>JAZGQO010000002.1:25300833-25912500 GCA_036850965.1 Patella caerulea | reverse complement strand
TCAGTTGACTCAATGTCAGGCCGTATGAAACCGCGCGAATTCCAAAGGAACCTCGGTTATTTTAACTACACGCCAGGCGTTCCCAGTCACAGTAACACCACCCACAAAGCCGAAACAGACGAAAAATCCAAGGGGCAGCCTACTTTCCCTGCGAACACCGGGATCTAACTCAAAACCTACTATAGTCAGGGATCTAGTAGTACATTTCTTAATCTTAATCACTGAGCCGCCGACTACTCATAATTTTTTTTTTTTTTTTTTTTTTTTTATAAGTTCGATTTATGTGTCACCAGGTATTTTTGGCAATACGATTTAACATGTGCTAGTCTCGATTTAGTCTAGATCGATCCAGTCCAGTAGCTGAAACAATTATGAATCATAATACATTGTTAAATGAAATAATGTCAGTCAACAGATCTCGACATAATTTTGATGGCAAAGGCATTTTTACTCATGGTCACGCACAAGCGAATAACGGATAATAATTGAAGCCACATCACTTAACTTAATGACAGGCCTTTCTTGATATTGTGGTCCGTCCGTTCATATTGGTATTTTGTTTGTTGGCCCTGTAGGCCGCAATTTTTATTCGATTTTGACGAATCTTGAAATATACAGGGCTGGATCTGGGGATTTTGAAAAGGGGCGCGCCGCAAAATGAGGGCACTGCGGAGACGGGGCACGCCGCTGAGAGGTTGGATTTAGGGGGGGGGGGGTGTCCTTGCATCTGTAGCCATTCAAAGAGCTATTTGGCTGATATTTTCCTCTAAGTGAACGGACATATTTGGGTCTGAGAAATGGCAACTTTAACAGTAAAAAAGGGCCTTAAATCCGCCTCTGTAATAGGTTTATGTACCAAAGATTTCAGCATATAGAGGAATATTGGCTTTGGGAATATGTTTGCTAATTTCATTGCGAATTTTGCCCTGGAAGGACAACGGAGCCCTACAGAAGGAATACGGACAAGTAGGTTCCGCCCAGCTGTTGAAATTTGATCAAAGAACTTTACTTGAATCTTATTACGGGCGTGTGACTCCACACGGTTGAAACTGTCCAATCAATCAATCAATCAATCAATCAATCAATCAATCAATCAATCAATCCTTCCTTCCTTCCTCCCTCATCATTAAATTTCCATCCAGCTTGTAAGTCATGATAAATTCATAGTTCTAGGACTGGTTGCTCAAAACTAAGTTGTTTAAACAATAGGTTAAGCTATAGCAGATCGTTACCCTGCTAACGTGTTATTTTTTTAACTACCATACCCCAAATGTCAATATCATTATGCGTTAACTAACGAACTAGTTAAAGTCAAGGAAAGTCTCTGTAGGACTCTGCACTAAGTCTACAGAAGCAGAAACTGTAAACTGGTATCTAGTCGTCACCCTGTCTGTCCGTTTATACTTTCGTGTTCACACGTTCCAATAACCATGGGATCGTTTTGAAATTTATAATGGTTGTTAAGCAAATTCCAATTCAAAGAAAAGAAACTGAAATGAAATCAAATGGACTGGACTGGGCTAGGCTAGGCTAATGTAGTCAACAGTATCTGACTGGTGTGCCAAAGGACCACCTGTCAGGTCATTGACCAAGGCCCATACATGCACGCGCGTCACGAGCGTCTGAAGGGGGGGATTTCCCACCCCGTGGAAAAATGACAATCACAATCCCATTTTACAAGCATTTCAGACCAAAGCTGAATGAGTGTGTCCTGTCCTCTCCTTCCTCCTCCCTCTTTCTTTCTCTTCTTTATTTTACTTTATAGGCTTAGGCCCACTTTTTTTCTCATGAGCTTAGGCCCACCTGTAACGGACAGGTGGACAGGTGGGTCCAGTCCGGCACTGCTAATCAAGACGGACAGAGTTAGCTAGAGATCTTTTACGTGCAAGCCAGTGCGTACACAGAAAGCAAGGAATTTTTTACATGCATGCTAGTGTGTACACGGAAAGAAAGAGAACTTTTACATGCACGCCAGTGTGTACACGGTTGTGACTGAATCCACTTCGAATGGCTATATGTTGTCCATTGTCAGGCCCACCACTGACAAGGGGAGGGGGGTCACACCGCAAAATCCTGATGAATGCGGGGAAAGAACATGGGACCACCAGGTTAGCAAGCGGCAAATGCTGGGAAAAGCACCGAACCCTGAAGTTTGTGAGTTCAGCTCCTTTTTCAAAGGCAGAAAACCAATTTATTTGACAAATACTCCCTGAGTTAGATCCATTAACATACAAATCTGGTATCTCAAGGGATTATAATTTTTAAAATTTTATACATTGTTCATCCAAACACCAATGAATTGAGTTACTTCCCTTGATATACAAACCCTTGTTAACATCTTGATATATATTGGAAACAGGCGCAGATCCAGAGGGGTGGTCCAGGGGGTCCGCCCCCCCGCTCAGACTTGAAAGTTTTTTTGGCGATTTTATTGGCGATTTTTAGACCTGTAATTTTGGAATTTACCTTCCGGAAATTGAATCTAATTTACCAAATTAGTTAAGCGATTATCAAACCTACACCCACACACACACACACACACACACACACACACACACACCCCCCCCCGCAAAAAATCCTGGATCCACTCCTGGGAAATATTAATACATTTTTCAATGAGTTCAAAGAAAGCCACCTGCTGAATTTGAATGATTTCTAGGTAAGAGTTTATTTGGGTAAATTACTTACAATTTTTTAATATATCTATGGACAAAACCTATTGCGAAATGTTATCTTGTTTGATGGCATTAAAATAAACACAACAGTTTTATGGATAACAATTACTGTATTTCTATTAAGGCTGCGTTTAAACAATGATTGTCTTGTTGATATCAAGCACATTATTGAAAGGTAGCTTTAATAGAAATATAGTAAGTGTTATCCATAGAACTGTTGTGTTTATTTTGTGGTTTATCTAACTGAAAGGAAGATACATGTAAATATCAATTTTTCACCATATCAAATGATGACTTTTTGATATACATGTATGCACTTACTAGACAGTTTTAGAGCATTTTTGGAGAGTAATGTTTTTTTAAGGTTAACTGCCTGGTGTCTATAACATAATATATATTCACAGTACTGTTTAAAGACTGTAATCATCAACTTTAAGATACAGTAAATTTAAAGTCACTTAAATAAGTAAGACATATTATTATCCATAATCTAGACAACAAAGCAATCCATCCATCCATCCATTCATCTACTCACCCACCATTGTGTTGATAAAATTTAAAAAATAATTAAAATATGATTTTCTGTTTCTGTATGTGGCTTTTTTTTTATTTCAAAACAATCAATCAGGGAAAGATGACCTTTCCTTTATAATAAGAAAATTAACAATGGTTCAATCAATTAATGTTATTAAAATATGTATACATAAATATATACATACATACATACATACATACATACATACGTGTGTATTTCATTAGCAATCTCAACAACATTCTTTTCACTTAACAATTATCAGGCAATTATCATAGAAACTCAAGGTATGTTGATGTTTCTTGAATCAAATGCTGGGATTTTCACAGTATGGTCAAATAATAACTTGATATTTCAACTCAGCATTTTCTCACAACAGCACTAGAAAAAATAATTAGTGTGGTGGATGGTAAAACATAAACATTTTCAGCGTTGGCTATTATAACTACATCAATAGCCATGTATAAAATTGATGGGCAACTTGAAAACTCTTTCTAAAACTGAAGACTCAGTGAAGGGAAACTATGAATTTGGATAGTAACCAGGTGAATTCCCAAAATCATAACCTCTACAGTGTTTACATTTACATGGTCTTAGTGACCGACATTAACCTGCATGAAACGAAAATGCAACTTTGAAATTTGACATGGGTCCTTCTAATGAACTATTTGAAATGATTCCCAATTGCTGTGTACAGTTGTAAAAAATACTAATTTATTCTGACGATACAACATAAGTCTAACCATTCTTGTGCACAAATAGTGCAAGTCACAGACACTGAGGTCCCGTGTACACATTGGCGTGCACGTAAAAGATCCATTGGCAGTTGGAATTCGATATAAGAGTAGGCTGCCCAAGCAAAATTTCCCTCATTGTATTATCATCAATATTCATACAAAATTTCACAAAACAATACATGTAAGTGTTTTTACTGTCTGATATTGTCAAATATGTGACATTATATAATAAATCTCTGAAAATATTCTTAGTTCAACAAATGTTATGTACATTGCCAAGCAAAATACGCTCACATTTTGTAATAGAGGACAGAGAACAAGCTAAAAAATGGGATTATTTTTGTTTCAGATCAGATAAAATTTCTAGGACCACAAGCTAAAAATGCAATTATTTCATACAATCAGGGGGCATAATCCAGGAAGTTATGTTCAGATGTTTAAATATTGAAAGGAACCGAGATCTTTGTGTTATAATCATAATCACATTTCATCAAAATTGGATAAAAATCGTGACCTCCAGGTGTCCACATGCCAAAAACGTGATTTTTCATACTATCAAGGGCGATAATCAAAGTAGTTATACTATTTGATACATGCCAATCTCAAAATCAGATAGAAATTGTGCATTGAGACGAACAGTAGAAAAGACAGTATACATTCACATAAAAATGTCAAAATTAATTGTTTGGCTTTATATTAAAATTTGTCTTATATAACACATCGGACATATTTAATTCCATAGAATCCATACCAACAAATACTTCATGCAACAATTTAATAATTTAAAAAAATCTAAATCTATCACTCAAGCCTCTTTTACCTTAATATGAAAACTACAAAAGTAAATAGTACTAAAAGTAAGCAAGTTGTACTGCCTATCTTTTCTTCTCGTATCCTTAACTTTTCTTCTTCTCTTTGCTTAATATCATGTTGTATATCTTTTTTTTTTCGTTGCATTAATTCTGGGTAATGCTGTCGATAAAATTCATCAAAATTGTAAACATTTGAACGTCCAGTTGGGGGTTTTCTTCTCATTTTGAATCCTTCCCTTTGAGTAAATGGCCGTGTTTCAGTGAAATGACTGTCATCTTTATCATCATCATCATCATGTTGTTGTGGATTGAAAACTCCTCTGTCATACAATCTTCTTTTTCTGATATTTCCAAGGACTTCATAAGCTTCATTTATATCCAAGAACATTTTATGTTCTACACCATCCATTTTGGTATCAGGGTGGTGAATTTTTGATAATTTATAGTAGGCACTTTTAATTTGGGTTTGGGTGGCTTTCGGTGTTACACCCAACACATCATATAAACTTATAGTATGGCGTTTTCGGGTGCTACTACTGTAATATTTGCCATCAATGTAATATTGCTTACTTGTCTTTCCCCTTGAAATAAACACACAACCTGGTTCATCTATACATTTACTTGTGCCCGTCATGGTCAATTTGTTCCGATTGTGTATGAAACTACTTGAAAAATGACTTCGAGTAGACCTACGACTAAACGTAGAGAATGGCTGGAAAACTGGCAGCAAAGCAATTTTATTCCATAATTGTATCTTCATATGTTCATTCACAAAACTGTTATATACTGTACATTTAGCTTGTATAATGTTTGTCATGATGTTTGCAACAAACGTTGACAGAGGTCACGTATTTTATGAACAAGTCAACAAGTGGTTTGATAATGGAGATCTTGACAACAGTGGAACATATTATTTATTGTGGAGCCAAGAGTAAGCAGCAAAATTATGCCCCCAACAGTGACATTTTTAGCACACTAAAACGGTTCTGCCATTTCTTCCTGCGAGTAAAGGAAGTCACCATTAGCCTTTTCACATTCGAAAGTTTGGTTGCAATTCTATGGTTTCACGGCAAGGATGGGGTTGAAAGCTTTCGTGACGCATGCGCCGTTGTCGTACGTGTCTCGTAAATCAACACCATGGAGGTGATCAAAACCAAAGATAGCCCCACATGTATTAGGCCTTATACATGGTTTGTAGATAGTCAATCCAGTCATTATGTTATGATAACGTGCTAACGATTGCATGCAGCCAAAACTAGGTGACATTATTACAGAACGTGATATTTGAAGAAAGCTCCGAGTAGCCTAGTAAATAGCAGACTCCTACTTCCGTTTACGTTCAGCTGAGGTGTTTTAAAATTTAAATTTGATATTTTTCGTAATGATATTGGCTTGAATTTACTGGAATGATGTATAGAACTTCCGTGACGACAAAGTGGCTCTAGGAAGAAATGTTTACGCGTTTGTGACCTTTTTCATAGATATTTTCAAGTTCATATTACTTCAGACTATTTCGGTTTTTGGGGCTTTTTTTAGTTCAGCCATGTTCCGAAATTTTAATCACCAGCATGGCGTCCTCCGGCAGACCAGAGCACCAAGCTCCGCCTGAAATTGTAAGTTATGTATTTATTAAATCAGTTGCTGTTGATTTTGTATGACCCAAAATACATATCCGACTGTAAATTACTTTTCTCCAATTTTTCTCCTTTTTTTCCAGTTCTATAACGACGATGAAGCAAGAAAATACTCGTCGAAGTAGGTGACATTTTCTACCATAACCAAACCATTACTAACACTGAGACTAAACAACAGTAACACGTGTATTGTGTTTGTTTTCTTGATTGATGAAACTCCGTACATGTTATAGTCGGTGCTCAATTTTCATATTTTCTAAGAAAGTCAAAACATAATTATTCCTATGTCTTTTGCTAAATACTAGGTAGTAGGTTGTCAACTCACTATTAATATTATACGACCGTCCATAGTCATCATAGTATTCATGACATAGATAGGCATTATTCCCCACACTTAAAAATCATTGACACAAGAAATAATAACACAATTACCTGCCTTCTTTTTCTATTCCCACCATGGAATAGCTATTTTCAAACGTTTGAATTTGAAGTTGAAAATGATATATATTATTTGCCAATTTCTCAACTCGCAATAGTGAATTATTGGATTAATAGGCTTATTCTTTAAAGGTATCTATTTTTATACTGTTATAGAAGGAACTGTTAGCTCTTTATCTGCCCCTTTAAATTGATAAAAATGTCCTTGCCTGTCCAACCTTGTGGGTTTTGTCCAGGTCCCAAGCTTCTTCCCACTGCTGAACACCCCTACCTGCAAGCAAATTAAATGTAGTCTCGGGGGTGACCTACCTAGTTTTGAGTGGACGTTGAACAGCATTTCTCTCTCTCTCTCTCTCTGCAAAGATGTCAATATTTACTTTATCTGGGGCATTGATATACCAAACATTTTATCCCAATTTCCAGTATTTTTCATTTATTTCTCTTTTTTTTATGTCCGGTAATTTTTATTTTATTTGTGGGAAGGTTGCTAGTTGTGGGTAACATGCAACTTTGGTTCTAGTCCCTGCCAAAAACTAGCTTTTTATCCAATTTTGATGAAACTTGAAATGAATGATTTATTGATTATGATAAGTTTAAATGTATCACTGTTACACCCTTATGACATCCTAATGACGGTTGAGTTCGAATTTCATGAAAATCAGAATGAAACTGTCTGATAAAATGGCTACTTATTATACACAATTAGTATTAAAGTATGTAATAACAAATTTTGGACCCTCTAGAAGTCCAATTTGGATGAAACACTTTATGTCCCTAACATCTCAGTCCTTTTAGCTATTAGCACATTTCCGACCATAACTAATAACTTCCTGGATAATTGCCCCCGATTGTACTAAAATTTGAATTTTTTTTAAGCTTGCCCTCCCCCGATCCACCTCTTACAAAATCTTGGTGTATCTTGCCTTGCAACCACTGGTTATAAATTTGCTATTGTATTTTCATCTGTTTCAGCTCACGCATGATGGAAATCCAACAACAATTGTCTGAAAGAGCATTGGAATTATTAGCTTTACCAGAAGATAAACCATGTTTTATATTAGATGTTGGGTAAGATTATTCATATGAATTTACTCCACATTATGGTATATTTGATTAGAATGAAAAGCAGATTTTTTTTATCTTTGTATGTTTTGTATTTTATATTTACTGCTTTCAGTTTAACTGAACACAAATTATAATTATAGAAAGAAATAATGATGTTGAAAAAAATAATGATATATTTAGTAGGGTGATAAAAGTCTGCCTGCCTTTTTAGGTACTGTATGATTCAGGCATAAAGAAGACACACAAAGTCTAACAACACAATGAACTATTCTTATGGACATTCTGTTTCATTATTGAGAATAATACTGGTGTATACATAATAAATATTGTTTGTTTTAAGTTTGCTAAAGGGAATGCAAGCTTATCAGCCGCATTTCATATAGCTTACAATGACTGATTTTACCCCCAAAATGGCAAGAAATAACTTACATTATATATAGTGGTTTAAAGGAAATTAAATGTTGTTTGCAGGTGTGGTTCAGGATTAAGTGGTGAATGTTTAACAGAAGAAGGACATGTGTGGATTGGTATTGATATTAGTTCCAGTATGTTAGGTTTGTGAACTTTTAAATTGTGAAAGTGATTAAAACAAGTGTAATAAAATGAATTCTTTTTTTTATTCTTTTGTAATAAATCTTCAGTATGAACAGCTCTGATAATTAACAGATACACCATGTTCAATGGAAGAAAAAAAGCTAATATCAAAAAAAGGTGAAACAAATAAGAATTAAATTGTGAAGTCTTACATTTAACCTCCTATTTGTACACAATATAAATAAATACTTTCCCTATGAATGAATACCTTCAAATATGCACAATATTACAAGAAATGTTACACGGTTACTTTACAGTCAATTTTCTTTTAAAGTGTATATTAATTATATTTTTAAGATGTGGCTGTTGATAGAGAAGTAGAAGGAGATTTAATATTAGGTGATATGGGATATGGTATGCCATTCAGACCAGGAACATTTGATGGAGTTATTAGGTATGAATTCAAAACTTTGTAAGCTATAAAACCCTTACATATCTCGAACACACTATTTCTTGACATTGCCTTGATGAAGAAAGGATGCAATAATATAATTTTTCATCAATTTAAAATGATAACAATTGCAATATTAGTATTCAATAGTTCAATTGGAAAATTATTTTCATTAAATGATTTAATGCAGACAATTTTACCTTGTGGTCTAAGGGGAGATAATATTAGGTAATGGAAGAGTTACTTGTTTTTAGGTACATGTACAAATTTGCTTGTTTTTCTTAATTTAAGTAAATATTTTCTAATAGGGCATAGCAAATTAAAATCTATTTACCATGCACTTGAATTATACTTTAAGTTAAAATGAAACTGTAAATAATCATTGTGAATTAAAAACGGGTAGTATAGCTCACCACACCACATCCTCACAATTAGTTTGTTTTATGTTTGTTTGATTAATGATCAGGTAGAAAAAAATATATATCAGTTTTGATTAGATAACATCATTTGGTAAATAATGTATTACTATTTATATGATGAAATTACAAGAAACTACTCAATGGGACGAAGATGCAGATTTCCTGTCCTGAAATTTTCATTTGGGATGGTACTATTTGAATTTTGATGCTCATTAGCATGACCAAGTAGTTTTATTAAATTATTTGTTGCTAAAGACTTAATATCTTTATGATATATTACTGTATATATGTATACAATTAAAAGCTGATATGTCATGATGCAACTTTTGGATATACTTGTAACAATAGACTGACATATATACATTTATACAGGAGTATAAAGTGTGTTAAAGCCGCAAACAGTCCTACCTTGTTAAAGAATAATCCTATTAATCCTATAATTCACTATTGTCAGTTGAGAAATTGGCAAAAATATCATTTTCAACTTCAAATTCAAACGTTTGAAGATAGCTATACCATGGAGGGAATTGGAAAACAACAGAGGTAATTGTGTTAATATTTCCGATGTGAAATATATTTAAGTGTGGAAAATAATGTCTATGATTGTATAATAGTGGGTTGACATCCTATTGAGCAAAAGGCATAGAAATAAATATGTTTTGACTTTCTTAGAAAATATGAAATATGCCGCTTTAAACTTTTTGGCACAGTGCAACTTTCAACCCATAGTTACCCAATTGTAACAAAGCATTTTTTTTATTTTTCTCCTTTTAGTATATCAGCATTACAGTGGTTGTGTAACGCAGATAAAAAATACCATCAGCCACATAAAAGATTATTTAAATTCTTTTCAACATTATATGCTTCATTGGTAAATATTGATATCCTGATTTGTTTTTATATTTTGAAGAAATATTTTACAAATTTCAACTAGTGAGTCTTAAAGCTTACTCATTCTTTATCCCTTGATACTAACCCACCCACAAATAATTTGGGTAGTTCATGATAAAGGTAACAATTTTTATTTAATGAGAATAAAAGTTTACCTGGGTTGAAAGGAAATTAGAATTGTTTAATGGGTGGCAAACATCAAATCTTTTATTTACCTTACGTAATAAACTATTTTTGTTTGCAGAGTCGAGGAGCAAAGGCTGTTTTTCAGTTATATCCAGAAAACAGTGCACAGGTAGAAAATTGGTATATTTTCTGACTACTAATTTTTCAGATTTCTAGAAATTGAGTTTTTGAAATGAGTAATTTTCCTTTAGTTTAATTAAGTGAGCTAATATCATCAAATGCTTCCTTTTAGAATTAAAAAGCATATTTCGAAAAATTTAGACTGTATACAGATTTCGTAATTCACTGTCGTCATTATTGTTATGACCCTATAATCCTTTTTAATTTTTAGTTAGAATTAATTACATGTCAAGCTATGAAAGCTGGCTTTACTGGGGGTTTAGTAGTAGATTATCCAAACAGTACAAAAGCTAAAAAGTAAGTTGAATTATTATATTTTAATCCACAGCCTATATTTATAGAGGCCCCAATTTTTCACTTCAGCTTATCATTATCAAAATAACAGTTAGATTTAATCCTGAACTATGTAAGCCACTACTGAAATTATATTTGACATATATGAACAATGTATAAAAGAAATACAGATAAAGACAAATCTATGACAGACACAAGCCACAAGAGGGATTGTACCTGAGACTATGTCTGGGACAGGTGCCTTATTTTCAAGCTTGAATGGGCAGTAAGAATTCAGTGGCTTTCCTGACAAACTCAAATACATCATTGTGACACTCCTTGAATGAGCCCAGTTTAAGCTTAAATATAGAGTTTAAGACCATACCTAGGGCTGGACAATGATTTCAATAAATCAGTATATGGCAAAATGTAAATTTTATTGACAATTTTTTTTCTTTTCCTTCCATTAAAAATACCATAATAATCCAATATATCGTTTGACTCTAGATTATCACCATTCTTTCTCCATCAATATTCTCTCAAAAGAAATTTTTTTTTTTTTATTGAAACAAAGTTTAAAACGGAATGGTCATTCATAAAAATTCATATTTCATAAATCCATACTCAACGAAGCTGTAATAAGGCATAATATAAATTTTTTGTTTAACTAGAGCTGGACGATAACTTTTATCAATCAATATGTCAAAATGTGTAAATTTTATATACAATATTTTTGTGATACCGCAATAATCCAATATATTGCTGGACTCTATACCTCTTTCCCTAATAATATTCTTTGAAGGAATATTATATTTTATGTAAACATATGTAAGCTTGACCTTACATTTTTATATTGATATCGCGCAATAATGAAAATTTCGAATATCGACCAAGCCTAACCATACCCATTCAGTAGACATTTTCTGTATATTTTATAGGATGTTTCTATGTTTGTTTACAAGTGGTGGTAATTGTACATTACCTAAAGGTTTGGGTACCGATGTATCTGATGATCAAGTTGCCTATAGTGATAAAAGGTAAGGCTGTACCTATAACACTAAATTATAATTGTATCAAAATTTAGTTTGTGTCGAGTCATACAGTATGTTATGAGTGGACGTTAAACCCCATTTCTCTCTCTCTCTCTCGCTTATAGCATAAATGGCTAGCTCTTTATCCAAATCTTAGGTAATATATCTTTAAAATAGTATATCCATACATTTTAAGTTAATGAAATGTGTAGATCAATTAATCAATATAATTGAAGTGCTTGTAAATGGGTGTACTTTTTTGAGGTGATCTTAAGTACGGCGTCATATAAGTAATGGAGCTCTTAAGGTTTTCCGTGGACAGAGGAAACCTTTTGTTAAGTCCAGGGAGCTGATTAAACTAATCAATAAAGTTTGTTTTGTATTGAATATTACCATCCTTATACTGCAGTGCAAATATCCGTAATTACAGACAGGATCACCACTATATTCACCGAAATATGATTAAAATACAGATTTATATTTTGTTTTGTTTTATACTTTCTGTGGCCTACACTACCAGTTGTTCTGCAAGGGCACATAACGGGTTTACCCATAGTTCCTTGCAGAGCACACCAAGAACTTGCAGTAACAAATTTGTCTGCATCTTTCTCAGCTCTCACCTCATTTTTGCATGAAATTTGTAAGTTATAGTCTGCTTATAGAACTAAATAGTTCTATGGTTTGCTTTAGAGATATTCTTTGTCTTATAACCACAACAAATGTCAAATGTCTTTCTTAGGCTGATGTATTCCCTAATTAAGATCATTGAATACGGATATGAAAGCCTTCCTGCGAAGAAACAGCTTATCATTCTGTTTACAATTCTTCATATTATACTTTGTATAATTCAGAAGCACAAGTAAAGAGTGGCTTCTTCAAAGAGGAATTCACTAAGGAAGTGTCGCACATAGTTGACCTTCCCAGTATTAGATATCGAAATGTGTCTTTTAGTTGTCTTTAATTGTGAACAGTCTTTTTATTTATACCAAGAACATGTTGCGTCAAATACCTACATGGTCATATTTTTTTTTTCAAAGGGAGACTTTTTTTTTGACTCTTATGTGGGTTTCTTTCTGTTGTGTATGCCTGTCTTTATTAGTTTAGTCTGTTCAAAACAGTGGGACATTAATTCCTGTTTCATGTAATTTGTAGAGAATGAGGTTTGGTGTACTTCGTTTTTTTTGCAGATTAACGTTTGGAAAACTGAAAGGAAAATCAGCTAAAAAGAGTCGTGATTGGATCATAGAGAAAAAAGAGAGGAGGAGAAGACAAGGGAGGTAATTATGCAAACTCTCATAGGCTTATGGTAAATCATTTGCCCAGTAAACCTAATTTGTTACTGTTGCTCAAGTAGAACCAGCATAGAAAATTTACATTATATTTACCCTAATTCATATTACAACTACTCAAAATTTCAGTATCTTAATGTTCTCATTTCAGAGATACACGTCCAGACTCAAAATACACTGGTAGAAAAAGAAAGCCACGATTTTGATTTTTGTTTTGTTTTGTTTGTAAAAAGTGTAAATAAATGGAAATAAACAAAAACAAATTTTTTGATCTTAGACTATTCATAAGAAGGTGGAAGTAATACTTTTACACTTAACCATTGGGTCACTCAAAACTGGTGCTATTTAAACTACCTCAATCAAATGAATAATTATTTGTATAGGAAACACTATACACATGACTTAAGGGGTTTTAAGGGGCAATGGTTTTGAGCTGTCAAGATGCGGCCTAAAAAGACTGATTTACCAAGATAATATAATATCATTTTCCTCTAATTTTACTGAAGGTAGAAAGAAGGTAGTTGATATTTCCATGCTACCCAAAAGGATTAATGCAAGTCTGTCAGCTGTTTTTTCTGTATAGATCCCACATAAGATGCAGTTCACTGATCTCAGGGATGCAGTTAAGTTGTAAATGGAAGAAGCCAACAGTGAGGCTGATGTCCATCCACCACAATCCCCAAATAGATGACACATATATTAATTGCTCATTCATTTATTTGAAAGGTATGGTGCAATAAAAGTGATTATTTATACTTCGTTGAAGGAAGCAGTAATTGTTCACGACAAACCCAATCACGGTTTTGAAGTAACTTTTATTGAAAATATACACTAGGTTTCATCGCCCTCATCAGTCTATATTAGCACTTCAGCTCAGTTAAAAGATGCCACTAATTTATATGAACTATAAATAGCTAATAAATGTTGAAATCATTCATGTACAAATTGCAATCTGAAGTGAAGATGGTTACAACCAAAGAGCAGTTTTAAGTACTACCAACTTCTCTCCTGCAATCTCAACTTCTCCTCTGCAATGTTTTGGGGATGGTAGCAGAAAGATCCAGTTCCAAATAAAACGACCTGACAAGGACAGCTGTCTAGTCGTTTGGATGGGACAAAAAAACTGGGGTCCCGTGTACACATTGGCATGCATGTAAAAGATCCCTTGGCAGTTGGAATTCGATATAAGAGTAGGCCGTAGTGCCGGTGCCCAGGCAAAATTTCCCTCATAGCACAGTGTATGGCGTATGCCCGTCTTCCATTAGCCCAGGTCAGGTGCATAAGAGTAGGACGTTAAACTCCATTTCATTTCCAAATAAAACACTTGATTTGAGGGGGGGGATGGGGGAATTTTCCAGTGACTAATCTACAATCTTAGGACATTTTATAATTTAAAAAAAAAAACAAGGCGACGTGCTTAGGTTTATCTACTGATTAATTTTAAATATTGTAGAATATACTTTAATCAAAGATTTGAAACAAAATACAATATGCTTCTATCATTTCTAAGTACATTCAATGAAAAGACAAAATGATACAAAATGTGAAAATACAGCAAAATTTGTTAGTTACAGGACAAATGACATTGGGTACAGTAACAATAAGTATTGGTGCCAGTTTAAAAATTTCTTTAGTTTAAATACATGAACACTTTTAGGATTTTGAGACCTGGTTCTCCATGTCACTGGTATGTCAAAGGACCTGCCCGCTTGGCAAGGAACAGTGTCTAATTATTCAGAAGGTGTACAGGTTGGGATGAAGTAGGCTGTAACGCCTCTGTCTGGGCAAAATGTCTCTCATAGCATAATGCATGGCGTATACCCCTTTTCGTTAATGTGGATGGAAAAGAAATGTAGGATATTAAACCCCCATTTCATTTCTTATAGTAAAACTATGACAACAACCTTTACGATTATTTAAATTTCAGGTTGCTGCACAACATAACTTTGTATTAATGTCAGAAAATATCATTCTTGGAGAGATGAAAAACATGTATCTCACAAACTAAAAATTTGAGAAAAAATATATGACTTCTCTGCAATAATTGACCTGAATACAGCATATTACATTACTTTAAGTTAAATTCAACTGTATGCATGTCTGACTATTTTTCTTACTTTGAGAATGAATATGATACACTAAATTTAACACTATCAATATCTTCATTCTCATGGAGAATCCTGAGGGCCATGGCTCGCTGCCCTTAAAGATTTCTAAAGTCAGTTCTATTACACTATGTATGATTAGATAAGTACAGAGTCGTAAGAAGTCATCTACACGTAGATATATACTGTATTATATTAACATGGCAATATAATAATAACTAAAGACTATATACATTTATTATAATATAAAGGAATGATATAATATAATGGTGCTAACAAATTACATACACGTACACGAATAAAAACATTCATATCGGATTTAACAAAAATACAGCTCAAATATTTTAAACATTATACAGTTATTATTCTACCAGTAAACTTTTTTTTATTTTAATTCTTTCGCATATTGGAAAAACTGTAAAACAATTAAAATATTTTGAACTGTTTTTAATCAGACATGATCAATCACCATTTTTGGAATGTTATTCATACTGAAAAAAACAAAACATACAATTCATCCAACAGAGATTTATAGGGATGCATAATTTAGGTTATATGGATATTTCATTTTCATTTGTTTAAACATACACATGATTTACCAGGGTACCTTAATTATACAAACCCCAGAAACAGTTATCCTTACTTTCTAAGTTTGATAAAGGTCTGGGGTGCTTTAAAAGCAAAAGGACACGAATAAAGAGGTAAAATCTACTTCTTAAATTAATACTATGCAGGTACAGATTGACCACTCAGCTATAGTGCAACTTAAGCTTTATCATGTTCACAAGTAATAAATTACCCTGGGAAAAAATGGTTGTAAGTAAAACATCTCAAAATATCAATATTATTACACAAGATTTCCAAATTATAAACCACTGCATTTATCAAGAAGTATCAATTTTACAATATGTGAAAGAACATCCTCCATTTTAAAAGATTAATGATTTAATGCTGATTGAATCTTGTACTTTAGGTAACTGAAGGTTTCTAACTTTGAAAAAGTCTAAATTAATTTTGTAAGTAGAAAACATCAGTTGGGGCCCTATATTTGAATCCCCCTAATCATGATTGTCATATGATGTGAGACAATGTAATGGGAGTTCTTAAATCAATCTGTTTGTTAACTTGCAATAAAGGTTATGAGATGTAAACAGGAATATTAACTTGAATATTCTCTCCTTCCCTGTATACCCTGGACAATATACAGTGTATAGCAACATTTAAATTACTGATACCTCTCTCAAAATATTTCTTAAATCAAACAATTTACCTGAATTTATTTTCTTATGTTATTCATATTAAAATACCCAGAACATGCATATCACAGTATTCAATTTAAGTAGATTAATATATTATTATCTTAATATTTTTTTTTATCTGAAATGGCAACACCACATTTTTACTACATGCATTACATCATTTGCTAGTTTAAACTATTGAACAAATCGTGTATAATGTTTTATTATTCATTAAAAAATTAAAATGCATATTTCCTATTAACTGCCAGTGGAATTTTTAAGATAATGACTCCAACACTGAGATATACAACATGTAGCAAGATTAATACATTTAGTTGTACTTTAATATCTATGAAAATAATCTCCAAAGAGACCAAGATCAATAAAAATGCGTACTACAGATAATTACAATGAAGTTATTTAAATGATGATTATCAAGTGACTGATAATACAATCTCCATTATTCACCATATAATTTAAAGGAATGTTTGTTTATGCGATAAGAAAAACTTTGTTAAATTCATCCTCAATATGACAATGGCACCAAGCATATAAATTACATCTTACTTGCACAAAAAAATAAGGTGAAGTCTGATGCCTGCAATTGAACCTAGATATTTGCAGTATTATAAATAATCAGAATTATAACTAACAATTGATTTTAGTCCCATACCTAAATATAGCTCAGTCCAGGGATATAAAACCTTTTTATTTGCCTATTTTATCTTGAGCATTGGGAACAAGTTAAAGGAATCTGAGAAGAACTCAAATTTAAGCAACAATAGAGTTTATGGCTTCCTAACACTTGAAAGCTATGGTATGGAATCAAACCAAATTGCTCAAATTCTAATAATATCATACATCATACATGAGGTTTAAAAATGAATAAATTATCACTATCTAAAACCATTCATAAATATACACAATTTAATGTTGAAATTATTTGAGCAAATCATTCACGCCTTCAAAAAATAACAAAATACAGATGAAATCCTATTATTTACTGTCCAATAATTATCCTTTTTATATAATATTCAGAAGCCACTCCATGGGAAATTTAAATATTAATTTATATTGTAATATTAATTAGTGTCTTTACCTTGTATAAGCACTGTATTTATCTCATTTTATTATCTTAAATTCAAATTAATGGACAGCAAACAATTTTTTTGCTACAAATACAAACATGTGAATAGCTATGTTCTATTCCTTTCTGAGATTTTACCAATGCTGTTCCAACTTTTAATATTTAATAAAACAATATTCACCCCAGATCCTATAACATACAATGACTGAATAAGCTTACATATTTATACTACATGACATATATATAATTTCCATGTTATATAAAATTTATGCATAAAAGACAATTAATATAAATGATATCAATATGTAATTTGTAGCTAAGTATTATTAAAGATATATTCCTTCAAAGTAGACCAAAACTTTGTTTTCATTTAAACTAATGGTTGTGCTGGTTATTTATGAAATAACAAGAATGTTCCTCTATTCATTAACCAGTCAATGTTAGTCAATTGAAGGAAAACAGCAAGATTAAACAACATAAGTGCCTTCTGTTTTAAAACAAATTAATCTGTACATAAAATTCAGTGGTGGCGCCAGTGTGGCTGATAAGAGTAGGTGTGAAATGCTCTACCTCATATTGGATATGTCACCATATAATTATGTGTTTATCTCAAAATGACCAAAGTATTACATTGACGAAACATCAAACTCAATTCAATTCTGTACATAAATTAATCATTTTTGTCATAGATTAGCCAGTCTTCATTAAGTATAATTAATTATAGTTCCAAAGACAGTCCAAGGAATATACCTTCAATATAAAACATCTGTTCTAAGATATAGATATTGTTTAAACATGATTACATTATGTCAAGGTATCATGACAAAGTCCGATATTTAGAGATGTGCTGTGAATGAATTCAGCAAATACAGTCGAAGTATTGAATGTATCGTGTTGGCAATGTGTAGATGGTCCCTATCTCCGTCTAACCCTTACAACAAATTAATCATATTTTACACAATAGTTCATATTCAAAACAAATGAGGATTTTGCTTGTGCTCTTAAATAACAAAAGTTTGTATAAACAAAATGACCATTATTATGATCTGTATTGAAATCCTACTTGAGCAAGACTACAAATGTAAGATAAGTCTCCTTGGTCATTCATACAAAAACTGGCTTGTCATTGATTTTGCATGAAGAAATAGATTCACTGCAAATGTTGGGCAGAAATTGTGTCACCCTGTACCACCTGATCAGCCAATAAGGGATATGTATATTAATACATAACAGAGATAAGGATAATAAGGGTTAGACGAAGAAGTTTAATATATTAAAGATATAAATACTGAAATTTTAACTATAAACTGTTTTATGTTTGTCATGGCATATAAAACTGAAAGCAATTGCTTTTGGGAATAATTTCTACATTGCATCATCTAACTACTTTATAGTGAATGAAACAAATGACGTCATCATCCCCTTCATCCTTTATTCTGATTGGTTGTTGGTGCAGCAGTGCAAGGGTTATAATTAGTAAAAACTGCCGTCTGTCTTCATCATCCAAATAATCCTCCAAATGTAGCACATATAACTATTACTAAAATTATTAGGCATATAATTATAGCAATTTTCTTCTGCAAAATAAAACAAAAACATATGATTATGCATCAAACTTTACTTGAAAATATTTCTAAGCCAGACTTCTGATTACATTTTTTTCTTATTACACACTTGACAGAAATCCTTGGTGTTATGTCATTTCTCCTTTCATTTTTCTCCTGAGTTTTTTTCAAAACTTGTTCATTGGGCAATTGTAGCCCAGGTCATGTTTGAGAACATTAAAAGTACAGACCTAATTATAAGGTTCATGATAGAAGTCCTCTATTTACATTTAGAACTGCCCAACTGAACTAAATGTAGAACTAGAATAAATGTGTAAAGTAACTAAATACAAGTTTACAACACTGAGTGCACATAAAAAAAAAATAATAATAAAATACATACATAATGAATTGATGTTCTTTGTGTTTGAGTTTTACGTTATTCCATAAATCTTCTGGGCAAACAGTTAACATCAAAAAGTAGCCATAGGTACAAAAGTAATTCATGGATTGCATGCTCAAAATCATAACCAAGTGTACAGTGAAGGGATCTTCCATGTGCAATATCAATTAATACACAGGGCCTTTGTTGTTAATGTTCCATCTTACAAATTTTATTTTGGCATGTTGGAAGTTCAACCGAGAAATAGCATTCAATACACAAACAAATGAACCTTGACCCCCCCCCCCCCCGTAACTTTGACAGCTCTGTCAAAATGGCTAATATAACTATGAGTAATACAAGCTATTTATAAACGACATGATTATTCGCTTTCGTCTCCTCTGGTAGCGTGATATCATTGAATAACTAGAAGAAACAGCTAACTCATTTTAAATAGGCACCAAGTCGATTAAAAATTGACCATTCTTTCTTGATTTTTTTCGTACTCTCAATAACAGAAAGAAAACAAAAAAGAAAGGTCCAAAACATCCAAATCAACCGCCATAATTGTTTTCATTCGGGTAACTTGCTTAGAGACTGAATTTAACTTTTCCTCAAAGAGGTCCACATTTAGCATGCTTGGCACGGTTTTCAGACGAGTAATGGAAATGGGTCAATTTCTTGAAATTTATCATGGCCTGTTAGTGTTACTGTGCCTAGGACATTATGCTTATCATGGTCAAGTGTAAACAGGGCTTATATCATTGCTCACCTTGAGAACATTACTTGCTTTGATATGAAACAGCCCAATTTGTTGTAACCAAAAAATTATTGCATACAATAACATTAATGATATAATTAATAATGCAAATCCCAGAACACATTAATTTTCTAATAAAATGTCAAGGAACATTTTTCTCTTCATTACACAATATGCAATAAATTTATGATGGCACACAAATTATTGTCTTATAGTACCTTACATGTGTGGTCTCCATTTTATTCTCTCAAAAATGTATTTAAAAAAACAACATTACCCCAGCATGTGGACAGTGAAAATTGAAATATCAACAAAAGCAGTATTATTTCTGATATTTACTTGAATCATTTCGAGATATATATATAATATATTCATGTCTAACAATATATACAGATACAGAGTTATGGGAGGGTATGATTGCACAGTGTAATGAGACAACTAAAGCTAATCATAAATAATATACAATACAAACAAACACAGGTACCGGTAATACAAACATAGTAATAAGTCAGTTTTCTAATCAAATTTCTAATTCATTTTGCATTTACCACAATGATTTTAACATTTGTTTTTATAATTATAATTCCATTCTCATTTTGAGTGAAAAGCTGATCAAGAACAATTACATGCAAAACTATTTTACATTAGTCATGACTTCAAATTTCAGTCTGGGGTTGTTTTGAATGGATTCTGTTCTAATTCTTGAATTGGGCATAAACATAAATGACAAATGTCCATAACTTAAAAAAAAAGAAAGATTCAAACAAGTTTATTTTCACTTAGCCCTAAAATTAGTCTTTTAATCTTTAAATGTTGTATCTTTAACAATTTATTTAACTGAGATTAACACTCATCTTGATATAAGCAAATATGCATTTAAATTACTTTATGACTTGGTTGTATTGAAAAAAAGTCATGATGTTAAATGTACTTAAATAGAAAGTGTTGCCATTATATAAGTGTACAGGTAATTTCATATGGTGTGTACTAGTAAATATATATATAACATATTTAAAAAAAAAAAAAAAAAAAAAAAAAAAAATTACAACCATGCATAAATATATGATTTTTATTTTGAGCAAGATATTGTTATTGTGAAAATCATATTAAATCTTTAATTAATAATTACATTATCATATAAAATAAACTTTAAAATTAAATAATACTGGATTAATTGCCAGGATATCAAGATGTTTTAAAACGAACACATATTTTCACATATCTTTGGTTCAGAGCTTTATATATGAAATTCAAACTGTGATACCCTGTGTGTAAATTCAAATCAAATTTATTCTGTGATGTAATAACTTATTTGTAAAATTAAAAGCCAAACAGTTCGGGGTTAGCTTGATAAGACTGATCAAAAACATTTATTTTTAATTTAACATCATCTTGTGAAAAAGAAAATTTTGTGACCATTCTAACATTTTAAGTGTTTCTGTGTACACATTGCTCAAATAACAATTTAAAATAATCAATGAAATGCACCAAAAATAAGATTTTGGTCATCTTTCATCCTTGAAAAACATCAAAATTTAACATAAACACATTTAAAAACTAATGATCAAAACTATACATATACACACAAAAACAATAAGGAAATAATAACACATGTATATACAAAGGATAATCGATTGTCTCTAAAACTAAAATTATAGCTAATTAAAGGGGAATGTCAATGATTTTCATCAAGGTTTCAATCAATTTTTTGTAAGCTGAAGAATTATTTTTTATTAAAATGGGAAGTGATGTAATTAGTAGTAAGCATACAGATTTGCAGGTTGTCCAATAAACCAGGTGATGTAAATAATCAGCCATGTGATGTGAATTTGATCAGAGCGTACTGTTCATAATGTTGTATTTATAATATCCTAATAAACACCGCCTTTGATCATATTTCTGGTCAAATGACGATGTGTTAACAAGATACAATAGCAAGATACTATAGACATACCAGAGAGCATGTTGAACCAATTACATCCCTTTCGGTTTTAACAAAAATCAATTTCTCGTTTGTTTATGTGTGTTACAGGGAAGATTATTTCTAAATATTCTGGTATCCAAAATTTATGGAAACCTTATTGAAAATCATTGGGCTTCCCCTTTAATACATGTACATGATATATCTATATGATATAGGATAGGAATGGGACAGAGTATTCCTGAGCAAAACATAATTCATGACTATTTTTGCACTTTAGGTGAAGGTTACATCTTCAGAAAGGATTAAGATATTATTTACATTTGCTCATTAAGAAGCAGTTTCAGTATTTTTCCAGTCATATCAATTGTTTTGGTTAAACCCATAATTACTGTAATATAACCAAATATTTTGCAAGAGACTTACACATAAAGCTAAAATATCACATAAAAGTTTCAAGTAAAAGATGTGGCTTAATTAATATTTTGTGTTTCTAATCAATTACACGTTTATTTAAAATATATATCTAACCAGCAAACATCCCTACAAAATGTGACCTATCATTACTATTTGAGGCAAATCTAATTTTGAACGAAAAGTTGAGAGTTTTAATTCTAATTTTAAGAATATCATCAAACATATCATGCCAACATAATTAATATTATTTCTTTGCTTAATTTTTTCAAAATTCTTTTTAGATTATCGTATACATCTCTTCATACAGTTGTGATATTAAGGTATAAAACTAATCACCTAATAAACCCAACAATGTGTCATTACAAATACTGTACCTTCAATTAATCTTATCTGTTCGTTTTAACCAAATGGGAATCACATTTTTATTTTTCGCTGAGCAAAATCTTAATCACATCTTTACCCTTGCTATTTTTGGCACTTAAGTTATTGACACATTGATGAATAAAATGAATGCCTTGTAATTTAACACTGTATTTCACACAGTGACATCACATAAAGTTCCATCATACCAATGGGAAACCTTTAAAGTATGTTTTCTATATTTCATGTGCAACGTCTTAAATTATGATACAAAATATACAGATTTACATTGTGTTACCATCATATGTTGTTGTTTTGATTTTACAAATGATTCACAAATTTTGACTCATGCTTCTGTCCGGGGAGCATGTCAGTTGATATTTTTCTAACATTTTGGGTTTTCAATTGTCACTTATAACATTTGGGGTTATCATTATCTCTTTTTCAACATGAGTTCATATTATTTTGAAGAAAACCTCATCATTTGTTGGCATTTCCATGGATACCAGACAACCCACAGTCTATAGCCAAAAAGTGAACCGTTTCTTGGACATGCATTTAGCATAGCTCGTGCCAAATTTGAAGAAAATCCAGGCTGGCATAACTGAGACTATTAGACTATTCTCGGCCCATGTTTTGGGGACCAAGTTTTGAGCTAGGTGGAAAATAAAATTGGTATTTTTGGGGTGATTAATATGTAGTTGATCACCCCAACCAAATAACAAAAAATGTCATATCTTATGAACAAAACTTACAGTGCTAGCTTTAAGATGTGCAATTTAGAGTACTCAATGCCTTTAAGATCATACTTGAAGTGTTCAAAACAGACACAATACAGTTTTAACACCCCTCTGTTTGATTTTTTGTTTTCTTTTCAAAACAACAACATACCGGTGAGAAATAAAACAACAAAGTCTAACAATCAAAATAAACTGTGGCATAGCGTTAAGGTAAACAAGGGTTGTGACATTTTAAAATTAAAAACAAGTAAACAACAGATAACTAAGCTAAGTACCACATTAAGATTCTTATAACATTATTTGTATATTGTTTCTTGAAGTCAAAAAGTCATATAGATCTTTTGTATAAGTGTACAAGCTCTTGAATTCAATAGATATGATGAACAATCTATTTAAACAGTATACCTTTATTGGGTTTTTGTCTTTATGATTTTCTACATTCAGAACAGCTTTCACAAGCCATGTAATTTTATAGATCTCTGGATGATGTTTGGCAAATTCAAAGATTCAACAATAATTGTTTCAATAATTGATGTGTATGAATGATTAACTGACAGAAAACATCAACTCCTATGCACATAAAATAGGCAAAGAGTGAATATCGATAGTAACACAGCGTCATCGATGATGCTTTTCTGGCAATTTATATCTATATTTTTACCCAGCACTATACGTATACGTCACAAAGTTGATTCTTTCCAAGGCAATCTGACATAGTTTCTACAATACAGGGATCATATCTTTAAAACGTGTGTTTATTGGTTTACAGTTTACAGGTATACTAGATGAAAAGTAGTGCAATAAGAAACAATGCATGGCATAATTAATGTATGATACAACTCTTTGACTCCTTGAAGACAATTTGTATTTTCTTTTATAAGATCCTTATGTGTCTAGAACTACCTCGTAATTGTGCAATCATTACCCTTAACCATTTTGTCATATTAAGACATTTTGGTCCACTTTTTACAGCAATATACAGAAACCGCATTGATCATTCGACACATTTCATTTTTAAAAAAAACCCACAAGAGTTCCAAGATCTTATAAATATTGAATGAAGGCTTTGATACTTGAGAAAACCAAATGGCAGTGTTGTCGTATACTACCGTATGTGCATTAAGCGTTATAGCTATTTATGTAAAGGAGCCATCCCAAATAAATTTTAATGACCCAAACAGATTAATTCTGTATGAAAGACTCAGAGAAATCTTTGCCGGAGTCCTGTACAAATTTCTATATGATTCCCTAATACCAAATGACATCTAAAATGTATTTAAATCTTGGAAGCAGATTTCTATCATGGATACAAACTGAAATCTGGGGCGGCTCCTTTAAGGTACTTGATTAAAACGTTATGAAACTTTTATGATATAAATAAACAGCTGTAACCTATTGCTACATGAAAGATTTCCAACCATTATGCCAGAATCATCTAAAATGGTCCCCTCCCATAAAAGGAATGTCACAAATTAATCACCTAATGTCGCATGATCAAATTTGGAACAAATATTTAATCTACTGGGACTGACAGTCCAATAATCAAAGCCAGAAGTCCCAGTCCAAGCACAATACAAATAATAATGATAATCTTTTTCTGAAATAGGAAAAATCAATGTGACTCTTTAATTTAAATTTTAAAATAATTCACAAATAAATGAAATTTAAATATGTGTGAAGTGATTCACAAAAAAAAAAAGAAAAAAAAAACTTTTATGAAAAAGGAAAGGATATGATTAAATTAATACCTTACAATTTGAGGACATGGATACACAATTAAATAAAAAATAGACGTTTAATTAAAAATGAAATTAAAAAGCATGAAATTACAATTCTATCCAAATATGTATAAAATGACTTCTGTTCACAACTTTGTCTATATTTTGTTCTTTTAAATCGTAAGAACACATCTTTAAAGGTTACAATTTTTAAATCCAAAATATGTTGATGATATATATTTATATTTCTAGATGAAGTGTGGCACAAATATAGTCTTAGAAGTAAATACAAATAAATAGTCATCACAAATGAATGAATGATTGGATAGAATTGTTATCTACTTGATTGTACACATTACAAAGTGTAATCTTTGCATAATCATGCCAGAAAAATGTTTACTGTGCTCATGCCAGAATGATCATTCTCAAAACCTAAGACGATGAATATAAAAAAAGTAGAATTCACCATTATTACAGAGATTTTAAAGTACAGTAGCTAAGTCTCTAACTCAATTTCATCCAAAATCTTGGACAATGAAAACACAAATTACATGTATTTGTCAATTTAAATCAACATCGGTGTTGTGGTCTTACCGGGAAAAGATGGGCTTCTGATATCCAATATTTAAAACAAAATAAAATTATTTCCATTAGTACACGAATTGTGTACCATAATGTGTTTCAGGCCCATTTCTAATTAAGGACTTGAAGAGCGAGGCGAGACAGTGGCACTGGAGAGCATACACAATAAATACTATGTAGACTGGAATAACCAGACGCTCATCATTTGATTGAGACTTCAGGCAAATGTCATATTTCGCTTAACATAATTGATTTGAAATTAGAGTAAAGACGGAAATGATTGAATGTTAATCAGTTTATATACATTCATATTACATTACTATATTCATTGTGACCCATTTGTGTCAACTTCTAGGTCCCAAATACTAGAGATTAAGCTCCTTTAAGAATCCCCATAGGAGGAACTTCGAACTTTATAAAGTATCTATTGATAGATCTTCCCATGCTAGCAAAAAGTAACAACCTAGCATGGTTATGCAAAGACAACTGTAAACAAATATGACAATTATACAGATAAACCTATTATTAAACCAATAATAGCTAAAGCAATTAAAATACAAACAATTATAATAATCTTTTTCTGAAAAATAATAAAAAGAGAAAAAAAAATTAAAATCAAACTAAGTTGTGATAAAAACATGCAAAATGAAACAAAAAGTGGAGTAAAGTAGAAAAAAAGAGAAGTTATTTGGTTCAGTCAGAAATAAGACCCTTTCCTTTAAAGACTTTTAGGTATAGCCTTATTTGTCATTTTATTGTTTGCTGCCATACTGAAAATTCATTTAAAGAATTAAGTTTGCAGGATTGCATGTCAATTCCTCATATTGCTGCAAGTGTGAGAGGTGATATTATTATCATGTGGTACAATTATACTAATTATATCATGTGGTATAATTGCTGTATTCCTCTGGGTATAACCATTACCAGCAGATAAGAAAAAGAACCCAAGCTAGTCCAGGATGTACTTCTAAGCCCAAATGAAAGGTGGGTACCTGTTTGGGCAAATACAAATATAAAATGTTTACTTACTCGTCTAGCTTTACTTTGATACTTGACAGCCTTCTTGGTGTCCATTTTGGCAGTTTCAATATAATCTACAGCTGCTTCAACATTATATTCAATACGATCTATCATCTCTCCCTAAAATATATAAAATTACAGTCCACATGATTTATCACCTTTACGCCCCCCCCCCCTTACTATGATACCTTTCAATATGATGATACATTATCTCTCTCAAAATAACATAAAACTTTGATATGATATTGATACATAATCTAAATCTCACTCTAAAACAATATAACTTGATTCATCTCTCTCCAAAATTATATAACTTTAAAATTCAATGTGATCTAGCATAATATTACACAATATGTATGATCTATATTCCTTAAAATCTATAATTACTCCTTAAAATAATACATTGTATAAAATCATATTCAATATTATTTATCACATCATCATCCTAAAACCAAGGTAACATAACACATGTATATCATCTTTTCCTAAATTCATAGAGCTCCATATGTTTTACTTATCTGCAGATTGTGAAACATTTGATATCGAAACAGTAGTATGAGATTTTCTACATACATGTACTTATTAATATTCTTACATTCTCTCCCTCCCCCTATAATGATGCACATATATAAAATTAACCCGGACACCTAACTCGAGTGTGCAACAACATAAAATGTTCTCAACCACTGAACATCTTGGATATTGGCCGTTTCTAAAGTAGCCATTTCCCATAAAAGTATGGCAATTTTTGTAAATGTGGAAAATGGAAACATTCAATTTTACTAGAAAAATACTGGATTCCCTGAAAAACACCCATGGTGTGCATACAGGACAAAAATTTAAAGGTTTCTGTAACCGGCAACTAGTGATGTCTAGTTGGGTAACGTCAAAGGTAGCCCCCGAGGATTGTCTAATCTCCCTGCACTAGTGAGTGCTTGATGTATATGTTGATAAACTTGAGAGTACAACAGTTTCTGTGTTAAAAACCATGGAAAAAGATGTGGGCAGTGGCTAATAGGAGAATTATTGAGCTTCGACATTTATAATAAATAATCAGCGATTAAAGTGAATTCTCCCCTGGTTTCGCAAACGTTGCTAGTTACAGAGGCAGATACATGCAAGTCATATGACACAAACATGAACTTTATATAGTAGGGCTATTCCTGACAATTACAATGTTTTCAGAAGGACAAAGATTTGAAGCCAAATTATTATAAATTAATTAGTTTGAATTTGATTTTAGTTCAAATATATCATTTAATCAGCCAGTTTGTACGTGGGAATGTATATTTAAGGCACTTTATAGGTGGCAACAAAATAATTACATGTATAGTATTACTATGTTTTCCAATCATATTGTGATCAGAATACATCCAGAGTGTCAAAAAGATATATATGTCCAGAACTTACTTGACTCTCTACCAACATAGCCATATCCATAAACATATCATGTAACTCTCGTATACTTGTTTCTAATCGTATAATATCATTATGTCGTGCTTCAATATCTGCTAATGTTTGTTTAGCTTGTTGAGTTTCCATAATAATCTGCAAAATAACACAACGAAAAGTTCAGTATTTAAACTATCTTTAAATTATGAAGAAATATGACAATAAGTTTGTCCACACGTTTGTATGCATCTGTATGAATACTATCAAGGAGCTGGATAATTTTCATCTACAAGACTATTTGTACAGCAATAACAAACAGTTCACAAGTTCCTACAAATTGTTCCATTTAGCATGTGCATTTGTGATTATATAAAGACTTGAAAATAATGGTTTTAACTTGACCAGAAATTATGTCTGTGACAGGTTCCTCATTTCCAGGCCTGGTTACATGATTTTGTTTATCAGTTTGGATTCAGTATGCTCGATACAAACCAGAACAATTTTGAGGCCAATTATGAACACATCAAATTATTTCGACATTGGTAATTAATATTATTTTCAAAGGTATTCATCAACATACTAGTGTGAACAAAGGGACACAATAACATACCCCTTGAGTAAATATTGCAGGATTGCCCGACTCCAACATATCTTCTAGTTCTTCATTAGTTGTAGTTTTACCAGCTGTAATAAATTTACAATACCTTAATATGCTTATTACATCATAATTCTTATTTTTCTCAAATCTTTTTTCAAAAACTTCATCTTAAAAATATTACAACAAATCTAAGTTTCGTTTAATCTAACAATAAAACAAGGATTGAAAGAATTTTAGTGGGCAGGAATTTTTACTGTTTTCTCTCAGGTCAAAAGGAAAAATGTAATTATTTTTCTTAATTGGAATTTTAATTTCTGAACAAACCTAAATATTGGTCTCGCATGAACTTTTGATATAAATCTTATTTAATGTGTAGAGTCTGGTCATGACAAAACTGTTTACTGGGACATAAGAGTTATTTTCATATTAAGAGGGAACAAATAAAATTTTGAGTTGCACCATTCAGCGTTAAGAAGTATGTTAATATCTAGCAATGTTCCCCTAAACTTGGAGCGACAGTATTATATTAGCACCTCTATATAACAGTTAAAAAGAACAAAGGTGAAAGTTTTAAATTACAATGTTCAGTGCTATAAATATGATTATCTTATGATGAATTGAAAAGAGAATTGTAAATAATATATAGAGCAGTGTCACGTTTACTAGCACACCTACGCATACTTAAATGCATGTAGAATCCATATTAAACAATAATTTTGATTATTAATATGATCAAAGTTTAAAGCCTGCAATAGTTTTTGCCTTGCAATGAGATTATTCTATGAAATCTTCATAGACATGTTATGTCAAGTCAAGCATAATATTGATTTTTGTTCAACCCTCTCTAAGGGATGGCGGCAAAATGCTCATGACAAAACATTAGCCTAGTTTTTTAACATACTACCTCCATCAGAAGCAAAATTACTTTTTTTATATTCTCTAAAGAATCAAATTGCTTATTTCTACTTGTCATCAAATTGTTCATTACTTTGCTTACAAGAAAAAGAGAGAAATGGGGTTTAACCTTCACTTGACAAAAACTAGGTCATTTTGGGAATAACACACGGTTCAATTTTATTTCAATAATTCGTTTGTGAATAGGGATCTTTGGCAGTGGGAGGAAAGGGAAGGACCATGAGAAAACCCACGAGGTTGGACAGGTGATCCTACTACTAGTACTTGTCGTATACAACTGGAGAATCGATACCACAACAGTTGACTCAATGACAGAGGTTATAATTCAGCGCACACATGCTTAAGACATTCACAATGCATCTTAACTATTGTGTCCCAAAAAACATGACAGATCAACAACCCGCTTTTCAATAGTTTCCTGCTTTAAAGTCTCTCATAAAATATGTTTTTGAAAGGAAATATACCAGTAATCTTTATGGTAAGTACTGGTATATTTTTCATTCCAATAGGATCTAATACCTATGTGGCAATATTCACAACAGAGTGTGAAACCGACATTAATTTGGTGATACTGTTGAATATACAGTATACGCCAATGATACAGTCATAAAAGCATGGAGAGCTGCACTGGCTCAGTGAGTAAGAAGCTGGCTCACTACATTGGAGGTCTCAGATTCGCTCCTGATGTTGGCTGAGTAAGTTCCATGTGATTTTCAAGCGTGATTTCCCACGGGTTTCCCTATGTCGGTTGTGATACAGTCATTAAGCATGGAGAGCCTCAGTGCACATATCCCAGTAAATGAACAAAAATTGTTGAAATTTGATAGGTTTCTTCATTTCGCTAAGATTTATGGAAATTGAGCGAGCTAAATAAGTTCTGAAATAAAGTGTAGAAATTTGATTGATTTTCTGTTTCACAAATCTACATAAATGCATAAAAATTTTAAGCAAATCTGATAAAAACTTCTGTCGAGGAGCTATTATCAGAAATCAGTATCTATGTCTCACTAATATAAACAACATATTATTATGAGCTTCTAATTTTTTAATCAGTCAGTGTAGTTTGGATGACAAATACACTTGAATATGGTCGTTCAAAAAATAATAGCAAAGAATAGTACACCAAATGGTGAATCAATTCATCTACATTTAGTTTTCAAGGGTTGTATGACACTGCTCTAACTCTATATTACTACTATACAAAACTTGAAATAAATTTTATATAAATGTGTTGCAAAGTGCTAATTTAAATAGAATGCAGAAAAAAATGTAGAATAAAAATAAAAAATACTTTATTATTCAGTGAAAATCATCACTTTTGCAGGATGGGTGGATGGGTTTTATGGGGGGGGGGGGCGGATGTCATAAAATATATTATATCTTCAGTTTTTATATCAATAGTTTCTACCCACTCAGTTAATAAAATAATGATTAATTAAATTAAATCAAAACTATTTAGATTTATAAACTTCTAAAAAAAGCTAATTTTCTATTTCTATCGATTACAAAGCTTATTACGTAAGCATATCTATGACAGAATAATGTAAATCATTTCTACAAGCAATCAAATGCTAATACACTTGTTTACTAAAGTTCCTTGTACCATTATAAAATATTTATTTAAAAAAAAAACAATCATAATATAAAGTAGAATATTTACACAAGTACATGGACAAGTACTACACGTTTAAAGCAGCCTTTGAAAAAGGGAGATAATTTGATCAAATATTCTAATCTTAAATATGGTACTAATTTGTTAATGTGATTGCAAAAATATTTAACATTATGTTAATTAACTAAGAATATTAAAGCTTTGTTATTAGAGAATAGGGGGCCAAACATTAAATTATAAATATTACTAATAGATTAATTTTAAATATTATTCCATAGATAATGGCTTTATTAATTTCCCAGTAATCTTAATTGTACACTACAGCCAATACACATAATGTATATAAAACTGTAAAACATCAAGTAAATTTGAAGGTTGATTGATAGCTTACTTATTTCAAGTTGTCTCTGTATACGGCCCTTGCACCTATCTCGGTAGTCAATCTGGCATGCGTTGTAGTCATTCATTACTTCGACAAATTTACGTGATAACGTGGCATGCTAGAACAGAATTAAAATATTTTCTACTAGAAATGCAGGGGGAACTTTAAGAGATGTGGTTGAAGGTTTAAAATCACTTTTACATTTATCACAATGGTCAAAGACTAATAAAAAATAAATAATTGCTTAAGGTGCATAAAGTTATTATTTTTTTAAACTATTAACCATGTGAATAAAACAAAGTGATTTTATTACAACTCAACATTTTCTACGACCAATTGAAATCTTCCAATCTGATCCACCCTTGCTAGAAAATCAGTAAAATATAATAATAATATACTGCTTTGATTGAAGTAAAAAGGCATCTATAAACAAAACACTGAAATAAATACTAAAAAAATAAAATAAAACTAAACTAAACAGAAGTTGTCTCCCTTCATCTATTACCACATTAATGAAACTGAATATTGGAGCGATCAAATCATGCTAATCACAACACTATCCAATATGAAGAATGGAGTAGATGTGTAAGAATCATCCAAACATTATTAATATAAGGGGGAAAAAGGGAGACAAATTCTGTATTAATATATGAGGACAAGATGGCAACACTCAGTGCATCCACAGTGTGACGAGATGATCGGCTTACTTATTTCCATCTGTCGTTGAATTCGAGCTTTACACCTGTCTCGGTAATCAAGTTGTGCAGCGTTATACCCTGTCATCACCTCGACAAATTTACGCGATATTGTGGAGTACTACAATAGACAAAAAACATCCAGTAGGGAAAGTCACAATCAAACTGTAAGATAATATACGAAATGGTTGTTTTTAAGTAAAATCTAACACGAGATCCTCTCTAATTTCTTTACTTTCTGAAAATAAGTTCAAGGAATGTCTATGAGGCATGAGGGCCATAATCACCAATCTTAAGAGTATGTGTGCATTGAAGATTTTGTTTAATGTGAAAATAAAGAAAACTCAAAAAAAAAAACAAAAAACGAATTACAAAATTTTGATCCTTAAAACGCACTGAATGCCTTTTTCAAACTGATCCCGCAGTGAATATTCGCTTGGCCGCTACAATCACTGATAAGCATGACATCGACGAGGCTTAATAAGTACGGCATATTAACTTTTTTACTCCGACAAATTAAATTCTCAAACATTTTTTTGAGGTAAAAGAAAAATAAATAAAGACGTTTGAAGTATTTGGAGTTAAAAAAATATTTACTATTTAGTGTAAATGGGTATTAAAATGAGTAAAATGCATCATTTTGCCCGAAGCAGTTAGGTGTTAAGTAAACATTGCACGAGCCGTTGAGCCAATGACTGGCGCCGTCTGCAGTCAACGCACGTGCTATGGACACTCATCTGTTACAGAGTTAATTCGTAAGTAATTCTCTGTGAAACAGATTGTGCCTTTTTATGACACAATGAGCAACCTCAATGTTAATGAGTTTCAAACTTCGTCAGAGAATGCTCTCACGTACATCATGTTCACAAGATTTCATCAATTTTACCGAAAAGAAAAATACCATCAAATTATAAAATGTTTCATTGGCTTCATTGAGAACTGCTCTATAAGTCACAATAATATGATTTGAAATAAAAATCTGTAAATGTTTTTAAAATCTAAGATCTGTTAATTTTGAAATTTGCCAAGATTCTTCCTTCTACCCTAATAAACGACACCCACCAATTTCGTTTTAAAATATGCTAGTCTTGCATCGCATTCACAAGATTTCATAAAGTCTGAACATAAATAGGGAGATTTTAAATTTCAATCAGGTTCTTTTTTTTTCAGCAAGTCAACAAAATCCCTGCAAACAAAATGATCACACGACAATCTGGTCGAGCCAGCAGAGGCAGGTGATGAAAATTTACATCTATACTTGTGTGATGTGTGTGTGTATATGATGTTAAAACTTTATAAAAACGCTCCCTCAAAATTAAAAAATATCTGTATTAGTTATTCATATTTCCCCTGCCTCACTCCTCTAGCATTACAAGATCAATCTATTTATCAGAGTTAGTCGCAATTCCATCTGGGTTCTAGATTAAAAATCCTCCATTTGTCTGATCAAGGTGACCCATTTCCTAGCTACATATCTACAAATTCTGATTGTGGACAAAGCCCCTTATCCACATACCTACTTAAATTTGGTTTGGAAGAAGTCGAAATTGACTAATTGTTTATGACAGAAGTGATGAAATAATTCGGCCTGTTGAGCTTCAAAATTGATTAATTAAATTTTCTTTCTCTTTTTCCTATTATATTGATCAGATCATACACAATTTTTTTGCAAGAGTGGCAAATTCAAATGTCTTTCCCTTATAACATAATTTCCATAAATCAATTATTGAATAGATCCTCCTAGCCTGTGTACTCCAATGAATATTAAGATTATATTGATTGCAATGTTTGATTGTGACTGTTAGAAAGGAAGTGCATCAGGATTACTGTAGGTTAGATAGAAAGAAATCACCATTTAACAATGAATTACAATATCATTAAATCAAACACATTTCACAGTGCATTAATAAAATGAATAAATTTGAACTGCAGTTCATTTGTATCCATTCATCTTTCTCAGTTGTAAGCATATAAAAAATCATTAAAAGGTGCAGTAACGACGGACTTCCTCCTTAGTAGGTATACATGTTTCAGACCAATGTTATGCCAAGATGGTCATAAGTTAGACGAATAGATAGTATCCCAGCTAAATATACACATTGTATGAGGATTAGGGAATAACAATATACTAATACAAGGAGGATGATGTGCCATATTGCAACCAACAAATTGCTTTGAATCAGGACTGGGGAATGTAGGATGTGTGTTTTGCACAACATGTTAAAATCTTGCATGCATCTTTTGCAAAATCATGCATCATTATGGAATAATCTTGTGGTATAAATATTTAATATCAATTCTTAATTGAAGCTGAAACATGAAATATAAATATAGAAAAAAATATAAGTATAAAATAATCATCAAGTATTTGGTCCTGAAACTACATGTATGAAAAGGTTTCTTTATAACCCAATATTTTACTTAAGTTATTCAACAAAAATATTCCTTATCCAGTTTTTCTGCAGCAAAATGTCCTTTGTCACTATATTCATTACAAAAGAAAAAAAAACAGATTATGCAGATTAGGGCGTCCTTCTCTGGATAAGCTATAAAAAAACAACAGGATGCATTTTAATTATTACTAAAACAAACAACAATTTCCAGGAATAAAGTGGTTTGGTTTTTTTTATATTGGATTTTAAAACTACCAGGTCAGTATTATAAATTACATCCCAACTTTTTATATGTGGCATCATAGCACTTAATTTCTGTGATATTTATGAAAAGAAAGCCAGAAGTTTTCATTTCTAAGTAAATAATAAAATATGACAATAAAATAACTTGTATCTGGCATCTGGATTTGTAAAATAACGTTTGTTTAAGTTAAACAAATTCCAGTAATTCCTGAAAAAAAAAATCTAATATAGCCCCAAAGAAAAGTTAGTATTGCTTGCATCCTAATACTATAACATATTGTGGATGTACCTTAATTTTCGTGACATAGTATTACTAATAATGGTATAATGTATATTGTTGATGTGTCTTAATGTAGTAATGCTATAAATTATATCATTGATATATCTTGGTTTAATGTACTAATGCTAGAAGTATAAGGTATATCGTTGTAGTATTGCTATTTAATGCTATAATATTGCTGATGCATCTTAGTTTTGATGTAGTAAAGCAATATTGTATTATTGATGCATCTCACTTGTGATATTAATGCTATAATTGAATATTGTTGATGTATCACAGTTTCAATGTATTAATGATATAAAATACATTGTTGATGTATCTTTGTTTTGATGCTATGTATATTGTTAATGCATCTTAGTTTTGACGTACTGATGCTATAAATTATATTGATCATAATTTTATGTCGTAATGCTATAATACATGTGATTAATGAAAACTAAATATATTAGTCAAAATAAATTTCATCTTTTTACTTGCTTTAAAAAGAACCTACACATATGTCACTGTAAAATTTGATGTTTTATTTCATGTGTAAACACTCTTTCCCAACATATTCACCTCAGTCTTACATGTATGTGTGACACAGGCAACGATAACTAGCTGTAGCAACTCGTAACATGTTCAATACTGTGGATTCTCTAATTTGCGCTAATTGGTTAATACGATTCAACAACCTCCTGTGGATATATCAAGAACATTCAATATTGACACGCAGTTCTCATTGGTTTAATAGACAGTCATCGAATATCCAACTCTTTTGATTGGTCAATATCTGGTCAATACCATATAAAATGATGTGATGTTTGACCTTACGTTGAGATGACTTGCTGATTTTGTTTAGTAAGCTGGTTGATAAATGTTATCTATGTTCATTCATTTCATTGATTTTTTGAGCTGTGTAGAGAGAGACGTACTAGAATTAAGTAGGATGTCTATATTTAGAGGTGGTGATCGTGTGAGTAGTCCAGATATCCTACTGATCGTGAATAAAGAATAACATGAGTACATACCGTAATAATAGTAACAATAAAACTAATCATGTATCTAGCAGACAAGAATTACCAACAATATTCCCCTTATAGCACAGCAAGGCAAACAAGCCAACAGTGAGGCTGATGTCCCCCGCCGAAATCCCAAAATAAATAGATGACACATATTAATTAATCGCACATTTATTTTTTTCAAACGTATCGACCAATCAAACTGAACACGAAGTGTCATCCAAAAATTGCTTATCTCTGCCTACCGTAAGGAGAAAATGCTCATCTTCGAACTCCATCAAGGCATTGACCTAATAAGCATACACACCAATTTTGAACATTTTAACTCAATTCGAAAGAGAGTTATTGTGTTCCAAAGTCTCGGCAAATCAAATTGCTTATCGCTCTGCTTACCCTGAGCAGAAAATGCTCATTATCGATCATAGTCAAGGTATTACTGTAATGAAACTATACACCAAGTTTCATCACTCTCACTTAATTAGAACTAAAGTTATCGTGTCTCAAAGCATCAACCAATCAAATTGCTTATCTCTGCCTACCCTAAGCGGAAAATGGTCATCTTCGAACTCCATCAAGGCATTGACCTAATAAGCATATACACCAAGTTTGAACATTTTAACTAAATTAAGAGGAGAGTTATTGTGTTCCAAAGTCTCAACCAATCAAATTGCGTATCGCTCTGCTTACCCTGAGCAGAAAATGCTCATTATCGAACTTAGTCAAGGTATTACTATAATGAAACTATACACCAAGTTTCATCACTCTCACTTAATTAGAACTAAAGTTATCGTGTCCCAAAGCATCAACCAATCAAATTGCTCATCTCTGCTTACCCTAAGCGGAAAATGCTCATCTTCGAACTCCATCAAGGCATTGACCTAATAAGCATATACACCAAGTTTGAACATTTTAACTCAATTAGAAGGAGAGTTATTGTGTTCCGAATTCTCGACCAATCAAATTGCGTATAGCTCTGCTTACCCTGAGCAGAAAATGCTCATTATCGAACTTAGTCAATGTATTACTATAATGAAACTATACACCAAGTTTCATCAATCTCACTTAATTAGAACTAAAGTTATCGTGTCCCAAAGCATCAACCAATCAAATTGCTTATCTCTGCTTACCCTAAGCGGAAAATGCTCATCTTCGAACTCCATCAAGGCATTGACCTAATCAACACATACACCAAGTTTGAACATTCTAGCTCAATTAGGAAGAGAGTTATCGTGTCCCAAAGTATCAACCAATCAAATTGCTTATCTCTGCTTACCCTAAGCGGAAAATGCTCATCTTCGAACTCCATCAAGGCATTGACCTAATAAACACATACACCAAGTTTGAACATTCTAGCTCAATTAAAAGTTATCGTGTCCCAAAGCATCAACCAATCAAATTGCTTATCTCTGCTTACCTTAAGCGGAAAATGCTCATCTTCGAACTCCATCAAGGCATTGACCTAATAAACACATACACCAAGTTTGAACATTCTAGCCCAATTAGGAAGAGAGTTATCGTGTCCCAAAGCATCAACCAATCAAATTGCTTATCTCTGCTTACCCTAAGCGGAAAATGCTCATTTTCGAACTCCATCAAGGCATTGACCTAATAAACACATACACCAAGTTTGAACATTCTAGCTCAATTAGGAAGAGAGTTATTGTGTCCCAAAAAGTGTGACGGACAGACAGACGGACAGACAGACGGACAGACAGACAGACAGACAGACAGACAGACAGACGGACGAACCCATTTTAATAGTCCCCTGCTTTCTTCGAAAGGCGGGGGACAATGAATATATTCCATCCAATGCAAAAGGAGAGATTTTCAAATAATATAAATCTAGCTTATAAAAGACTATTATCTATTTCATTACCACTTTACAATAGCCTTCAAGCAAGCACCGGAAATTTTCTTGAGACTGGAAACAAATACACTGTTATGGAATTTAGATAGACACAAAAACCCATCTTATTATAGAACGAACAAAACCTTATTCTGATAATTAGGAAAGAATTCCATATAAAAAATTATCAAATAAAAAAAAAAGACATGGTGTCAGATAATTCAAGCCAAGTAAATCTAGTTGGTTTGGGCAGACTAGCTGATTCAAGAAATAATCATAAAACCATTTGAATGTATATTATTATGATCTATTAAACAATCACTACAAGTTAACAAATTCCGAGGTTTCAAATAATTTCAACAATCTTTGGGTTGTTGATGGTCTCGTCTTACTGTGAAATTAATCACCACATAAACCCTGATTTCAATAATGATCTTTCTTTACCAAACAATCACAACATATCTTTTTAAATCATGTGCAAGATATCAGTGACAGAGGTAAAAATTCCGCAAAACAAATAAGCTTCTTCTTTATTCCTTGGTAGCAGAGGTAAAAATTCATATTTCCGCAAAACTAATAAGCTTCTTCCTTATTTATTGGTAGCAGATTAACAAAACAATTACATTATATTATTTTCTTTTAATCTTAAAATCAGTGTTTAAATTTAAGTTGTTAATTTATCTATTGAAGTTGCTCCTTTAATGATTTAAGTTGTCCCTTTATCAATTTAAGAATTCATAAAATTTCCAAACATATATAATCATCAATTTGGACATCTACAATATATTATATTTACTGCGTTTTTCAAGGACAGTGTATCATTCTGTAGCGCAAAACTCAACATGCTTTTATTCAACATGGAAGGTCAGACTAACCATTTTAATAATTAGCAGAACCTACACAGTATCAGTGTGTTGATAGTACCAAGCCATAAGTTGTGTACTAATGTAACCAGATAGAAACTACAAGTAAATATTGGTCACGTTGCAACAAGTTACTTTCAATATTTCTCGCTCTCAACTCAAGACAGTAATTAATAAGAGAATATGGCAGAATGCTGTAGAGGGAGAAAAGCCCAATAATCAATAAATCAATACAATAACATAGTATTCTAATCTCTTAATAATTGAACAAAGATTCCAGCACATATTACAATACATTCTCAATGGACCTATAGTACACACAAAATATTGGTACCCAATGCAATCTGATATTAATATACTTTAAATTCATGACTGGCCTATCTATCATAACAATAACCTATTACAATTGGATTCTAGATCAAAAAGACAATAATAAAATGTCTTGGATAGTTGGAGACTGAGAAGTGTTACAATTAATTGCTAAATCTACTTAAGTAATAGAACTTAGAGGCCATAGTGTAGTCTGGCAGGAGTCATTAAAGGTACTGTCATGTCTCTGTTCACACTGATGTTGTGCCACAGACATTTTTAGTTTATTCAACTTTGCTCAAGATCTCATTCTAACATTTGGTTGAGGTGAATGTTTTCTTTTATCTTAATGGTACTACCTTTCAAAGAAAATTACTTTTGTTTGGATTTTTTTTGAATTTTTTATTCTCAAATAATGTAAACTTAAAAATCTGAAGGATTTTGTCTTTCCATTGGCTGAAAGTTAATACTTTAGCTCTTTGTTCATTTTTTTTTTTTTACGAATAAGGCCGTGTATGTAAACAAATGTTGTCCGTCTACAATGCAAATATGTCCCCATCAATTTGACGCCTTTCAAATGTTTTCCTCTAAAGGTTTTTCTAGTTATTGTAGTAGACCTACATCCTTGTTTATAAAAATTCTTTGGCTTAACTGTTAAAATAAAATGTTTATTTAAATAGGTATTAACTACAATGGTTTGAAATGAAATTACATAAGAAGGCTTGGCTGAATCGATACAATAATCAGGGATATGACCTCAAATTGTGTGTATTATTATTGTAGGCTGATAATTTATTTGTCATCTGCAACATCATTAAAACAAAGATCACTCATGCTGTAAATATGGATGGATTGGATGAATTTCTATGTTTATTTGTAAAAGAAGTCTTGATTAAAATGAGTGCTAGCTTGAGTTAATTTAGAAATGATTGTGGGGGAAAATGTACAACTGTATAACATACTGATATATTGTGTAATTGCAGGTTTTCATTTTCATGTGCTTACTAAAAATAAATTTTAGCTGTATGAAAGATTATTTTGTGGGTATGGTCATGTTTGATCAGGTTGTTTTTTAGTTGAAATTTATTGTACATCAAGTTTGTAAGTCTTGTGTGTAGTGGTTCTATTTATGTTGTGTGTTAAAATGGAATTTCATCGTCTTTATAAATATATAATCGTTACCTGTGTTTTACGAATTCTTAAATCAGCTGATGATTTGTTTGAATGTTCTTCTTGTTCTATATTTTGTTCAATAACTGAAAATAAATCAAAAATAAATTTAATTAACATAACCTGCAATATACATTGATGAAATAAAACACAGATAGGGCTCGTAAGGCCCAACAAATACACCCATAAGTCATCTGTGTTAATCTTAAAGTAGCTAAGTCTCTAACTCAGTATCGTCCAAAGTCTTTGGCATTCAAAAGGCGAATTATTTGTCAATTTAAATCAACAATGATGTTGTCATTTTACCGGGAAAAGGTGGGCTTTTGATATCCAATATTTAAAACAAAAAAAAACTTTTTACCATTGGTACACGAACCGTGTACCATAATCGTTTCAGCTCCAGTTCTAGCAAGAGACTCGGGGAACGAGGCTAGAAACACATTGCACCATGTCAAACGGCGTTTGTAGACTGGAATAACCAGACACTCTCAATAGTCACTCGATTGAAACTTCTGGCGTATTTCGCCGAACCTAACTGATTTGAAATTAGTGTACAAACGAAAACGATTGAATGTAAATCAGTTTGTATACATTCATATTACATTATTATAAGCATTGCGACCCATTTGTGGCAATTCCTTCGTCTCAAATATTAGCGATTTAGGTCCTTTAAGTGAGTAAGACACTGGTTCGCTAGTCTGGAGGTCGCTGGTTCGCTCTTTGGAGAGGAAGTAAGTTTTTAAAGTTTTGAAATGTTAAACATGTTATTATAAAAGATGGCTTTGTGATACCCATGATTTGTTTTTAATTACTCATACTGATGCCACTTAATTATTTTATTAAGACTTGGATCCAAATGTTTTTTAGATTCCTTTCTCTTTACTTTTATTTAGATTCACAAGTTCTATTGAGACTGTATCACATTTACCTTGAATGTAAATCATCATATGACTACGCAATTCTAAATTTCAATAGGATTCATTTTTGCACATAAACTAACAATGCCACCAAGTTTTAATATATGCCATCGAGAATATAGGTTCTTGATTTTGCATAAATTTCATGTGCACAAGATTTCATAACCCAGAACGTAATTGTGAAATAACTCTGTGAAACAATTTTCCATTGGCTTAATAATAATGGATTAATCTCTTTGAGTTTTACCTAAATATTGAAACCATCTGAATGACTTTATACAATTTTTTTTATAAAGAGTTGCACCAGACTGAACCAGAATGGGCAATTAACACTGACAATGGCAGTAAGAACAATCCTTTTGGATTTGAAGAAAACTTTGAGAAAAACTATAGTGTGAACAATGTTTGCAAGTGACAACAATACGGGCATATAAAAAGTGTACATGATTTTCTTACAGAAATATTGGAAAATATCTCAATGGTTTTTGGCTGCAATATTCAGTCTTACTGTGCCGAAAAGATGATCAACCACACAATCAAGAAGCAAATTGCATGATATCCAAGAAAGTATGAATAAGTCAAGTATCAAGGCAATTGAACTTTGTCTTATAAGACTGAAAATGCCATTACAATAATTACATCCATAACTAAAAGAGTAATTCCAGTTACAAATATTGAACAATGGTTACCCTTTATATAAATATATATATTCTATCATGTATCTTTTTTATAAATAAAAGAGAGAGAGAACTAGAAATGGCATTTAACGTCCACTTGACACAAACTAGGTCATTTCAGGACTAACATATACTTTAATTTTATTTCAATAATTCGCTTGCACGTATGGGTCTTTAGCAGTGGGAGGAAACCGGAGAAAACCCACGAGGTTGGACAGGCGACCCTACTCCTTGCCACGTACAACTGGGGATTAGAAACCACGCCAGTTGACTCAATGGCAGGCCATATGATACAGCGCGTGCACGCTAACCATTCAGCCACCCAACCCCATAAATAAAAGAAAGAAATCTTAAAATAAAATTCTGCTCTTTCATGGGATGGAAAAATTTATTACTGATCTAAATCCTCGAGGTCTGTGGTACTTAAAGTCTATAAACTTTTACAATGTACCTCCACAGCACTCTAGTTTCCTCTACAAAGTCTTTTCCAACAATAATTCTGAAGTTATATAATAACAAAAAAAAATGGTAAACAAAACCCTATATCTTTGAATGTTATCAGAAGGTGATGGTCCAAATGCAGAACATTTGAACTTTTATTTATTGACATGTCAACTCAATGTATATTGGTAATTTTGTATTGACTGTATCAAAGATACATTCCCAGGTACAAAGTTTGTGATTTGATTTTTTATTGGGATGGAAAACATATTCAAAGTAACCAATCTATCAAACATTTGCTTCAATTCCCCCTCAAAAATTTGTATTCGCTGGGGGATAACTATAGCTATAAATAAACTGTTGTTAGTGCAATGTCTGTCAACTTAGCTTCATTGTGGGAGGTTCCATTTTTTAGAATGTATTTATCATTACTTAGCCGACATTTACCATACATACTGAGGCCTAAGTAAATTGATAATTATTTTCGTAAACTTATTTTTCCCACGTTACATTGCAGAGTCTTTTGTACATTGGCACCCCTTAATATCAACAAAACTGCTAACCCCTTCCCTTTGATCAAGAAATAACTAACAAACGTCCCCAAAATCAAGCTGGCAAACAGTAAGCCGTCGGGTCATCAGTTAGTGATACTACCCTGACAATTTTGCCCAGTGCTTGTCCCATGGGTGTTTTTTGGGTAATCCAGTATTTTTCTAGTAAGATTGGGGGTCTATACTTTCCAGATATACCAAATTTGCCATACTTTTATTCTAAATAGCCACCCCATAAATACTTTCCTGGGAAAGTAACTTTAAACACGGAGCAGCCATTCATAGATCAGTAAAAATATTTCAAATTTTGGAACTTACAGCAAATCATAGAGTGTTATTTCAGTTAATTTTACTCTGATACTATATTTATTGACCTAGTTGTGAAGGTATAATATATCAATATAAATAAAAAATTATTGTCGACAAACACTATACAGCTTATGAATCACGGTATTGATTATAATAACAATATTGTGGTTATTGATAAGTATGGGTTTGTAGACCTAGTTTATAGGAATAATCTAATTATAACCAGCATCCAAAAAAACAGGTTGACCTAAGCACTGAGGTATGTCCATAAAGGTCGTTATACAAATGCATTCAAAGATTTTCAAGGACTATAGCTCTGCAAGGCATTATCATAGGTTGGCTGCCAGAGGGTTAAAAATATACAAATTGAAACAAGGGCCTTCATTCTGAAAGAAATTTACAGAAATTGTTGAAATTCAATAGACTTTTTCGTTTTAGTAATTTAAATAATGCATAAAAATATCACAATGTTCAACAGGGTGAATCCAGGACCTTATCTCCTGAAGTAATCAACAGAAATTGCAGAAATTCTATAGGCTTCTTTGTTTAACTAATTCAAATGATGCATTTAATTTCATACATATCGGAAGATAACTTTTGGCGTTTACAATGTTCAACAAAGTGAAACAAGGGCCATAACTCCAGAAGAACTTAGCAGAAATTATTGAAGTCAAATAGACTTCTTCATCTCACTAATAATGTAAACAACATCCATTTCAAAACAATCAAAAGATACATATATGTAGCCTGTAGAGTAGAGTGTCCACAAGAAACAGTGGACGGAGGACAGACAGACAGATCGACAATCCATGTGGGCATATAAAAATTGTTGAAAATAAATAGGTTTCATTGTCTGATGTAAAAACTGTATACATAATTATATACTCTCCCAAAAAAGAAAAGCAAAGTTACATTTCGTTGTCGGTATATCCTGGCTCTACCATCGCCTTGTTGCAACAAGAACAGCTACACGTCACTAAACCAAACTGCTCTCCAGTGTTGCTGTGGTCATACCCTCAGTGTCTGAACCCATTAAAGTTGGATTTCATGGTGTCGGTGTATTTCAAAACAGAAGCTCTACCGGGAACGTTTGCCGCGATGTAACCGGAAGTGACGATCCAGGACAGGTGGGGGTCACTCTTGTTTGGCCTGAGCTTGGGCGGTCACGTGTTGAACTTTGTTGTCGGTACCTAGCAAGAAATGAAACTAAGGGAAACATTCAGAAGCCTAGCTACATCTGTCTTGGATTCACCTGCTTGTAATCGACCAATAGCGTTGTTCTTCGTTCAGATGTGGCATCACTTGGTTCCTTGAATGTTTAGCAACTGATTTGGGAAAAGCTCGCGAAGTTGTTAAATTCATGTTTCTTGGTGCAATCAAACGTTAACAAATTTCGACAAAAATGATGACCAGTCACAATTAGTAACATTACATTTAAAACCAATAATGGATTTCTTATGTCCTTATATAATGACATTAAAAAAAGTTAGATTTATGTAAATCGTTGCCAGGCAACGAAACATACGCCCACAACAGCTAAGTCGTCCGGGCAGTCAACAAGGGTTGTCGCATATTGTTTCTTTTATCAGTAAGGAGAACATTTAAAACACATGATAATCTTATTATGAGTAATAGCCCATTAAATAATTATCAGAAATGATTAGAATAGTTTTGATGGTTTGTCTCAAGGCCTATGTCCACAAGATATTTCAAAGTGATCAAGTGCCAGATATCACTGAAAATCAAATAGGATTCTTCGTCTCATGACCCTAAACACTGTGTACAAATTTAAAGTCAATTGGATATTAACTTTAGCCTTTAGAGCATTCACAGGGTTTTTCAAAGTGATCAAGGGTCATAACTCTGCCAGTAATTATCGGATATCGCTGAAAATAAATAGACTATTTTGTATCATGACCGTAAATAGTGTGTATAAATTTAAAGTCAATCAGATATTAACTTAATATTTTTCAAATTGATCAAGGGTGATAACTCTGGCAGTAATTATCGGATATTGCTGAAAATCAATAGGCTTCTTTTTATCATGACATTAAACACCGTGTATAAATATAAATTCAATCGGATATTAACTTTAGCCTCTAGAGCGTTCACAAGATTTTTCAAAGTGATCAAGGGTCATAACTCGGGCAGTAATTATCGGATATCACCGAAAATCGACAGTCTTCTTCATCTCATGCCCTTAAACACTGTGTATAAATTTAAAGTCAATCGGATATTAACTTTAGCCTCTAAAGCGTTCACAAGATTTTTCAAAGTGATCAAGGGTCATAACTTTGGTAGTAATTATCGGATATCACCGAAAATCAATAGGCTTCTTCGTCTCATGCCCTTAAACACTGTGTATAAATTTAAAGTCAATCGGATATTAACTTTAGCCTCTAAAGCGTTCACAAGATTTTTCAAAGTGATCAAGGGTCATAACTCTGGCAGTAATTATCAGATATCACCGAAAATCAATAGGCTTCTTCGTCTCATGACCTTAAACACTGTGTATAAATTTAAAGTCAATCAGATATTAACTATAGCCTCTAGAGCATTCACAAGATTGTTCAAAGTGATCAAGGGTCATAACTCTGGTAGTAATTATCGGATATCGCTGAAAATCAATAGGCTTCTTCGTCTCACGACCTTAAACACCGTGTTTAAATTTAAAGTCAATCAGATATTAACTTTAGCCTCTAAACACTAGGGACCGGGTATCGTTCAAATTTAATGAAAAAAGGTAAGAAACTGAGCTTACCATCTAGAATCTAATACACATATTCAGTTAATAGATTGCCATCCAGAAAGTGTTAAATACCATCAAGATTCATCAAAAACCGCCCAGTTTGTGCTACCATTTAGTTTAAGAAATACCGTTTAGTTTTGACATCCATCATCTAGTTTATGACCATTTAGCTTAGTTTTGATATTGGTCATCCAGTTTATAACCCTTTAGTTTCATAAACTAGACAAATGATGTCAAACTAAATGGTAGCACAAACTGTGAGGTTTTTGATGAAACTTGATGGTATTTAACACTTTCTGGATGGCAATCTATTAACTGAATATGTGTATTAGATTCTAGATGGTAAGCTCAGTTTCTTACCTTTTTTCATCAAATCTGAATGATACCCGGTCCCTAGTGAAAGCATTCACAAGATTTTTCAAAGTGATCAAGGGTCATAACTCTGGCAGTAATTATTAGATATCACCGAAAATCAATACGCTTCTTCGTATCATGACCTTAAACACTGTGTATAAGTTTAAAGTCAATCGGATATTAACTATAGCCTCTAGAGCGTTCACAAGATTTTTCAAAGGGATCAAGGGTCATAACTCTGGTAGTAATTATCGGATATCGCTGAAAATCAATAGGCCTCTTCGTCTCACGACCTTAAACACCGTGTATAAATTTCAAGTCAATCGGATATTAACTTTAGCCTCTAGAGCGTTCACAAGAAATTGTGGACGATGGACGGACGGACGGGGGCAACGGCAATATATTTCCATGTGGGCGTATAAAAATGGGTTGTGCGCTTCTTTTTTTGAAGAGTATATAAAGTCAATCAGACGAAAACATTTGTCTCAAGAGTATCCAACAGGAATTATTGGTTGACGGACAGGGTGGCAACACTATACAACCACATTTCAATACAGGCAAATAAAAAATTCTATAACATTAATAAAATACAAAAAAGGAATGAAATCTTAAATACCATTGAAGACAGTTCCATCCTTGTCCAAAAGAACCTTATTCATATAAATGGGATTGTATCATGTTTTTCTTTACAAATCGTACTATTGAAATATAGGCTATACATGGTAGAATACTAAAATGAAATGAAATGGGTTTAACATACTGTTCTGCTTCCACTGATCTTATGAAGTCGGGCATAAGCCATACATTGTGGGTTCCTTTTTAATGTCCCTGTCCATGTGTACACAGGACCTTTGTTTTTCATCCTATCTGAATAACTATATATAGGCTATACATGGTAGAATACTAAAATGAAATGAAATGGGTTTAACATACTGTTCTGCTTCCACTGATCTTATGAAGTCGGGCATAAGCCATACATTGTGGGTTCCTTTTTAATGTCCCTGTCCATGTGTACACAGGACCTTTGTTTTTCATCCTATCTGAATAACTATATGTTGTCCCTTGCCAGGGACTAGTGATGTGCGGTTTTTCGGTTTAACCGTACGGTATCGTTTTTTACAAATAAACCGAAAACCGAACCGTTAAAAAAAAAAATAACCGTGCGTTTCGGTTTTTTTCCAAATTCCTAATTTTTATGTAGCCGTATTTCGTTTACTTAATAATTCCAAAATTTTAATGTAGCCACCACTTCCGTTTTTTTTTTCGATCAACCAGAGCCCGTATGTATAGAATAATAGAGTGTTTCATCAGTCTGGTTGGCCTAGACTATTTATTTTCTCAATTCGGTTCGGTTTACAATCCAAAATTTTATGCAACCCGAAGCCGGTTGTCAATATCGAACGATGGCTTCTTCTAAAAAGTAAAATGCCTCCATGGCTTGCTCAATAAGTATGAAAGATTAGATGACACAAAATAATTTAATCTTTGTAAAAAATCTATTTCTGCTGCATAAATTATAAGAATATAATTTAACAATTTTGAGTCAGGTTTAGAACAACATTTGAACAATACCCGAAAACGGCAATTGCGTAAGTTTTGTTTTTAAGTTTATAATTTATAAACGAGAAATAAAAGACCGCATGTTTCGATTTGTTGGATTGGTATTATTTTGTTATGCAAATTTATTTTGGTATTTTTTTTACAGTAGAATCTAACTTTATTGTTACTGATATTATGTCGTTATATTAATTTATTATTATGCCTATGGCGTTCTGTGTGTCAGATCTTTTTTTTTTTACACTACTACAGTAACTTTGTTATTACTATCTAGTATCAGTCATAATTAAAGTCATATAACAGTAAAAAAAAAACCTTGTTGTTTACTATTTACATCAATATTTTTGATATTTTTTCTGGCTTTCAAGTATTCCAGTAAAATAACCATAAATCAGTACATACATGACACAGTGTTTAAATGAATAAAAAAACCGAAAACCGAAACCGAAACCGAGGTTTTTTGCCTCAGAAAAACCGAAAACCGAAACCGAAAGAAAATTTAAAAACCGCACATCACTACCAGGGACTGACAAAAGTGAACAATGCCGGAAAATCAGATGAACTTTCATTAAACACAGGACTTTCAGGTTAGCAACCAACAGCTTACTCACTGAGCGATGGTAGCTCCAAGCAGGACAACATGCACCTTAGGTAACTTTACAAGTCTTTTAAGATTATAAGATAAGTATATTATTATTTGAATTCTTGAAAAGAAAAGGATATGTAATAACTGATTGTAGAGTAAATATCTAAACTATTGAGTGAGAATTATCTTCTATTGGGGGTGCCGAAAATGAAACTAATCATCTTCAGAGTAGGCGTTTTAAATCGATTTCTTTCAAACGTATTTGTATTGCATTCATTTAATACTACTTTCTGGTATTTCCACTATGTGTACAACTACTATTAATTAAGGCACAATATACTATTAATATTATTATTATCCAGTATCACTGTTATTTAGCACACCAGGCTGTAATTATATACTACATAAAATGAATGTAACTGTTATTAAATGGTACTCTACTACAAGTTTCTATACCATTTAACAATATCAATTACTACTTTAGTTAGTTTCCTCATTCATTAATACATTTAAAGGTCATATCAGAGTTGTGGTTAGTTAATAGCTGTAAGTTTCCCAATCTCATGTCACAAGTTTTTCCATCAACAGCCAGGAGATCATTTTAACAGAAGGGAATGAAAAGACTAAAATGGCGTTTTAAGTCAACTAAATAGTTTGGTAATTTCATTTTCTATATTAAAGGAGAAAGGATTGTGTCCAGGCAGGTATATCCTGTAAGAAATTGTATAATTGACAGAAGTTAATTAGCATGTGAAAATAAATGGTCCTGAACAACACAAGGATTCAAAACTGAGATATTCTGGTTTTAAATCATGTGTCCTATCAGAAAATAGGAATAAAAAAGTTCATAGTTTGTTTTTATTTTAATCATTTATTAGTATAATAATTAGGAACTCAGTCTTGATAAATTAATAATTTGAAATAGAACTGACTGCACAGAAGGTTTGACACAGTTTGATTTATAGTGAACTATAGTAAAACATTTGTTTACTACATCCATAATTAATTCTGATTAAAGCTTGGACTCATTTATTATTAATATCAACAGATGTTGCCTAATTTTATTACTGCAAATGTATGTATGTACGTTACATAAATATATATATAAATCAAACTACATTCACTACAGTTTTTTTTGTAGTACAGTAAAACTTACAGTTTTATCGATTTATATACTAAAACATTTCATCTATGGAGACACTTTTTTCTTAAAACCTAAGGATTTTCCATGCAATCGTAATGAAGATTGGCATTACAGTATTACACACAAAATATCCAAATGTACTAAGATGAGACAACAAAACTAATTGAAACCTGAAGTTGTAATTGTGTCCAGAAATGCACAAATCCCTCTGCTAAAATAGTGGTTTAAAAGCCAATATAAGGTACACACAAAATTCACATAGAATTTATGGTTTAATTTTCCTTTCTGCATGTTCTCAGTTTTTCACTTTCCTAATAAAGCTGGTATATGAGAAATGGACATAAATTCCTGAAAGTTTTCAAAGGCCCAATCCAGGTTAGAATAAAGCATTATCCCAAAATGCACATTGGCCATTACAGATTGAATGAATGGTCAGGGAATTGAAAAAGGATGATACATTATTTTTAGACAATATTGCTTTAATGTGTGGAAGCTTTTTTCTACTTGTTAACAATAAAGGAAGCAGATGCTAGTCTAATCAATCAGTGTACAAGGGTAAAGAGTAGAAACAGTTTGTTCGGTGATCAAAATACTGGATAATGACGAGATTTATTTTCAGCTTAAAAGGATCAATAAAAAGAAAGCACAGGCTTACACTTTACTGAAATTTAAAACTTTCGCTACAACTGAAATACAATAGCTACCGAACATTGTATCTGTATCTGCCAGTTTTATTGAATTATTTGTAAAGACATGAATGCAAGTTAATGACTTTACATAATATAAGGACCAGGTCCACAGCAAACTCAACCAAAGCAAACAGTATTCCGCATTCAGGACTCTCAAAAATCTATCCACTACAGAAATGAAATGGGGTTTAAATCATGTGTTACATTTCTCAACCAACTGGACTAATGAAGATGGACATATGCCATGTAGTGCCACAGTATTGAGTTATTAAGGAAATTTGGCCCAACAACGGTGCTACAGCCTAAACTGATCCGCTTTTGAACTGTCAGTGGGGGGAGGGGGGATTTTCTTTACTTTTATTAAAGGAATAAATAAAAAGAAATAACGGAAACTGAACACAGTTTATATAAGTGTAAAATCTTGGCACTTTATTTATAAATATTCTTCACTAATAATCAACCATGAATAAGAAATTATCAACAGTAAGTGTTTCATTAAGTCAATGTATGACGGTGCTCTTATTGAACTCATTATCATTGTTATAAAATGATAGCAATATCAAGTGTTCCTGCAATAAAACTCTATTTTCAATTCTTTTTGGAATGTGATTAATGTGAATGACAAGCTGGGTTTTTTTTCTCGAAAAACATGATGAATTCAATCACGACATCATGGTACAATACTGCTTCGGTCCTTTATAACGTTACTACAAACTATACACCATATCCTACACATGCAAAATGGTGGATAATGTTTTAACTCGTTAGATCTCACTTAGAATAGATACAACAATGTATTATCTAGACACTCAATTTCCTACTACAGCATTCTTTTTTGTCTGAAATCTTTATAAATAAACTGAGGTCCTATGGTGATATCGCTCTTGTTGGAAGTGGAGGTAAATCCCATGTACTGATGAGAAACCAAATAAAGACATAATGATTGCGAAGGATGTTGTTGCTAGATGTTAATAAGGAAACAAAACTCAGACAAAACGCCATTATATTGTCACATGCTTCTAAAGGCATACAACCAATTATAGCCATTGTCTGCAGGTCACAGGGTTAACCTTTAAACCACGATTTTCAGACATTACAATGTTTTGGAGACCACGTACAGCTAATCACTTTCAAAGAAGTATTTCCATATACAGTACTGATATATATTTTAGTGTATACAACTGGTTAATTCGAGGAGTACGGAAACTATTGCCAACCTTCATCCAAGTCCTATATAACTATGATATATCTATATGTTTTTTTCAAGAAATACTGATTTTCGTTTTGACATATAGTTTACCCAAGTCCCCAAATTCTATACTTTATAAGAACCTGGATAACCCTGTCTACATGCCTGCCAAAGTTGTACATGTATGGGTGTCATGATAAATTCACCAAAGTCCTTAAAAACTGTAGTTAGTATGGTTGTCATGATTATCAAGTAAATGATACATGACTTACACATAACCTGGTTAAGAATATTTATCTATCATTTCCAAAAGGGTACATTTTATATTTGAAATTTTTATAGGCCATGCTGTCAGGTTTTATATTAACTTAAATCCATGTTAGTCTAGTACTGCCCATTTAAGCAGGTTCATAAAACAACTTTTTTAGGATATTTTTGAAGTGTTTTGGGTATGAAGTTAGATTTGACCAAACCAGTGCAGCTTGCTAAGAATTCATACCAGTATAGCCCATACTGTATACAGTTATCTCACCGTTGGTTTCTCACTATAGATTTGTGTAATGTTGGGATTTTTTTCCTAAATCAATAAAATACATGTAGAAAGACATTAACATAAAGTTAAATAGAACTTCGAATCATAGCAAAATTCCTTGGGCAATGCCACACAATGTTAGTTCTACCTATAGCTAGTTTTGAGCCAGGTGAAACACTACATATTATAATTGAATGAGGCTTGTAACAATATATCACAGTCTAAATTTGTAAAAACAAAAAATTCGAACTGGTTCAACATAGTAATAATTGAAATAATGGAACAATATTAGAGTATGTCCACCAACATTTTGTTTTTAAACAATAACCTGTATGTTCAATGTACATATACCAAATGGCTAATGTAAATGTAAGGTGCTGGCCAAATTCTAAAGACAAGCCAGATTTTACTAATTTACTAGAGAAAAACATGGTTTATAGACAAGACGGCCCACAGCGGGCCTGAACTAGAAATCAAATAAATGCATAAAGTATAGAAACAATTTATAGAAAGTAAATATATAAATCAGAAGTATTATCTGTGATTAGTGGAAGCTAACTGTCTCTAGTCAGACGGACTTTACTCCCTAATTAGATCCATTTACAATTTATCCTCATCACAGTGTGATTCCTGCCTTTAAATGGCTTTAACATTGACCGTAATTTATCACTCTTTTTACTGCTTAACTCAAACTATTATCAGGGGAATGAAGTACTGTAAGAGTTACATGATCGCTTGAAACTATTGCAATTGTGTAATTTGCCAATTCTGGTTCAGTCTGCAAACAAGAAATTCCTGAATATATATGACAAAATATTGATTTGTAGTATGTATTTCACACAACAATAAGTTTATAATCTTGAGGTATAAAGTGTGATTTCACATTTAGATAATATGGCAAATCAAATGTAATCAGCTCAACCAGAAGTATAACTCAAGTCAAATCGATCAATCTTAAGAAAAGTTCCCCAAAATTATTTCTCCTTACAAAATGGTATTGAGGGGTGTCAACGTATAAAGCTTCTGTATTCTAATGGCAGAAAAAGATGACAAAAAATAATTAAGAATTTACTTAGGGCACAATATGTATGACAAATGGACAGCAAGTAATGAAAAATGGACCCTCCCACTAAATTGAACTGACAGACATGGCCAAACTGATCCCGCAGTGAATATTCGCTTGGCCGCTACAATCACTGATACGCATGACATCGACGAGGCTTAATGAGTACGGCATATTAACTTTTTAACTCCGACAAATTAAATTCTCAAACATTTTTTTGAGGTAAAAGAAAAATAAATAAAGACGTTTGAAGTATTTGGAGTTAAAAAATATTTCCTATTTAGTGTAAATGGGTATTAAAACGAATAAAATGCATCATTTTGCCCGAAGCAGTTAGGTGTGAAGTAAACATTGCACGAGCCGTTGAGCCAATGACTAACGGCGCTTGCAGTCAACGTACCTGTTGTGAACTGTCGTCTGTTACAGAGATATTTCGTAAGTAATTCTCTGTGAAACAGATTGAGACATGGCATCTAACAACAGTTTATTTACAGCCTGTGGTATCTTGCAACAAAAACAAATTTTTCAGAGGGATTTGAAGCCAATTTTCGAAAGACTAATTAGTTTGAATAAATTCTTAGTCCAAATATATCATGAAATACAAAGTACAATAACCTTTGAATTAAAATTGTCTTATTCAAACATAATTGATGCATATTAATATGGAAAATAGAAGGACTATTATTGAATAGGGACAAATTAAGTTAAAGCAGCTTCATGTAACTAGTTAAACATACATTATGCAAGAGCTAAATCTGCTTATTGCAGGTCTTTCTTTACGACTGAAATGTTAATGAAACCACTATTTATAACCATGTACCGGTATTCTAATTCTCATTGATACTCAAAATAAAATATCTTCCACATTAATTATTGATCGCTCCAGGTAAAAACAATAATTAACTGAATAAGGAAAATATTTTCACTTTTACATATTGTATTAGTGTGTAATCAATATGGTGTTATTGTTATAATCATCAAGGTTATTATTGATCAGTAAGAACAGATATAACACAACATGTTATCCATTTCTATTGGATCTAAATCTCTAATACCTTTCTCTATCATCAATACTTGCAATGCATTGCAGTGGCGGATTCAGGTGCATGTCTGAGGGCCAAATACACTTATCATCTGACTTATTATTTGAACTCTTTATTGCTTGGGTTGATGGGCTGTTGTAATACGTCATATCCAGGACAAGATATGCCCCACAAATCACCAGTGACACTTTAATTTTTCCAGACTTCCAATGACGATGACAATTAAATAGCCCTCTGCCCCCCCCCACCACCACAAGTAACTTGTTTGTTCTGGTATAGATATAAACACCACAATAAATGGGTTGGTTCTAAATTGTGGAAACTGTTAAATGATAAATACAGGAAGATTACACTCATAAATTTCTAGCATTCACATTTATCTCTTTATTTATAGAGCATCCAGCAATCAAATTATTTATCATTCTGCATAATCTGAGCATTAAACTTAGTCATATAGTTATAATGGAACTATACATTATAATATAACAATACTTTATGAAAGAACAATTACTGATTTATTTAGGCGACATTTCAAAGAGTATTCTCTCAAGGTTTTCAAAAAAGTAAAGTAACAAATGTGTAGGGCAGTTACATGTATATATAGATAAGCAAATACAACAAATCAGAAAATGCTGAGAGAATACTCTTCGAAACGTCCTTCCATAAGTATGTGTTATAGTTTATTGCACTATTCATTTATCAAATGCCCCTAAAAGATTACAAATTATACATCAAGTTTCATCACATTCCCTATGCAATTATAAACAGTCATCTTTTTACCGAAGTCTTGACTAATGAAATTGCTTATCTCTGCTTAGTCTTTAGAAGAAGCAGAAAATGTTCCTCATTCTTAGTAAGTCAAGGCGTTCACCTAGTAAACAATTATACAAAGTTTTACCATTCTATCCAGCTCCATTAGAAATGCAGAGTTATTGTGTCACAAAAATTTGGACGGACAGACTAAATTGGGACAATTATATCAAACACCAACCATATAGGGACAATTAGAAATAGAATCAAACACCAACGTTTATAATTCTTCCAATCACACAGTATGATATCAATTTCTACAAAAATAGTTAATACTACTAACTGGTATGTTGATATTTTCCCATCTCCCTATATCCTTCAAATCTTTTTAATGATTTTCTATCAGGAATGCATTCCAGAGAAAATATTTATTGGACTATGTGCAGTAATACCAAAAAATCAATGATTTTACAGAAACATCCAAGAGATTACTTTTTTCAACACAGACTTAAGTTAAAGATAAACGAATTGCAATATCCGAACTTCAAACATTTCTGATCATTTACTGAAAATCATAAGACAGTATGTCATGTATGGGTTTTTTTTTTTCACAGAAAGCGTACCTTTAAACTAAGGAAAACACATTATTCAATTATTGAGAGAAAATATATTAATCACTGACTACCATACTATAATTTTCTATTATATTGATAAATTGTCTTTAACACAGGGTGTATTGTAAATATTGACCTAATGAATGAATAACAAGTCAAACTGATTACATGCAAGTTAATACAGTAGAACCTTTAGATATGGTCCAAAGTATTTGATAAACATAAATTTATTATCTACATGAAGTAAAGATAGGTTGCCAGGCAACGAAACATACGTCCACAGCAGCTAAATCATCCGACAGTCAACAAGGGTTAGCACATATTTTTACTTTTTTGGTAATGAAACATTTGTAATATTTTTATTTTTTTGGTAATGAAACATTTGTAATACGCTAAAATCTGAATAAGAGTAACAACTCATTATGTAATTATCAGAAAATCATTAAAATTGGTTTGCTTTTACCCCACGGTACGCTAACAATTAGTATACGAAACATTTAATATGATGGATTTGGCTGTTCAGTAATCAAAATTCATTGAAAATCAAACTACTTGTTCGTTTCTACACCTTAAACTCTGTGTATCAGTCTGAAGTCAATCGGATGATAAGTTTGGCCTCTATAGCGTCACAAGATTTTTTGAAGTTATCAAGGGAGATAACTCTGGCAGTAATTATTTGAAATCGCTTCAATAGGCTTCTTCGTCTCATGACCTTAAACACTATGTGTATATTTAAAGTCAATCGGATATTAACTTTGGCCTCTAGAGCGTCCACAGGATTTTTTGAAGTGATCAAGAGCTATAACTCTGGCAGTAATTATTGAAAATCAATAGACGTCTTCGTCTCATGACTGTTAACACTGTGTATAAATTTGAAGTTAATTGGATATTAACTTTGGCCTCCAGATCATCCACAAGATTTTTTTGAAGTGATCAAGGGCCATAACTCTGGCAGTAATTATTAGAAATCGCTGAAAATCAACAAGCCTCTTTGTCTTATGACCTTAAACAATGTGGATAAATTGGAAGTCAATCAGATATTAACTTTGGCCTTTAGAGCATCCACAAGATCTTTTGAAATTATCAGAGGCCATAACTCTGGTAGTTGTTATCAGAAATCGCTGAAAAAGAAAAGGCTTCTTCGTCTCATGCCCTTAAACACTGTGTATAAATCTAAAGTCAATCGGACATTAACTTTAGCCTGTAGAGCATCCACAAGCAATTGTGGACGCTGACTAACGGGCGGACCGCCTGACAGACGGGGGCAACGACAATATACGACCACATTTCAATGTGGGGGTATAAAAATAGTTTCACTTTTCAGGTATTCTAGAAAACATAATTGCCTGAGTGCACAACACCCATTACCATTTATATCGAAACTGAGCTAGTTTGGACCTAGATCTATAATGGTTGATGCATAGACCTTTACTTTAGGACAAAAGGGCACAATATTTATTATTTTGCTATATTATTTTAAGATAGATAATGTAAAATGAACATTTTGAAAATGGTTGTAGTTTTGACAAGATGGCTGAACAGTTCTTATCTACTTAAGTTAAAATCAAAGTAGCATATGGTCTTGTCATCTTAACCTGTGTCTAATTAATAATTTATATAATATTTTTATTAAGGCACAAAGAAAATTACATAATGCCTGTTTAAGTAAATGTTATGTTAGAAAACGGTAAATGAGCACTATTCACAAAATTGGAAAAAAAATGAGATCGAAAGTCTGGATGACATGTATAGCCTACCTTCACATAAAAACTAGATTAAAAATAAGATTCTATTTTTAAATAGTTTTGACAATTTGTTGTTTTTTTTTTCAGGCATTATTACATGTGCATTACTTTAATTAAATGGGTGTGTTTTGCCTGTGGTTAGTTGAAACCGATAGTTGATTCTAAATTCTGTTGGCTACCATAACTCTTTCAAAGAAACAGATCAGAAAGATGAACTTTATATAGGTACACTTTGCAACCTATTACTTCGAAAGTTACAAATCCTGCATTATTTCAAATTTCGAAATTAGTCACGCAAGAAAATACAGCACGGAACTGTAGTTTGGTTTTACATTAATTACTTGTTTCAAAAATCAATTACTCTTACCTTTTAATTTTGCCCGAACTTTATTTGCACTCTTTTTGATTTCTGACATTAAATCCTCAAGTTCTTCTTTCATTTCTAAAATAAACATTTAATGCAATAGAGCTATGTATATAAATTGATATAACAGAAAATAAATACATATTTAACACTAAAATAATGCATGATGTAAGAAATGTCCATTCTTGATTTAATAGTTCAAAAACAAAAAATGACAAATAAACACGAATGGAACATTTCAGTCAAAAATTATTATATTTGGAGTGTTCGAAGTTTTGACAAGAAAAGGCAATTGACAAGTACCATTGCCATGATAATATGAAAGTCTGGATTGTCAGTCTTCTAATTAATTCAATATCTCAGATATCCGATAGTCAATTAGGAGCTTGTCATGTGAGTGAATGTCTCAATAATTATTTATATAACATTTGAATTGAAGCTATAAAAAAGACCTGAAATAGACAGATTGAGCACTGACATTATGCATCTTTAAATGTAACAATTTTCAACTGCTGAACCATCCATATTTCAACATGTAAAATGAATGTTTTACAGACTTACTATCATCATTATTAGGGGCTGAGAGTATAGCACTATGTTTTTTCTTAACTTCGTCCACATTATAAGCTATCTTATCTATCATCTCACGAATTTCTTCAACCTTAAATAACAAAATACCTTTTTTAAGCATGCACACTAAAACAACCAATATTATTAGTCACTTGTGTTAGATAGAATCCTTGATTCCAAAAATCATTTTTGGTAAACACTAAGTTCTGGAACCTTCGAGGAGCTACAATGTACAAATATAAGTTGAATTTCAAAAATATTGTGGTATCAGCAAGAATGGTTATATTTACCTGTTCGAAGAATTCATCCATAAATCCTCCGCTGTCCACATTGACAGCAACCTCATGATCATCATCATCATCACTTTGGGCCTGAAATGAAAATAGAAAACGTTGTAGTTTGGACAATCTGGAATACTTTCATTAAAAAAAAAAACAATAATAATTCTATCATTTTTATACAAGCTAGGTGATTCACAGCGAAGGTCTTTTTAAACTTGGATATGTTTTATTACATAACCATCATTATATTAAATAGTAAGCTAAATTTAGGCTCTCTAATTGTATTTACGCAGACTTATCTATAACCTATACAATTCGAATTGTGAAATACAAGAATATAGCAATAAATTTGAGTTGGTGAATTCCAGAAGATATGATCATTCTAAATAAATCCAGATTTCGCTATTTACACACAAAAAGTCTTTTGACTATTCTTAACCCAGGTACCTGGTGACTCTTAAAATGGGAAGTAGTCTTATTCAACAGGATTAATATCTAACTTGATACAGACATGTAGTCCCTGTCAGATTCCACTCTTAAATTTTATTCTTTTGCAAATTCTTCAGGATTAAGTGAAAATATGCATTTGACCAAGATCGTATCTTATATAATGTGTCAAGATTTACCATCATAAAAATATTTATTTGCATAGTCTCTTCACAATTATTCAAAAAAAAGGGCGAAACATGATAGAAACACCTAGCCTTCTTAAATAATTTTTAATTCAGGGCTTCCAAGCAGCACAAGGTTGGAAAATGAATATCCCATGGTATTAAATAGCTTATGTTTAACATAAGCCGTAAAGTCTTCTTTTTTTTATATTTCGCTTTTTAATAGGGCATGTTTGATCTCTACAATGTATTGTTTCTAACATAGGGACAGAAACATTTCTTTTTAGTTGGGCCACTAAAAGAAGCAGCTGTTTTGTTCTAATTTGCTGCAGAGTGAAGCAGACATCACAGTGATCTAATAGATAATGACAGTACTCCACTAATCTGTGGACCTTTTGTTGTCTAGATCAGTCTCATTGCAGTATTGTTCTTTATGCTTAGATGTAACACACAAATTTATTCTTCTATTAACTAGAACTTTAGCAGTGGAACTGTATTATTAACATCACCATCTAAATGCTTATATCAATCAACGATATAAATTCAAAGTACAAATACATACACAGCGTTAAAGATGGCGTAGGTCAAACAGTCTGCGTATCAGGATAATCTATTAATTAAATTCTTCACTGATCAAGCAGTAATTTGTATCCAGTCTACGTTCAGTGATTGTAACTCCGGCCTACATCACCTTATCAGTTCTTTAAATCACTCATTGTAAAGTCCAAGCACTTGCGAATTTTTTGTATAAAATGTACTTGTTTGGAAAAGGAATGGATAAAGCAGTTACATCATTCTAACTTACATACATGTACATCACATAAACTAAGTGTAATTCAAATAAACAGACACTGATATGAGATTTTAGGAGATTTTCTGTCTTTATTCATCAAATCAGATCTTTTTTATGTTCCATATTTTACATGTACCAATACCAAGCTCATATTTACATACATTTTTACAGGTTTTTTTTTATTGTAAACAACCAAAGCAAATGCTGATTTTGAAATCTCAACAGTTTCTAATTATTTCTTTTGTGTGCTTGACAACAATAAGAGAACGGGTTGTCGAATTTAGCGCTATATAGTATACAATAAACCAATGATTGTATTTCATATACCGGTAAAAATATTAAATATCAATCATAAATATGGTGGTTGTGTTTATAATATATAACATGTACTAATAACATAATTTACAGTATTTGATATTTTTTAGCTTACTGAAAGTAAATTATTCTGAATATCATGTTCAATCCATAACACAACATCCCCCACCTCACATTCACTGGAGGGTCAGATCAACTGAGGAACTTTCTTGGCCAACACCAGGATCAAAGCCAGAGCCTTATTCAATGACCCACTCCTGCTCCCTATATAACAAACCGGTTTTTTGTTTGAAATAGTGACATTTTTAAGGCATATATTTTTAATATAATGATCATCTATTTTGTTGTCAGTATTTTATTGGCAGAGATGTGAGGCATAAAATCCACAAACCATTTGTGAAAATTATAGAATTGAGAAAATGTAAGACACTCAGTCTCTGTCTTCTCGAAAAACAACATGTACATCAATTAACAATTTAGAAGTCTGCAGAATATATAAGAACAAGTATCAACAGAGAACAATTTATAATATCAGTCCTTTACAAGTTTTAACTGAACTCTAACCTTTAAAACCACTTTTCTCTTCATTACAATATATAAAGCTGAATTTTGAAACCAAGTTCACCAAGTGGACAAAAAATATAGCACATCAAAATATCAACTCGAAGCTACATAATTGATGATATATGTAAATTCATTACTGTGCATACTGTATTTGACATATTATCTGCTTTGAGATTCAGAAAGTGTTATTGCAGTGCGAGTGGCAGCATATTACCACGGAATTAGGCATACTTGTGACTTACAGCTTAAAATACTTGGAAAAACACTTTACATTTATCTTACATAAAATCATAAAGATAGGCTGGCACTGCCAGGCAGGATATGCCCCACATTTTTGAGAGATGGATAGAGAACAAGCAATACCGAAAGTGATTTTTCCTACATCATTAAGTCCTGTATTTCATACTGTATTGGGAGCAGCCATTTTGTTGGTCAGTTCCAGTCTGATATTCATGAAATTCAAAGCCGACAATGATTATGGTGTGACGGTACACAACCTAGAAATGTTACTTTTCGTCAAAAACGGATAAGAATTGTGACCTGTAGAGAGTCCACAACCATGATATACCATATTTGTACAATATTCGCGTACAAACGGTGACCATTTCGTCCGGCAATGTTGGTACGATTTTCACGAAATTCGAACTCAACCTTCCTTACGGTGCAACAGTAATATAATCAGAGTTTTTTTTTTTAAATCAGATAACAATTGTTCGAGAGATAGACAGAGAACAAGCAATACCGAAAGTGATTTTTCCTAGAATCAAAGGCCATAATTCATTAAGTTACAATTTGATATGCGCAAATATCGAAAAGAATAAAGATCTTTAGGTTATAAACAAGCATTTCAGGTTTCATCAAAATCGAATTAAAATTGTCACCTCTACAGGGTCCACAACTTTGACATACCATATTTTTACACTGTTCGCGTACAAACGGCGGCCATTTTTTCTGGCAATTATGGTCCAATTTTCTCGAAATTCGAACTCAACCTTTCGTAGGGTGTAACGGTGATAGAGTCAAACGTTTTTTCAAATCGGATAATAATTGTGACCTCCAGAGGGACCATAGGCGATTTTTCGGACAATCAGAGGCCATAATTCAGGAAGTTACGATCCGATATGCGCAAATAACGAAAGGAACCAAGATCTTTAGGTTATAACCATGCATTTCAAGTTTCATCAAAATCGAATTAAAATTGTGACCTCTACAGGGTCCACAACCATGATATACAATTTTTTAACAGTATTCGCGTACAAACGGCGGCCATTTTGTATGGCAATTTTGGTCCGATTTTCCCGAAATTCGAACTTAACCTTCCTTACAGTGTAACGGTAATATAATCAACCGTTTTATTAAATCAGATAATAATTGTGACCACCAGAGGGACCACAAGCTAAAATAAGGCGATTTTGCGTATAATCAGGGGCCATATGCGCAAATATCGAAAGGAACCAAGATCTTTGGGTTATAACCATGAATTTCAAGTTTCATCAAAATCAAATAAAAAATGTGACTTCTACAGGGTCCACAACCTTGATATACCATTTTTTAACAGTATTCGCGTACAAACGGCGGCCATTTTGTATGGCAATTTTCGTCCGATTTTCCTGAAATTGAACTCAACCTTCCTTAGGGTGTAACGGTGATATAATCAAACGTTTTTTTTTAAATCAGATAATAATTGTGACCTCCAGAGGGACCACAAGCTAAAAAGGGTGATTTTTCGGACAATCAAGGGCCATAATTCAGGAAATTACATTCCAATAGGCGCAAATATCGAAAGGAACCAAGATCTTTGGGTTATAAACATGCATGTCAAGTTTCATCAAAATCGGTTCAAAATTGTGACCTCTATAGGGTCCACAAGCTAAAAACGTGATTTTTCGTACAATCAGGGGCCATAATCCATGAAGTTTTCATCCGATACATGCCAATATCGAAAGCAGCCGAGATCTTTTGGGGATAAACCTATATTTCAAGTTTCGTCAAAATCGGATAAGAATTGTGACCTGTAGAGAGTCCACAAACAAATTGTGGACGGACGGACGTCCGGACGGACAGGGGCGACGACAATATTCGTCCACATAAAAATGTGGGCGTATAAAAATGCCAACAGTAAGGCTGGTGTTCTTCACCTTAATCCAAAAATACCAGTAGATGACACTCTTATTAATTACTTGATCATTTACATTTTCATGCAGCATAACGCCATTGAATTGATTATCATTCTGCTTAACCTGAGCAGAAAATGATCAGTATAAAACTTGGTCATGAAACTTCTATACAATGTACACTAAATAAAATATCATTCCTCTGCCTCACCACCCTCCTTCAATTAGAATCAAAGTTATCTTGTCCTAGATCATCAAAAAAATTGCTAATCACTAAATATCATTCCTCCGCCCCATCACCCTCCTTCAATTAGAATCAAATTTATCTTGTCTTAGGTCATCAAAAAATTCGAATTGCTTAACTCAGTCAGACAAGACATACCAAGTTTGAATTTCAACCTTAATTAATCAGAAACTGAGGTATTGTGTCCCATATGGTTTTTAGGTTTGTATTTGATAGTATTGGGTAAATCATCCTGCCAGTGTATTCCAGTATGTCTAGAAATAAAGCACCTGTCACAGACAATTTAAGCACAAATTTAGGCTTTGTCATGTTCAATCTTGGTTGTACCTAACTTTTGTCCAGCACAGATTTGCCTTTTTTCAGTCATTATATTTTATATTAATATAATACCTGTTATTTTAAGTAAGGTTAAAGATAGGTTGCCAGGCAACGAAACATACGCCCACAGCAGCTAAATCGTCCGGGCAGTCAACAAGGGTTGTCGCATATTTTTACTAATTTCGGTAATGAACCCTTTGTAATACACTAAAAACTGATTAAGAGTAACAACTCATTATGTAATTATCAGAAAATCATTAGAATTTGATTGCTTTTTATAAAGTTTTACCCCACGCTAACAATTAGTATATACATGAAACATTTAATATCATGGATTTAGCTGTTCAGTTATCTAAATTCATTGAAAATCAAAATACTGGTTCGTTTCAACACCTTAAACTCTATGTATCAATCTGAAGTCAATCGGATAGTAACTTTGGTCTCTATAGCGTCACAATAATTTTTGAAGTTATCAAGGGAGATAACTCTGGTAGTAATTATTTGAAATCATTGAAAATCAATAGGCTTCTTCGTCTCATGACCTTAAACACTGTGTATAAATCTAAAGTCAATCGGATATTAACTTTGGCCTCCAGAGCGTCCACAAGATTTTTTGAGGTGATCAAGGGTCATAACTCTGGCACTATCGGAAATCGCTGAAAATTAATAGGTGTCTTTGTCTTATGACCTTAAACACTGTGTATAAATTTAAAGTCAATCGGATATTAACTTTGGCCTCTAGAGCGTCCACAAGATTTTTTGAAGTGATCAAGGGCCATAACTCTGGCACTAATTATCAGAAATCGCTGAAAATCAATAGGCTTCTAGGTCTTATAACCTTAAACACTGTGTATCAATTTGAAGTCAATCGGATATTAACTTTGGCCTCTAGAGCGTCCACAAGATTTTTTGAAGTGATCAAGGGCCATAACTCTGGCACTAATTATCAGAAATCGCTGAAAATCAATAGGCTTCTTCGTCTTATGACCTTAAACACTGTGTGTAAATTTAAAGTCAATCGGATATTAACTTTGACCTTTAGAGCGTCCACAAGATTTTTTGAGGTTATCAAGGGCCATAACTCTGGCACTAATTATCGGAAATCGCTGAAAATCAATAGGCGTCTTCGACTTATGACCTTAAACACTGTGTATAAATTTAAAGTCAATCGGATATTAACTTTGGCCTCCAGAGCGTCCACAAGATTTTTTGAGGTGATCAAGGGCCATAACTCTGGCACTAACTATCTGAAATCGCTGAAAATTAATAGGCGTCTTTGTCTTATGACCTTAAACACTGTGTATAAATTTAAAGTCAATCGGATATTAATTTTGGCCTCTAGAGCGTCCACAAGATTTTTTGAAGTGATCAAGGACCATAACTCTGGCACTAATTATCGCAAATCGCTGAAAATCAATAGGCTTCTTCGTCTTATGACCTTAAACACTGTGTATCAATTTGAAGTCAATCGGATATTAACTTTGGCCCCTAGAGCGTCCACAAGATTTTTTGAAGTGATCAAGGGCCATAACTCTGGTACTAATTATCGGAAATCGCTGAAAATCAATAGGCTTCTTCGTCTTATGACCTTAAACACGGTGTATAAATTTAAAGTCAATCGGATATTAACTTTGGCCTCTAGAGCGTCCACAAGATTTTTTGAAGTGATCAAGGGCCATAACTCTGGCACTAATTATCGGAAATCGCTGAAAAACAATAGGCTTCTTCGTCTCATGACCTTAAACACTGTGTATAAATTTAAAGTCAATCGGATATTAACTTTAGCCTGTAGAGCGTCCACAAGCAATTGTGGACGCCGGACCGACGGACGGACGGACGGACGGACGGACGGGGGCGACGACAATATACGACCACATTTCAATGTGGGCGTATAAAAATGGCAGGTTCAATTATGCCTATCATATTGACAGGTACAACTGCATGTACAATCTGAAATATTAGGGACAACAAAACTACTACATGTATCAAAGCCCATTGTGAGGTTGACAAGACAGATGGAAACTCCTTTGAGACTGGTACATCAAATATATCTGACTAATTATATGTTTTATTTAGAAGTCAGAATTCAGTTGAAATTTGTACAGTGTAAAGCTAAGAATTACTGAAACCTATACATTCTACTGGAACAAAAATTAATGATTTAATTGTTACCTTGAATATAAACATGTACTTGAATAATCAAATCACCACTGCCCAGCTGATTATAGGAGATTTGGATACAACACAACCCAATAAATAATGTATAACCATTATTTATTCTGAAGACACTTAGACCATTAAATCATCTCCCACGCTTTTATATCTCGGCTAAGATTTCAGAATTGTCTCAAATTTTCCACAAAATCAAAACTATTTACTTGTTCTACGTACACAAATAGAAATAAGTTTCTAACAACCAAAAAATGTTATACAGAAATAAACCTTTCAATAATAATAATGAAATATTTTGGTGCAATACAATAACAAAATATTAACATTAATCATAAAATACATTTAGCTTCTGGTAGTTGATTTGTGACTATTTCAAGTCAATTTGCCATGCCAAGAAATTCAAATATTTCAATAAATCTATCTTTTACTTTTAAAATCCTTTACAAGTATTTGAGAAAGATAGCAACCTCCTTCCATTATAATAATTTACATATTTAAAAGCAAGAAATAAAGAAAACATCACACGTCTAGACTGATCTAGTACCTTGAAAATTCTAAGAAATTGGGTATTAAATGGTAATAGTTATTTCTAACACAGTTAAAAATCGGTACTAACATTGGTGACATGGTATTATTAATACATAACAATATGATATAATATTTTTCGTATACTACCCTTTCTGGACGAAAGAAAAATGTCTAGTGTGACATGGTATTATTAATACATAACAATATGATATTTTTCGTATACTACCCTTTCTGAACGAAGGAAAAATGTCTAGTTATTTGAATGGGATGAATTTTTTATTTTAAAGTACGTATGTCGGTATAATTAAGATTAAACTATGTGACCATTAAATAAAGAAATCATACATAAATGAATGAATGAAATGGAGTTTCATGACCTTATCATAGCATTTTTCTGCACGAACCAGGGTAATGATGAGAGGAAAGTAATTGATTTTCAACAGTCAATGGTTCTTCTATGTGAATGCAGACGATTACAAATACAAATTACTAGATGCTGTTCCTTGTCAGGCCCACTGTCCTGTCCTGTCCTGCTAACATCAGGATTAAACCCTAGAACACAATGCTCCTGGTCAGTTTCACTGAACCAATGAAACTCAAATACATGTAAACAGGGTCCATAAACAAGCAGAATTAAATGGTGTAAATGATACCGACACTAAAAGTGACATTATCCATTCAATAATGTAATAATTGATGCGACTGAAGAACAAGCGGCATTTCGCAAGAGATGGATAGAGAACAAGCTAAACGAAAGTATACGAAAATCGATTTTTCAAACAATAAAAGGTTAAAATTCAGGAAGTTAGGATCCAATATTGATAGGAACCAAGATCTTTTTGTTATAAAGATATATCTCAAGTTTCATCAAAATCGGATCATAATTGTGACTTCTAGAGGGTCCACAACCTTGATATAAAATATATTTACACTATGGGTGGCCATTTTGTTCGGCAGTTTTGGTCCAATTTTCACAAAATTTAAACTCAACCAACAATACAGTGTAACAGTGATATATTCGAAGGTTTTTTAAATCAGATAATAATTTTGTCCTATAGAAAGAGAGAGAAATGGGGTTTAACGTCCACTCAACACAAACTAGGTCATTTTGGGACTAACTTATGGTTTCATTTTATTTTTTAATAATTCGCTTGTGCGTAGGGGTCTTTAGCAGTGGGAAGAAACCGGAGTGCCCGGAGGAAACCCACGAGGTTGAGAAGGCGCCCCTATCTCCATGCCACATACCGTGTCCTATAGAGGGACCACAAGACAAAACCATGATTTTTCGTATAATCAGGGGCCATAATTAAGTAAGTTACTGACTGATCTGCGCTTAGATCGAAAGGAACCAAGATCTTTGGCCTATAAACTTACATTTCAAATTTTAACAAAATCAGATAAAAATTGTGACCTGTAGAGTGTTCACAAAACAAATGATAGTACAAATTCTACGTAATATTTTGGACTCATTCCATAAGAATGTGATTCAAAGTACATTTACATGTAAGATTTAGATAAATATAGCTGGCCGATTTCGCTAAAAAAGTTAAGAAATTGATCATGAAAAATGAAGATGTGAGCGAAATGGGGTTTAACATCCACAACACAAACTAGGTCATTTTGGGACTAACATACAGTTCAATTTTATTCCAATAATTCACTTGAGCATTCACTTTAGTAGTGGGGGAAAAGGAGGACCCGGAGAAAACCTACGACGTAGACAGGTGACCCTACACGCCTTGTCAAAACCACACGCACACGTTATAGTATGCACATTAACCATTTGGCCATCCACCATCACAAATGAAGATGTAGTTTATTATATAGCAACAGTATGTGACGACAAGCATAAATGCAAGACCCAATAAAAATTTATATCGTTAACTATGGTCAATAGAGTTAATTTTTAGCTTCGAATGTGAATAAGTGTCAAAATATGTATAACATTTGAAGCCAGAATCAAGATCTGCGATAGGCAGATTTGGAATTTACATAATACATCTTTAAGTCTTAAAATAGGAGAGTAAGGCCTATTAATATTATTAAAATAGTTCTGTTTATATTATTTTATGTGTTTTTGGAGCAATAAAATAAAATCTAATAAATATGCTATCATTTCTAATATCTTTTTAATGTTCATATTTCTCTAACAATTTCCATCCGACTAAGTTAATAAAATCAGTTTATCATAATAGTCAATTCAATGGCAGTTTCAAATAGTTTCAATAGAAACAAAAATCTTACAAGTCACTAAAACATGTAATATTTGTTAGGTAAAAATAAAACTACAAGATATATTAATATTAACAATAAAAATTTGAAATACACTTTTTCAAATATTTGTTCAGTATTTTTACATCAACAGTTACATATTAATATAGTACTACCAGTATGGCGGGGGAAAGCGGCAAAAACCTAATGCTATGTAGAAATGTCTAATTCAAAACACACATGTAACATAATGCCATACCAAATACCTAAAACGTCTAATGCAAAAAACAAAATACAAGAAACCTCTAATACAAAATACCTCATACGTCTATTGCAAAATACAAGAAACCTCTAATACAAAATACATATAACCTCTTATGCACAATTGATTTTACAATCTGAAACATCTACCATAAGCATTAGATGACATATCTCGTTGTCATTACTTACGTTTCTCCACTGAATTATCTTTATTTAGGTCAATGTCAAGGTCACCGAACACAACTTGGCGACCTATTCGGCTAGCGAGCTATTCGACCGATCCAGCTGGCAACCTGTTCGTTGGCAACCTATTCAGAATTAAGACAAAATTAAATAGGCTTTCTAAGTATTATCAGTAAAAATTGGCACATTCATATTAAAGGGGTGCACTCTCTTCCTAAATTTTAAAGGGAAAAACTGTTAATATCCCGTGTCAAAATTCGGACCATCGTACAAAATTCTGATGATCCAACTAAATATATTCTAAAAGGTAATTGAATAAGCTTTCCAAATATTATTAGTAAAAGTTGACACATTCATATTAAAGGGGTGCGCTCTCAACCCAAACGTCGCCAATTTTTTAATATTTTAAAGTGAAAGAACGGTAATATTCCGAGTCAAAATTCGGACCATCGTACAAAATTCTAAGCATCCAGCTACATAAAGTCGGAAAGGTATTTGAATAGGCTTTCCAAATATTATTAGTAAAAGTTGGCACAATCATATTAAAGGGGTGCGCTCTCAACCTGAACATAGCCAATTTTTCAATATTTTATATGTAAAGATAGACCGGAATTTTTTTCGAAGTCCAAATTCGGACCATCGTACAAAATTTGGAGCATCCACCTATATATATTCTGAAAGTTAATTGAATAAGCTTTCCAAATATTATTAGTAAAAGTTGGCACAATCATATTAAAGGGCCGCGCTCTCAACCTGAACATAGCCAATTTTTCAATATTCTATATGTGAAGATAGACCGGTATTTTGTTCGAAGTCCGAATTCGGACCATCGCACAAAATTCTTAGCATCCAGCTATATATATTCTGAAAGGTAATTGAATAAGCTTTCTAAAAATCAGGTTGAGAGCGCGCCCCTTTAATATGATTGTGCCAACTTTTACTAATAATATTTAGAAAGCTTATTCAATTACCTTTCAGAATATATATAGCTGGTTGCTAAGAATTTTGTACGTTGGTCCAAATTTCGACTCTAAATATTACCGTTCTTTCACTTTAAAATATTGAAAAATTGGCTATGTTCAGGTTGAGAGCGCACCCCTTTAATATGATTGTGCCAACTTTTACTAATAATATTTGGAAAGCTTATTCAATTACCTTTTAGAATATATTTAGTTGGATCATCAGAATTTTGTACGATGGTCCGAATTTTGACACAGGATATTAACAGTTTTTCCCTTTAAAATTTAGGAAGAGAGTGCATCCCTTTAGTATGAATGTGCCAATTTTTACTGATAATACTTAGAAAGCCTATTTAATTACCTTTCAGAATACATTTAGTTGGGTGTCTAGAATTTTGTACGATAATGCGAAATTACATCTCTATTCTGAGCTAAAGGAATTGATAAAAATAATATATTATTCTACTTTCATTTGATAGACGTAACGTTGGATTTTATTGGTTGTTAAAAATAGATGAGTTTGGGCGACTGTTGTCTTAATTCTGAATAGGTTGCCAACGAACAGTTTGCCAGCTGGATCGGTCGAATAGCTCGCTAGCCGAATAGGTCGCCAAGTTGTGTTCGGTGACCTTGACATTGACCTAAATAAAAATAATTCAGTGGAGAAACGTAAGTAATGACAATGAGATATGTCATCTAATGCTTATGGTAGATGACTAGATGTTTCAGATTGTAAAATCAATTGTGCATAAGAGGTTATATGTATTTTGTATAAGAGGTTTCTTGTATTTTGTCTTTTGCAATAGACGTATGAGGTATTTTGTATTATAGGTTTCTTGTATTTTGTTTTTTGCATTAGACGTTTTAAGTATTTGGTATGGCATTATGTTACATGTGTGTTTTGAATTAGACATTTCTACATAGCATTAGGTTTTTGCCGCTTTCCCCCGCCATATACCAGAAAGGGCACTAGCTTGATCTACAAGACAAATCTGCAGTCAAAAACACGCTGTCAGAAATAAACAAAAGATATCAAATCAATGAATGGATTCGTTGGTCAGTCATAAGTGTCCACTGCATTGTACATGCCTCACTCACAATCAAGCGAATGGATCAGGTGGGCAAGTGCACTGTATAGTCCCGAGTCTGTAATAATATCACTGACTTTAGTCGAAATAAAATATAAGATAGATTGCCAAACAATAAAACATACGCCCACAGTAGCTAAGTCACCTGGGCAGTCAAAAAAGGACGTAGCATGTTTTTTTTGTTTGTCAGTAATGAAAACATTTACAATGTACTAAAATCTGATTATGAGTACAAACCATTTAAATTTATTTCGATTGTTTATCTACTGACCTTAAACACTGTGTATAAACTGATATTAGCCTCTAGCGCATAAACAAAATTTCTTTTTCTCAAGTGATCAAGGAAGGACGATAACTCTGGCAGTAATTACAAGAAATTGTTTAAAATCAATAAACTTCTTCATCTCATGATTGTTACCACTGAGTATGAATTTAAAGCTTATTGGTTAGTAATTTACCCTGCTGAGTGACCACAAGATTTTTCAAAGTGATAAAGAGTCACAACTCTGACTGTAATTTTGTCTATTGAAAATTGTTATAAATAGGATTTAGGATTTTCGTCTCAAGAACCTCTAGAGAGTCCACAAGATTTTTTGAAGCGATGAAACACCATAAAGTCGGGCAAAAATTATCAGAACTTGTTGAAAATCAATAGGATTCTTTGTCTTATGACCTTAACCACCATGTACTTTCTTTGTATAAATTTAAAGTCAATTGGGAATTAATTTTAGCCTCTAGAGTGCCGTATAGATGGCAATATTCCAAAATGGGCGTTATAAAAATGATGTACAAGAAAGACGTAACAGAAATATTGCAACAGTGACAGTCTGACAACTGACATCACGAGTTAGCATGTCAAACAATTTTAACAATAAGGGTGATAGTAAGACATTAATATTGGTACATGTATCAACAAAAAATATTAAACATAATTTTGAAACAAAATCTATCCCATGGTAGCAATTTACTCTATTGATCAACAAATGATTTTCCAAGCATATTCCCACTATACAATTCCCACTGTGGTAAAGCAGATTGCATCTTTGCAATATTGTTTATTTTTTATATTTTTCACTAAAATAGAATAATGAATAAACGAATGTTACTTCACTTCTAACAACCTCTCTCCACTCTCCACCCCCTTCCCATGTTAAAAAACAAATAACTCAACACATGACTGAATCTTAACTACACTTTGCTTTAATATTGATTGAGTAAGTCGATGAACATGATTCATAGATTTTAAAGTCAAACAGTTCTAACCTATTAACTGCCACAGATCATTATTATAAAACATTCATATCATAAAACTAGTTGTTAGATGACATAAATAAAGTATGGCCTAATTATTCACGCATGCAAACATCAGGGAAGCATACAAAATTTGTGCTAACAGGTACCTTTAAGTTATGAAGTATATTTTGACATTTTGAGTTTAAATCCCTGATATTTACAGTGGTGAAAACACCCTTACAGGAGCACCCCCACACCTCTTCCCCCATACCCCGCGCAGTGTTCCATTTGATTAGAGGTAATCCCACTACTCACTGCTGTAATGAGTGGATATTGTTGTTTTAAATTTTGATTGGTCAGTAGTCCGACTAACAACCAATGACTAGCTACTTTACAAAAGCTTTATATTTAAAACAAGTGCCAAGATTGGACCAAATATGTTTACATTACGTTATGGCTCACGATTTTATTTCGCCCAATTAACCTTCGCATAGCAGAATACTGCAGTGTGATAAACGAGGATATCAAATTGATTAAAATGTAAACAATACTGTTTGGAAACAAACATACTTTCACCGTTTTTAATACCTTAAATCACTGTCAAAAGTTCTAGGGAAGACCCAGATTAAACAAAGGACTGTCATGTGGCTATACCCAAGTGATAGCTTTGATTGAACGGGAACTCCTGCAAAAGTTCAAGAATCAGAAGCTAATCCAGCAATGGCCGGAGAGGGATTTCTCGGGCCATTGCTTCAGGATGCTCTTCCCCCAACCTTTTATAACATACTTTTACACATTTCCGTACAAGGAGTGGCCATTCTGTTGGGTAGACGGTAGTTTCAATTATACATACAAAACTAAGTGTAAAACTATGGACAAAGTATTTAGTAATATTACAATATAGCCATACATGAGGGTGTCAGAACATTCCTGGACCTACACTATCATCCTTTATTTCAGGTACATGTACGTCAACAATAAAATTTAAATCCATTATTATTGCTTGTGTAATTCTTTCCAATGTGGGAGCAGTAAAAAGTTTCCGCTTGTCGAGCAAACAGGGAAGATCATTAAGACAGTAAAATATGGCCTAGTCAAATAAAACGTTGATCTAAGCACCAAATTGTGTTTATATGTTGTAATTTGAAAATTCTCAATTTGTTTTTAAAATAAAACACAACAACAAGGTTCATGGCTGTCTTAAATCTCACTTAAATACAACGTCCCCTGTCAGATCCTCAGTCCTACACCACTGACAAGGAGGAACCGCACAGGTTAATCCGGATGAGCTTTCTCAGACAATGCAGGGATCGAACACTGGACCTCAGGGTTAGGGAGCCAATATCGTAATGATTTATCCACTATGGCTCCCACAACTAATCCAACTAAATAAGCAGAGCAGCTCTAGATCTTAACAAAATTTACTACCGAGCCCGCTCTAGATCTTTGATGCTATCATATCAATCTAATTGAAATTCAGATCTATATAGATCTCAATAATAAGAAATATTTTCTATTCAGTGTAAATGGTTACATAAACTAGTATGGACGGTAATGGCACCATTCTGCCCAGACCAGTTTACCTTACTACATCTTCAATAAACAAATGCATGCACTATCAAAGGCAATGATGGACGTTGTGTTATGTGCTCTCGGAATGCATATGAGCTTGAAAAGAAAGGTCAGTCATCTTACACAGAGTTAAACAAAGGCTTTGCATTACCTCTGTGGTAAAGCAGATTACCTCAAAACTAGATATTGGCATTTTAAAATAAATATGATAAGACAACAGGTAATAAAATAGTTTAAATAGGGTTTAGTATGTAGTACTAGTAGGGGTTTCAGGTCACGTGACTTCAACGTGAAATCGGAGTGCCAGCGGCTGATATATATTATATAGCCAAGTTCAATCTACGATTCTGAATTACTATTTTATGTAAATGTATTCCTAGCAATTGTATTGTAATACTGTTATGGTCGATCTCGATATCTGCAAAGATTTAGGCTAAAAAATTATTCGAAATGTAAGCGAAATTACCGTTTGTTTGCATGAGGCCTCGAATTTTCCATTGCTACAACCCACTTTATTGGGTTTCTGCACGTTAGTTTCCGGACGATTTTCATATAGAACCCAATCAAACGATAGATAACATTTTAGGGATTATACCGATGTCTGATTCTAGAATTAGCACCAAAGAAAACAAGATTTATCTGTTTTGATGACTGAAATTTGCTAAATTTCGACTAAATATAGTCTACGTTTTTTGTGGTATCATCCAGATTATCAATATTTGACATATTATTACTTTGGTCCATTGCACGCATTGACTGGTATAGAGCGTTTTGATTACATTTTTGACGTCGATCTCGGATTTTAAAATTCCATATCTTCGGATCTAATTGGAATATTTTGATGAAATAAAAAAAATTCTGTAACATTTTATGTATATTTTCACAAAAAAATTTTAAAAATAATTTTCTGTTATTTGAAACTTTGACCTGAACCCCCTATATAGGGTAAAATATTATCGAAAGGGTTACATATTAATCGAATATGCATGTCTGACACATCAGGGTGAGTTAATGATGGACTCAGAGGTAGACTTAGAAGACTTTGCATTACCTCTGTGGTAAAACAGATTATGGCGCAGTATGGTATGTTAATCCGGCTACTCTTACTCTTAGGGTTTGGGTTAGAAAGTAGCCGGGTAAATATACTAGGCTCAGATTGCCTCAACAAACCTAGATATTGGAATAGGATAGGGTATGTACATGTATGCAGGGTAAAATAATATGGGAGGGGATACATATTAATTGAATATGGATGACTGACACATCAGGGTGAGTTAATGACTGACATTTGACAGATACATGCACTGACTTACAGAGACAGAAAAAGATCATCGGATTTACGAAAAGGGTGACCTCAGAAATTAAGCAGACGATGTTGTCGACTTAGTCAAAGACTTCTGGCAGTATTCGGGCACTTTCAATCACACATTCTTCACATTTTGAGGAGACTGATTATATGTAAATTCGTGTAATTGAATCATGAAGTGTTACAAGAACACAGTCCGGTAAAACACTATCAGTATCAGTTTTGAGAGTGGGTTGGGCCCAATCTACTTGGGCCAGGGAGAGTAAAACCTACCGCTTTCAAAGCCGCCAAACGATCCTTCGTCATTTTTCACATTCAATACTAGTCCTGGGGAGACTATGAAATCGGGAAAAACTGGAATTAATTTTACTAGGCCATGTAGATGAAGGTAGAAAGTATTCAAACACTAGTAAAATGACAGTCGTGAATCAATACTATTTTAATATTAGCGAGTACAGCTTAATCCATTTCTGCGCAAGAGCCGACTGGTGGTTTCTGCTTCCGGTAGCATAAACACAAGCCGCAGCGCCATCTATATAGATAGCTTTCGATCGAACGCCCAACTGCCGAAGAAATTATAAGTAGAAAGTATTGTTATCATCAATAGTGACAATACTCAATTCGTTTAAATGATTTTGTGGACTGGACGGGGGATTGGAATAATGTTTCTCAAACGTAGTCCAGTCATGTAATTCCTTGTAAACATAAATGCAAAAACTGTCAAAATGAAATAAAACCAAGTAGGGCTACGAACAATCCAAACCATTAAAAAATTCACTGTGGGACAAATCTACAGTTAGACTACAGATGTGAGATGGGGCACCTGTCCAGAGACCCATGGCCATACACGGAGCAATAGAGGGGCGGGTTTTTTCTTTTTTGTTTTTTTTTTGTTGGTTTTTTTTTTTTCAAAAACAATTTTTCGGTATCAATTAACAAAAAAGTAGGCTACATTTTTAAATAGAACAAAACCAGTGATTTTTCTGAATGTGGAGTCTAAAGTAGAGGGTTTGCGGGTAGCCTAGAGCGACGATACCATACTGAGTAATGTTTTTAGAAAAATGTAGGTGGGACCTTCCGGTCCTGTATATTTATTTAAAAAATACAGTGTCATATGTGATCGTAAAGTAGACCTGTTGACTTTTTCGAATGGGGATACTTAGTGGCGTAAGTAGGCTAGGATTAGAAGGTTTCTGTCAATAAACTTAGAAAAATGCTGAATTAAATAGGCTTACTAGTACTATATCAAACTGATCCCGCAGTGAATATTCGCTTGGCCGCTACAATCACTGATAAGCATGACATCGACGAGGCTTAATAAGTACGGCATATTAACTTTTTTACTCCGACAAATTAAATTCTCAAACATTTTTTTGAGGTAACAGAAAAATAAATAAAGACGTTTGAAGTAATTGAAGTTAAAAAATATTTCCTATTAAGTGTAAATGGGTATTAAAATGAGTAAAATGCGTCATTTTGCCCGAAGCAGTTCGGTGTTAAGTAAACATTGCACGAGCCGTTGAGCCAATGACTGCAGTCAACGCACGTGCTATGGACACTCATCTGTTACAGAGTTAATTCCTAAGTAATTCTCTGTGAAACAGATTGGTACTATATAAGCCAACTGCCCGTGACTTCGCGCCGTTTGGCCCCGGTAGACCACCTTTTCGTCTCCGACCGTCGTCCCTGTCAGATCCAGGTCTTACTTAGCTGCAGTCCGGGTCCCCTAAACGCCGAGTTGCTTGGGCCCTGATACAGATACTAAACCTCATTAATAAAAATGCTGATCAAAATAGTAGCCTTTTTAACGACACAATATGGTTGATTTTATGTAAAATTTCCACGAAATTCACCAGTAGAAGACGTCTTGGTTAGTAAAAAGGCAGAACCCCAAATTGTTCTGTTTTATAGGCTATATATTGTAGAATAATGAAGGCCTTATTATGCAACAACATTACAATTATCACAATGGATTTTCCTAAAAGAATGTCCTCATTCTCAATCCCGGTTCAATATACTGTCCACTATTTATAGAGTAGGCCTACAGACGATGATTTGCTAGAAATAAAAACATTATTATTAGAGAGGCCTATTAATATAATTTTATTGGCGATTAACTGCATTGATAAGATTTACACGCCAGCAAAACATTAATTGTCGCTCTCAGCATTAGAAAATTAAGAATTGCCCACAGTCAGTTTGGTCCAAAAGTAATTAGTAGGTATAGAATAGAATTATGTAATGTGTAAATGACTCAGTTGCATATTGCCCCATTTTGGTTTGACTGTATAAGAGACTGTCAAACCGGCCCATTTTGGTTTAATCAAAAGTGTAAGAGCCTCTAACAAACCGGTCGATTTTCGGAAAGAAACGACTTACTCGGCAAAAAATCGACTTATTTGCCTATCTGGACAAAGCTCAGAGATCACAATTTTCTATTCGATTTATAAATCGTTTAAATACATCACCATTCTACCATAATGCAAAGGCGTTTTATAGCTGAGGCACTGGAGGCGCCAGCCTCCTCGCGAAAAAAATCAAAGAAGTTGAAGAAATAAAAATGAAGAAAAATGCTAAAACCGACGAAAAAAATGAAAATGTACCCTAGTTAGGAAGGCCCTAAATGAAGACAAAAGGGCCCCTCGTCTGACAAAAGGGCCCCTCTGTCCAAGGGAAAGGGCCCACGATATCAAGTCAATCGTTTGCTATACACTGTTACTGTCGAATCCACTACTGCATGAGAATGCAGTCATTGCATTGGCATGAAATTCATCAATCAATAACCTCCCCTCGCGACAGAGGGCCCTCAAAATAGTACAGCCTCCGCCATGATAAACCTTAAAACGCGCCTGTCATAATGAAGATTTAATTTGAATTTCTGGGCAATCTGAACGAAACTAACTGACAAAAATGAACTCTCTTTGTTCGAAAATTGTGTAAAACTATGTAATACGAAAGTTGTGGGCTCTCTAGAGGTCTGATTTGGATGAGACTTAAAGTAGCTATGTCTCTAACTCAATATCATCCAAAATCTTCAGCATTGAAAACTCGAATCATTTGTAAATTCAAATCCACATTGATGCTGTGATATCCAACATTTATAAAAATAAACATTTTACCATTGGTACACGAATCGTGTACCATATTATAATGCGTTTCAAGACTCGAAAAACGAGGCTAGAAACATTGTACCAAATCCAACGGCATGTGTAGACTGGAATAACCAGACGCTAGAAATTTGCATTCTATGGAGATTACTGGCTTATTTCGCCGAACATAACTGATTTGAAATTAGAGTAAAAACGAAAACCATTGAATGTAAATCAGTTTATAAACATTCATATTATAGTATTAAATTCGTTGCGACCCACTTGTGTCAATTTCTAGGTCCCAAATGTCGGCAATTAAGCGCCTTTAAAATTATCGTTATATCTCAAAGAGCCCAGTCCCTTTTGATGTTTTACGCATTTCAGACCAGAACTTTCTGGGTTATGGCCCCTGATGTTATCAAAAATTATAGTATGATACCAGCCAAAATCTTTTGGATATCAACATATTTTAAGTTTCGTCATGAAAACTTTGGCCCGTTAGGTGTCCACAAACAAGAGGCCGTGTGTGTGTGGCTGGGGGGGGGGGAGAGTTTATTCGGTTATTTTTTGGACACAAAATCAAATATTTCAACAACAGATTGGCCAAAGGGCAATAATGTCTATTATTATGGTATTTTTTTTAAAAATTTATGATTGTCAATTAGATTTCATCACCGAAAAATATACATGTATATAGTTAACCCTGTACGATAACAAACTCCCGCGCAACTACGCTGTTGGGTGTCTTAATAAGACAGCATCTCATGATTTTTCAATGACCTGTGAATATTGGATCGATTACGGGAATATCAACATTCACAATTCAGGGACAATAACACTGGAAGCACTAGTATATTGAGCCCAATACAACCTTTCCTGAAAATTAAAATAAGCCGACTTGTATATGAGTATAATAAATGTAATTAGATTGGAAAAAAACTAACCCGTCACTAAATACATGTATACCTAACAAGCAGTTGTCATCCAAAATTCGTCCACACTTTGCAAGAGATGGGCAGATAACATCTAAACAAAATGGGATTTTTCGTACAAACAAGGACCATAATCCAGGCAGTTACGGTCCGATAAGTATCGAAGGAACCCAGATCTTTAGGATATAAACATATATACTTTAAATATTTCTACGATATCAACCTAGGTGGAAGTGGACGTTAAACCCCAGGAACATCCGAACGTACGAAGGGCCAATCTCGATAATATTTAGAACAATAAAAATGCTTAAAGTTGCAATTTCATATTTATAAGTTATATTTTTAAAATATATTAAAATAAAGCCTTAAAATAGATGTTATCTATAAACAGTCCTATATACCTTGTTAAAGAATAATCCCATTAATCTTATAATTCATTATTGTCTGTTGAGAAATATTATTTTCAACTTTAAATTCAAACGTTTGAAGATAGTTATTGCATGGGGGAATGCAAAAACAAGGGAGGTAATTGTATTATTATTTCCGGTGTGAAGGAAAATAGTGCCCATGATCGTAGAATAGTAAGTTGACAACATTTTGAGCAAAATAAGATTTGCAGACAAGGTAAATACACCATTCCTCTATATTTTGGCGTTTAAATTTTATACGTACACGGACTTATATTTCTGAGACTTTGTTAAAATCGGAATAGGCCTAGTCCCTTCTTAAGGTTGTCATTGAGTCGACTGTCGTGGTTTTGAAATCCCGGTCGTACGTGACAGGGAGATGCGTCGCCTGTCCAACCTCTTCGGTTTTCTCCGGGTCCTCCGGTTCCTCCTACTGCTAAAGACCCCTACACGAAAGCGAATTATTGAAAGAAAATTAAAACCACATGTTAGTCCAAAAATGACTTACATATAGTTTGTGTCGAGTGGACGTTAAACCCCATTTCACTCTCGTCAAAATCGGATCAAAATTGCATCCACGGAGGATCCAAAAGCAAAAAGCGTGATTTTTCGTATTCAATCAGGGGCTCAGGCGCGGATCCTGGTGGTGAGGGTGACTAGTCACCCCCTGCCCACTGGTGTATAGGAATCCCGGGTCCTATAAGCTTCCACCGGGACATACTAATCAACATATATATATAAATTTCGAAATTTATTCTCACAGCCCCAGTCACATAGTTGATTTTCATTTTCCTTAGCTTTGTTACTGTTCACATATCTGCTCCTCTTTAACAGATGATATAAACATGATTTTCGCATTGTTTCCGCCCATACAATCCAAAGTTGCAACGTATTGCCCTTTTCTCCAATGAGTGCCCCCCCCCCCCCCCCCGACAAAATCCTGGATCCGGGCCTGTGAGTCACCCCCTCCCCACCGGTGTATAGGAATCCCGGGTCCTTCAAGCTTCAACATATATAAATTTCGAAATTTATTCTCACAGCCCCAGTCACATAGTTGATTTTCATTTTCCTTAGCTTTGTTACTGTTGTAGTTCACATAACTGCTCCTCTTTAATAGATGATATAAACATGTTTTCGCATTGTTTCCGCCCAAACAATCCAAGGTGCAACTAATGCCCTTTTCTCGAATGTGTGCCCCCCCCCCCTTGACAAAATCCTGGATCCGGGTCTGTGAGTCTTAGCTTGATCACAATCTGAAAGTCCATAATCCATCAAGTAATGGTCAGATGAATAAAAAAAACGGATAAAAATGTGCTCTCTAGAACGTCCACCAATAGGCAGGTCAAAATACAGTTTAACCCCCAAGAAATTGCAACAAAAGGTTTCTCAGCTGATTTTGGCAGGGTTTGATGTACTTTGTAACATATTTATAAAAAAGTTTACAAAAGGAGGATCCCCGGAAAAGTGTTTTTTTCAAGATGGCGTCAAAAATGGCCACCGAAACGTCTTAAAATGATCATAACAATGTAACTACCAACTTTGATAATTTTGGTGTCTTTTCGAGGTCTTGTGGGGCAAAGAACACATTAATATCATTAAAAATGCTGTTGGCATAATAATATTATGTCAAAAATGGCCGCCAAGTCCTCCAAATGACCGAGAGTCCATAACTATTGACTCAAATTTGATGATCTTGATGTCTATCCCCCGGTTTGGGGGGACAATAAACACATTAAGATAACTTAGGATGCCACGGAACTGTTTAATCATTACGAAATTTAATTCATGACCTTCAGCTGTCCACTATATCACCTGGTGCACAAACACCCCTGTCCATAGAATAAGTTTCAGAGCGTCCAGTTTTGAGTGTCATCCTCCACCCCAGTAACTTGAAATGCATTTTTATAACCCAAAGAGCTTGGTGCCTTTCAATATTTGCGCATATCCAATCGTAACTTCCTGAATTATAGTCCGTGATTCTACGAAAAATCGCCTTTTTTTTTTTGTTAGGAATTATTAAGTTATATAAATGAAATGAAATGGGTTTTAACGTCATACTGTCCTGCTCCCAAACTAGGCTAATGATGACGGACATTCGCGATACAGTATGCTATGAGAGACATTTTGCCTAGACAGCGGCGCTACGGCATACTCTTATCGAATTCTTATATCTTTTATGTATACGCCAATGTGTACACGGGACCTCAGTTTTTCGTCCCATCTCTTCTGTATCACTGACAAGGGGAAACTACGCCGGAAAATCTGGATGAACTTTCTCGGCCAATGCAGGGATCGAACACCCTATATTTTATAATCCATTAGCATCTTCTGAGTAAAATGGTCGTCAAGATTCTGCCTTTCCCGAAAACTCCATTAAAAGATTCATCCACAAACCAATCCAAATTACATTTGTCTTTAAGTAGAAGTGGGGCTAAACCCACTATTGCAAAAAATAAAGAAGCAGTGGGCAATATCAGAGGCGAAGTCGTCACATATATTGGGGGGGCGCAAATGAAATTATATAAAATGTTGACAATCTGTGACGCCAGGGGCACGAGGCTGCACGCAGCAGCCGATGCAATCTGCTTCACAGAGAATTACGAAAATCTTCTAATATCTCTGTAAAGGATGACTGTCAACACCTTCATTTACATCACGCGGCGTATGACGTAACTGCTTCGGGCATTATGGCCCCTAATTGTACGAAAATCGAGGTTTTGGTTTGTGGTCTCTCCGGAGGTCACAATTTTTATTCGATTTAAAAAAAAACAACGTTTGATTATATCACCGTTACACAGTAATAAAGGTTGGGTTCGAATTTCGTGAAAATTTGACCAAAACTGCCAGACAAAATGGCCGCCGCTTGTACGAATAGTGTAAAAAAAATATGGTATATCAAGGTAGTGGACCCTGTAGAGGTCTCGATTTTAATCCGATTTTGATGGAACGTGAAATACATGTTTATAACTCAAAGATCTTGCTTCCTGTCGATATTTGCGCATATCGAATTGTAACTGGAGGTCACAATTATTATCCGATTTTACAAAAAAAACAAAAACGTTTGATTGTATGATCGTTACACCGTAATGAAGGTTGAGTTCAAATTTCTTGAACATCGGACCAAAATTGCCGGACAAAATGGCCACCGCGTACGCGAATAGTGTAAAAATATTGTATATCAACGTTGTGGACACAGTAGAGGTTACAATTTTAATCGGATTTTGTTGAAACTTGAAATGCATGTTTATAACCCAAAGATCTTGGTTTCTTTCGATAGTTGCGCATATCGAATTGTAGCTTCATGAATTATAGCCTTTGATTCTAGAAAAAATCACTTTCTTTTTAGCTTGTTCTCTATCCATCTCTCGAAAATGTGGGCGTATCCTGTCTGGCAGCAGCTGATTTTTAAAGTTTCAGTCTTTTGTAAACACTCTTTCGGCATATTTACGGGCTTAAACTAAAACATCACACCAATACAATGTTTATCATGTTTGTTTAAGTCAGGGGGTGTCATATTCATATTTTTTTCAATACTTGTACATATGGAATGTTACGCTTTCTTGAGTTATGAACAACACGACAAAGAGGGTTTACGAGGAAGATCCAAATGAAACAAAACTTGATCACATAACTTTAGTTTATGGGAATGCATATTTGACGCAATAACCCTGTTAACTACAATACTATATAATATTATACTTCTGGAATATTTACAAATAAAGTAAAACCAAGTACGAACAATCCAAACCATTAGTCAAAATTCGAAGTCCTAAAAGCGGTTGGGGCAAAATAGTGTAATCAGCAAATGGACTGTTCACCGTGTAAAAAAAAAAACACGACAAACAGGCTAACTTACTGACAGGCTGACTGACATAATTTTACGGAACAAAGTTAATTTTCACTCCACACATGTTTCCAGAATGATTTTCTCAGTGTTTTATTTTAGCAATGTAAACCATGTTGTGGTATGTACAGGTTTTATACAGATAGAATATTAACTAATTCCAATAATTGTTGTAAATAAATAGGGGTTATGGCCTACTATGTAAATTGGGGAGGGGGTCCAAGTATATTCAGAATCGAAACCAGGCCAGTTGATTCAATGACAAGTCCTATGATATGATACAACGTGCACACGCTAACCATTCGGAAAAACAGGGGCAAAGGCGTAGCCGTGAAATAGATATTGGGGGGTCCGCAAATGATATTATATAAGATGTTGACAATCTGTCAGCCGATGTAGCGCAATATGACGGCCCTCCAACGGGAGGGGGGGGGGGGGGTACCCCCATAAATTTTGTTTAAAATTTCAATCTTCTGTAAACACTGTTTTGGCATATTTTACAGGTTAAACTAAAACATCACATCAATACAATTTTTATCATGTTTACAGACAGCAACACCGATCCTCCCCGAGAGGCGAAGAAGCGTGGATTACCTTATATGGACCCCATCCCCATCCCACCTAAGAAAATTTTGGAATATTCGATGGCTGCTAACATCTTTTCCTGCTATTTCAACCCGTGAACAAAGCAACTTCAAAGTTGTCTAATATAGCCTAATTAAGGTGGCTTGCTGACTCGAATTCCAATCAATCGTTGACACCCACGTCCCACGAAGACGGGACCGTTGGGAGAAAATTTTGAAAATTTAACTGCCACATACGCGTTTTCCTGCTATTCCAGTCTGTGACTACAGCAACTTCAATTTGGTCTAATATAGCCTCCAATTCCAAACAACCAATCAATCGTCGCGGGCTATGGGAGCCTCACTCTCCCGGAGAAAATTTTGAAAATTAACTACCGCAAATGCGTTTTCTGTTATTCAAGCCTGTGTGAGCAACTCCAGAAGTATTCAATGGTTTTGTAACCGAAATCCAACTGTGAATTCCAACCATCCAATCACACTGTTGCGGTTGCATTCACAAGTAATAATCGATGCCCGAAAAATGTCGCACAAAGTAAAATGGCCCTCTGACAAAATGTTTTAATTAACAGTCAACTCAGTACAAATTCGTGGTATTCAATTAAAAGAAAAGTAAAATTAGTGTTTTATTAGGACTCGATGACAGTTAGGGAAGAAGGTTTATGGACAGCGGCCAGTTTTCGTCGAAAGGCGAAGAAGCAGAACTGACCTTGTATGGACCCCCCAAGATAATTTTGAAATATTTGATGTCCGCAAACGCGTTTTACTGCTATTCTAGTTCTAAAATTAGTGTTTTATTAGATTTCGGACACTTTATTTTTTCCATTTTTTTTTTTTGGGGGGGGGTATATTCAGCCCCCCACCCCCACCCCCCGGAAAACAACTGGGGGTGCAGACCCCCCGTACTCCGCCCCCTCCCCATGTGTGACGCCAATGGTTAGGGGGCGGGGGGGGGCAACGGCACGAACTTAAACTATTAAAGCAGAATCATACCAATAAGGCAGTATTTCAGGCACTGGTCGAGATAGATAGATCTGAACAGATACCGTATGTCGTCTGTCCACTAGTTTATCCGATCAGGGCGTAAAGTATCAAACAAACGGACTTGCAAACCTCGACAAAGCCCTATCATGAGCGCAAAAGGGGCATCAATCCGAACATTTTGAAATGCAGTCTGAGGGAGTGAATCAAAGTTACAGACTATTTTGAGAAATAGACTGCCGGGTATGCAGCCTGGCATTATTTCAGACACTGGTGCCAAATCACTAGCTTGTGTCAAACGCACGGAATGAGTCAATCGAAGTGAATGAATATCCTTGCCGCACTGAACAAGTTGCGACGGCCTCTGTTTGACACCCCCCACCCTCCAATGATTTAAGAAAATAAAATTTAAAAAAAATATTTTTTATACGTTTTGGTAATCAATAACGTCTACACGGTGATTAAATCCAACATCTTCACTCAGTCTGTATAGCAGTGACTCTTAACTAGTGTGCTTCAGGGGCGGATCTAGGAATTTTGAAAAGAGGGGGGGGGGCGCAAAATGAGGGCACTGACCGCGGAGACGGAGCACGTCGCTGAATATCCATCATTTCCTTGCATCTGTAGCCAATCCAAGAGCTATTTAAATAGCTGATATTTTCGTCTAAGTAAACGTTCGGAACGGACATATTTAGGTCGGAGAAAGGGCACTTTCAGCAGTAAAAATGGGTACTGTCGAAAAATTAGAGGGGGGGGGGCGCTCCTTGCGCCTCCACTGTATCCGCCTTTGTGCTTATGCCGCGAAAATACAGAAAAACTGTTCGGTAAGATAGCATCATGATTCCACTCAGTGTTCCACTCTTCACTATTTGTAACGCATAATTACTTACTTCCATTCAAACTGTGATGATATGTGTTGTAAATTTTGCAATTAAACCGTGAATAAAAACTATCACAGCTACAAATTGTAGTTATACGGTTGTATGTCATCCGACTTGCCATGTTTTAATTCTGCATAATTCAGATATTTTTCATAACATATAATTTAGCCAGGTGTGCCGTCAATTTTTCATGTGTTAGAATCCTCAAAGTTTGGGGTTTTTGTGATATAGGCCTATTATAGAATATTATAGAATTGATTTATTTTATTTTAAATATTATATATATATATATATATATATATATATATATTAGATTCGAAATGTTATTAATGACACGTCGAAAATCTGTATTCTAACATTGGAGTTATAATGGCGGCATTTCGAATTATTGAAAGAATAATGCGGTAAAAAGACGCACATTCTGGCCATGCAACTATAAATTGGCGGCATTTCGATTGTGCAAGCAAAGTGTGGTAAAAAGACGTATGATCTAATGTAGGATCAAATAAGTGGCAATTTGATGGAGTAAAATGTGGCAAAAAAAAAAACACGCCCACATTTCGTTCAGAAGGGGAATAACTCTGATAACAATTTCTAATATTAAATTGCGCGCCAAATGTTTTGAACCGGTTAGAACTGCTCTGACAAGCTACTGAAGTCTTCCTTTAGCGCCATTTTGACTTGTTACACGCAGGTTGGTAAGTGAACGCATTTTAAATCTAGAGTCATCCGTGATGTTTTTTCGTGTTTTATATTAGAAAAAGGATAATTTATTAGATTAATAACGCACTTTGAATATTTTATGTATATTTTAGCTAGTGAACTACATTTGATGTCCGAAGCGATACATTTTCTCTTGAGTACCGATAAATGATTTTGTTGACCCGTTCGGTTTGTTTATATATTTCTTTTATTATTAAATGACATGTATACTATATATTTCATAATTTTATTTAGTTCTTGCATTTTATTTTAAAAATAACTGTTTAGTATGACTGATGAGATGATTGTTTTGCATGTTAAAGACTCGAATCTGACTTCTTTTCAACACAATGCCGTGCTTCCGGTTATCAATTTGTCATCAACTGCGTATATAATGTTGCTATAAATTTTTAAAAATCCAGCCATCAGAACACTAATTTTGTTGGACATAGGTCTACCCACATACTAAAAATGGACATTTTATTTTTATTTTCAAGCCAAGGACGTGTTTTTTTTAAAAAAAAAACACAACAGAGACAAGTATTTTATTTCATTCACTTAGACTACAACATGATAGGTCTACTTTTGTAAACCGTAATATGAAATTCAAATATGTGTAATCATATTCGTAAAAATAACAAAAATTGAAAGGATTGTCAGAAACTTTCATTTCAAAATGTTAATTTTGTTAAGATTTACTCGAATCGTCTCCTGTCTAAAGATAGAGTAGTAGTCACAGGTGTGAAGATTTGGTTGAAATTGGTTTTGTCCTGAAAAGTCTGGTATTGACTGACTTTGCCTGGTTGGTCTATGAATGAATAAACGCAACTAGGTTACTATTTATAATTACAGATCTATCATGACCAGTTATATATTGCCCCAAAATAAAATCACTTATTCTGATTTTCGAATAAGTTAATATATCGTCTTTTTCTTGGAAGTGGAAGTAGGATTAGCCCATCCATTTGCTTTTTTTTTCCTAGTCGAGACTCGAGACCCAGTATAACCCCTACACTGCCTAGAGAATTCAAAAAGCAAATAAATTTCTAGAAGTTACTTTCCAGAATTGAATTTTATACTACCAGTATAGAATAAAGTTCTCAAGTCAAAATTGATTTTTAATTTTTCAATAATTTTGGTGAGGATGTTTCTTAATTTACAGAACCTGAGTTACCTGTTATGAACGGGTCACACACTCATAAACTCTTATAGTTCTGGACATAATTTCTTTTGTAATAAGCATAAGCTCACTGAGAAAAGTTTAGAAATGAGCTCTACCAAATCAAACTTACTGACATTTATAAATGTTTTTTCCCCATTGTCACATTGTGACTGAAATCATTGGTATATTTCAGGGCATAACAAAGCACTATTTGAAAAAGAAAAGAATAAATATATAAAAATATGGCAGCGCTTGGGCAGCAATGTGAAGCCGAACCACCTACGTTTAAGGTAAGTACAAAATAATACTTATGTTCACAAGTTTTTTTTTAGCTGTTATTATTTGTTGTGTTTTATTTACCCATAGCTCAAAATGGTTGCCTGTATTTGTGTAGTTGATAGCAAGCAAAACTTCTTGTTGCATGATATTTTAAAATCTAAATTCTACACCGTGACGTTGAGATATCCAATTTTGAGCACACAAGTTTGATACTTGACGGAATTTTGTGGATATAGATTATAGAATTGCATGAATCTTCAAGTCAAGAAATTTTAAGCATGTAAAGAACTTGAAGTTAAAAGGTGTTTGTCTCTTCATGTAAGGATAATGTGTGGCATGATTGGTCTCTTGAGTGACTTCTCCAGAATAAAGTCTTTAAATTGTATTTGTTCATCACTAATTTCCAACAAATTTTGAAAAAAATATTTAGAAAACTGAATGCATCACTCTCCAATCAATGTAATTACACTGTTTACTTTTAATTAATGTACAAAAGTCGTGTTAGTCTCAGCCTTATATGTTCATGTTCACAAGCTAGATTATCCAATTCTGTGGCAAATAATCTGTCTGAAACCATTTCTATAGGTGAGAAACATCTTGCCGATGAATGGGGTGAGGTCAGTCAATTACCGTCGTAATTAGTTTTGTGCCTTTATTAAACTAACATGATTGTAATTTCAGCTTGTTTTGGTTGGTGATGGAGGTGTTGGAAAAACAACTTTTGTTAAACGACATGTCACTGGAGAATTTGAAAAGAAATATGTTGGTAAGTGTAATCTATCTTGGTCATTTAATTCAATTGTCAAGAATAATGAAGTAATTATCTTTGGTCTGACAAAATATTAAAGAAATCTTGCATTTTAAGTAAAAAAAAACTTTTCGTTCTTTTATTTAGCTACACTCGGCGTTGAAGTCCATCCTTTGGTTTTTCATACAAATAGAGGTCCCATCAGATTTAATGTGTGGGATACAGCGGGACAGGAGAAATTTGGTGGCTTAAGAGATGGTTATTATATTCAAGGTTTGTGACAGTTCTTTGTCAAAGAAAATAAGATATAGACCTTGGTGTGATATTCATGTACTTTGGTGGGGTGGTTTTAAGACAATTTGATGTAAAAATAGTTAATAACACATACCGTATAATTTTACTTAATACAGACATGTCTATAGAATTGACAAAAGATGGGATATGGCCATTTGAAACTCTGGAAATTATAACTGGTTGTTTTGTAGCCGTCTTATTTCAAAAGTGCGCAACTAAACTATTGTTTTAACCATCAGCTCTTACTATATACCTCACCGGATACAGTGATTAAGTTCCTAAGACAAAAAATCCTATTGATTTCCGATAATTACTGCCAATTAATGGCCCTTGATTCACAGCAAAAGAAAAAAATAAGTGTCAATTAAACCTTGTTGACTGCCAGATGACTGAACTACTTTGGGTGTATGTTTCATTGCCTGGCAACCTATCTTTAAAATAGATTGATAATGATGTTTCTTAAATATATGAAAGAATTTGGTATTGTAAGCTAACAATTAAAAATTTAATCAATTGTAGGACAATGTGCTGTAATTATGTTTGATGTTACGTCCAGAATCACATATAAAAATGTTCCCAACTGGCACAGAGATTTGGTCCGTGTTTGTGAAAATATTCCTATTGTATTATGCGGTAATAAAGTCGATATTAAGGATAGGAAGGTGAAAGCTAAAGCCATTGTATTCCACAGGAAAAAAAATCTGCAGGTAAGAACGAGGGGCAGGGTGTTTGTATCAAATGTTTTTTATTGTTTTTTTTTCCATATCCAACCTTTTGAAGAATGTTGACAGAATTTGATGATTTTTTGGATTTTGCTTAGAAATTGCAAGTTGTCTTGTCAGTTTAAGGTATTGGAGGACATCTCTGCTTCTAATTGAGGTAGAATCTTGTGCTGGTGTGATATATTGTTCAATCTATGTATGATATGTCACTTCCTCACGATTCAGGTATTAAATTGTGAGACGCCAAATTAATGCACCAGGATACTTTTTAGTTTTGGTTGTTTATTGCTCTTAAATTGTTTTGATCCTTATTTTGACGCAACATCAATATCGTGATATTAGACATATACTATTCAAAAAAAGTCGGGGATATTTGATTTTTAAGTGTTATGAAAGTCACCTAATGAAACTGACGAAGAAACAAATGACAAAATGAAATGAAGTTCACATTCATCGATTTATTCCAAATGATCGTTAGACTAAGTAAGGCACAGGCTGACCATTATAAGGGTAAAATGATACCCGGGGTCCAACAGCAAAGTTACCTCAGCATCACAACAAAGTCAGTAACGGGTAAATCCTCCTCTGTTTGCCAAACAAGCTTTGATCCGACGTGGCATACTCCTAATGAGACGTCTAAGGTCATTTTGGTCCAGATTGTCCCATTCCTGTTGCAACGCAGCAGCAAGTTCTTGGACATTGGCAGAACGTTGTTGACATTGACGTAACCTCTGTCCAAGCATGTCCCAGACATGCTCGATGGGGGAGAGGTCTGGACTCAGTGCTGGCCAAGGTGATGTTCTGTTGGAGGTAATCTGTAACGATCCTGGCCCTGTGACATCTTGCGTTGTCATCCTAGAAGATGACACGGCGGCCACGACGTCGTGCGAACGGCACAATATGGACTGCCAAGATGTTGTCCCGGTAGTACTGGCCTGTAATATGCGTTGCAACAACATTAAAGCCGTTCTTCCAGCAACAGTGATGCCTCCCCACACCATAACAGAACCACCCCCAAATCGATCATGTCTGATGACGTTAACGTCTTGGAAGTGCTCGTTTCGACTACGCCACACCCTCCTACGTCTGTCCAAAAAATCAACAGTGAACCTTGACTCATCTGAAAACATCACATTGCTCCAGCGTCGATTATCCCAGTGTTGACGATCCCTACACCAACGACGTCTTGCCTGAATGTGATGATCTCTCAAACAAGGGATCACGCGAGGATGTCAGACGCGAAGGTGACCCTATGCAGTCGATTCCGAATCGTCTGGCCACTCACTCTCGCCGACGCATATCAAAATTTGTTTTCTGGTCACTAAAACAATTAAACTGATGTTTCCGCCCTGGAATTCAATGCCACAATGACTGTAATATTCAAAGTCAGTCGTGCAAATCTTGGGTTGGACCCCCATGATGATCCCAAGCATCACCTGCATTCCATGCGGTAGGTATTGGTGCGTTTGGGCGTCACATGTAACTGGAAATGTTTCTTCTGTTTGGTTCTATAGTGACTTTTTTCGTAGTCATTTGCATATTTTAGTATTATGCCCGTAAAATCAATTATACCCTACTTTTTTTGAATAGTATACATATTATTTGTCGGGACTAAAAATATTGATTATTTATTTTGTTTTCGTGGCTAATATTGACTGGGTTGTGACTGCACATAGTAATTAGCACTTTGATACTTTATAAAAAGGTAGATGCACAAGTTATTGAGTCTAATTATATTGGTTTGAAACTTTGTATTGAGATTGTGATAACTTGTTACAACTCAACGACAATCGCTTATCCTCTACTTTCCTGGCTGACTGGTAAGCAGTCAGTTATGATAATCTACATGTATTTCTAAAGCATGCTTGTAATTTTGTTCCTTTATGGCACACAGCTGGTGTAAATTCAAATAAGTCTCCCTTTCATCATTGTTAAAGGAGTATTTTATAAAATTTCCCATGGCAATTACAAATTCTAGGGAGTTAGGTAAAAAAAAAAAAGCAGCTATGAGCAAAATTCTCCTGCCATTGCTGTATATTAAAATGACATGGTTGAAATAAATAATATTTATTTCAATAAATAATATTTATTTCAATAAATAATATTTATTTCAATAAATATACAAACGTCTTCCATACATGCCAACTATTCCGATTTTGTCGGAATCATTCCGATTTTCTGAGTCTAATTCTGAATTCCGATTTTACTCTTTATAATTCCGTTTTTTAAAATTTATTGGAAGATATTTATTATATTTCATTCCGGACCTTTTTACATTGACGACTGTCTCGGCATTCTCGCTGTTTGTTGTGAATCTGATTGCGATACTGTTTATCGTTGTATGAATCGGTAAAACAACGGAAATAGTCAAGAACATGTGTCATGTTTTCCTTATTATTATTAATATAAAATGGAATAAGCTATTATGTCTGGACTTATCAAGATCAAAATGTCATGTGGTTATTTCTGTCATTTGCCGTGTCTAATTTGCATAATTCGCGGTAAAACGACGGAAATAGCCGAAAACATGTCGCCAGTTTTCTCGATCATTATTAATATAAAATGGAATAAGCTAAGAGGTCATATGGTTATTTCGTCATCGGCCGTGCCTAATTTGCATACTTCGCGGATATTATCTGCTTCGCGGAGCCATTCTCGCATACACTCGTACAGTACACGGCGGATTTACCGTTAGTTGCCAGTAACGATGTGGCTTATTTCCTTCTGACTTGATAAAAAATGTTTTCAAGCTGTTTTCTATGTGTGAAAAAAACAAATTACAATTATAAATAAAACCCAGTAAATAATTTACGACTTCCACGCGTCGGTCGTCAAGACAAACCAAATGGCTTCCAATTTCCAAAACGAATGTCAGACAAAAATACCGGGAAACTTACGGCAAAGAATTTCCAGGAATCACTACGTCCTCGCGTAGAGGCGACGAATTCACATTTTGTTTAGTCTGATTTATGTGTTGCTTACGGTGGTATTACGAACATTAAAAAACATTTTGAAACTAAAAAACACTTGAGCTGCTCAAACCTAAAAGCCTCTTACGAAAAATCTTCTAGGCGTATATAAACATATTTTCAGTCTTCACCACGTCCTGCGGCGCTCACGGTGCTTCGCACCGTTCGACCTTGGACCTACGGTCCTTGCTCTATCATCAATACTAGGCATTCCGATTTTCAATCTCCTCAGGTTGGCATGTATGCGTCTTCTATTCTCATTCCTGTTTGCAAGTGAAATAACATTCAAATTTCGTTTACATTTTCAGTACTATGATATTAGTGCCAAGAGCAACTATAACTTTGAGAAGCCATTCTTGTGGTTGGCAAAGAAATTGGTTGGTGATGTAGATTTAGTTTTTGTTGCTATGCCTGCTTTGAAACCCCCAGATGTTGCCATGGATGCTGCTCAAATGAAGAAATATGAAGATGAGCTTAAAGTGAGTTTAAACATCAAAATATTATATGAAAGATTGATTTGAATTGCACCTCAAGTCTGGTCACAATAGAAACTATTTTTATAGGCCCATGTTGAAATCTGGTCGTATATTGTTCATCTGTCGGTCTAGCGTCCACAATCATGTACCATTGACTTTAAGTTTATACACTGTTTAAGGTCATGAAACGAAGCCTATTGATTTTCAGCGATTTCCGATAACTACTGTCAGAGTTATTGCCCTTGATAAATTCAAAAAATCTAGTGGACGCTCTAGAGGCCGAAGTTAATATCTGACATTAAATTTATACAGTGTTTATGGTCATGAAGCAAAGAGGCCTATTGTTTTAAGTGATTTCTGATAATTGCTTCGAGAGTTGTGGCCCTTGATCACTTCAAAAAATCTTGTGGGTGCTCTAGAGGTCAAAGATAATATCCAATTGACTTTAAATTTGTACACAGTGTTTGTCATGAGACGAAGAAGTCTAAATTGATTTTCAGCAATTTTCAATAGTTACTGCCAGAGTTATGGCCCTTGATCACTTCAAACAAATCTTGTGGACGCTCTATAGAGGCCAAAGTTAATATCTGATTGACTTTAAATTTAAACACAGTGTTTAAGGTCATCTTGTGGATGCAGTAGATGCCAAAGTTAATATCCGATTGACTTTAAAATTATACACAGATGAGATGAAGAACCCTATTGATTCTTAATATGCGACAGCTCTTGTTGACTGCCTAGACAATTTAGCTGCTGTGGTGTATGTTTTGTTGCCCGGCAACCTATCTTTATACGATTTAACCATATGTTCCGAAATGACCTAGTTTGTGTCAAGTTGGACCCCATTTCTCTCTCTCCTTTTGATATAAACACATTTCAAACCATGGCTAACTGGATTATGGTCGCTGATTGTACGAAAAATCACCTCTTTTTTTGCTTGCATATCTTGCACAGTAGTCACTGATTTTACTTATCAAATCTTGATGCTGAAATAAAATAACTGTATATTACATCAGTTTAGGGAATCAATTTATGCTATGACTAAAACACATATGACAATTGCATTGAGAGAACCACTGAGATTAATCCTGTGACGTTTTTGTATTAGTTATTTGTATTTTCTTTACAGGAAGCCCAAGGAACAGCTCTACCAGATGATGATGAAGATCTTTAAGTATAGGCTATTTAACAAATTATTATTGCAAATAAATCACTTGAACTTTTTTCACCAATAGCAGGAGAAACTTGACACCAAGTGATATTGGTGTACAAACTTCTTACTGAAAAGATCTCGAAAACAATCTAAGCCATACAAGTAGATGTTCATGTGTGCGTGTATAAACAAGTCAAAAACAATAAATAATTGTGCTGTTGACAATTGGAACAAGGAAATCTTGACTCGTTTAATTTTTTTATGGGAATGTGTTGAAGACAAGCTGTGAGTTCTTCATTTATCCCATCTGAGATGGTTTGACAATGATGGTTAAATACAGAATCTTGAAAATTGGTGAATATTTAGTGCTTCACTTACTGTTGTGATTTCAGTGAATTCATAACTTAAGGAGAAATGACATTTGAATCTGGTGCAATTGTGGTTGTTTTTTTTCTGAAATTTTTTATTACAAAAACCTGTCTTAATAAGTCATGACTTCGGGGAATATTTTTACAAGTGAAAGTAATTTCAATATTGTGAACATCTTATTAAAGCAAATCAATGTCATGACTTAGTTTTGTTAAATTTTGTACTAAAATTGCTTCAATTAAACTTGTATGATAGGGAATTAATGCAGTGTATTGTATTTAAGAATTATAAATAAAGTTGCTCTTGTAAATTGAAATGGACAATTTAACTTATTCCTTTTTGGCAAGAAGTATTTTGAGGAGTAAAGAGAGCACTTGAGGATATTATTAATTACAGCTGAACTCAACAATTACAAAACTACACAACTTTCAATTTGTAAACAAAATTGGTGGCAGATCACGCCCACGTTTTTAGGAGACACTAGATTAAACAATCCAATCTCTCTGGCTTCTGTTGAAATGAAATTGGGTTTACAGTGTGCTAAGAGGGAAATTTTGCCCGGTCAAAGGCCTACTCTTATATTGAATTCCAACTGCCAAGGGATCTTTTACGTGCACGCCAATGTGTACACAGGACCTCAGGTTTTTGTTCATCCAGACAACTAGGCAGCTGTCCTTGGCAGGCCCTCCTTCTGCATCACTGACAAAGGAAAATAACGCCGGAAAATCGAGATGGACTTTCTCGGCCAATGGGGGGTTGAACACCCGACCTCCAGGCTAGCAAACCAGTACCTTATCCACTTACAATAACATTACTCTAATGTGATCAAGGAAATGTTAAGGCAGGTCACTACCTTATAAAACACACTGTATAGATTGATCTGTCAAATTTTGATAGCAGCTAAAATTGCCCAATATAGTCAAAATTTGCTGATTTTTCATGTTTCCTGCCTTTACATTGTGTTGACTATTTAGTCATTTATATAGGTAAAATCAAACTTTTAAATTGCTTTTTATGTGGTCGTATATTGTCATTGCCCCCGTCCAGCCGTCGGTTGGTCCGGTGTCCACAATTGCTTGTGGACGCTCTAGAGGCTAAATTAAATTTATACAGTGTTTCAGGTCATGAGACGAAGAAGCCTTTTGTTTTTCAGCGATTTCCGATAATAACTACCAGAGTTATGACCCTTGATCTCTTCAAACAAATCTTGTTGACGCTTTATAGAGGCCAAAGTTAATATCCGATTGACTTTAAATTTATATACAGTGTCTAAGGTCATGAGACGAAGAAGCCTATTGATTTTCAGCGATTTCCGATAATAACTACCAGAGTTATGACCCTTGATCTCTTCAAACAAATCTTGTGGACGCTCTATAGAGGCCAAAGTTAATATCCGATTGACTTTAAATTTATACACAGTGTTTAAGGTCATGAGACGAAGAAGCCTATTGATTTTCAGTCATTTCTGATAATTAGTGCCAGAGTTATGACCCTTATTCACTTCAAACAAATCTTGTGGACGCTCTATAGAGGCCAAAGTTAATATCCGAATGACTTTAAATTTATCCACAGGCTTCTTCATCTGATGACCCATAACACTCTTTATTTTCAGCAATTTCCGATAATTAGTGTCAGTTATGACCCTTGATCACTTCAAACAAATCTTGTGGACGCTCTATAGTGACCAAAGTTAATATCCGATCGACTTTAAATTTATACACAGTGTTTAAGGTCATGAGACGAAGAAGCCTATTGATTTTCAGTCATTTCTGATAATTAATGCCAGAGTTATGACCCTTGATCACTTCAAACAAATCTTGTGGAAGCTCTATAGAGGCCAAAGTTAATATCCGATTGACTTTAAATTTATACACAGTGTTTAAGGTCATGAGATGAAGAAGCCTATTGATTTTCAGTGATTTCTGATAATTAGTGCCAGAGTTGTGGCCTTTGATCACTTCAAAAAATCTTGTGACGCTATAAAGGCCAAACTTATCATCCGATTGACTTCAGATTGATACACAGTTTAAGGTGTTGAAACGAACAAGTATTTTGATTTTCAATGAATTTTGATAACTGAACAGCTAAATCCATCATATTAAATGTTTCCTATACTAATTGTTAGAGTGGGGCAAAACTTTAATTTATAAAAAGCAAACAAATTCTAAGGATTTTCTGATAATTACATAATGAGTTGTTACTCTTAATCAGATTTTAGTGTATTACAAATGTTTCATTACCAAAAAAAGTAAAAATATGCGACAACCCTTGTTGACTGCCCGGACGATTTAGCTGCTGTGGGCGTATGTTTCGTTGCCTGGCAACCTACCTTTTCCATACTCATTTTTATACGCCCACATTGAAATGTGGTCGTATATTGTCGTCGCTCCCGTCCGTCCGTCCGTGCGTCGGTCACAATTGCTTGTGGACGCTCTAGAGGCTAAAGTTAATATCCGATTGACTTTAAATTTATACACAGTGTTTAAGGTCATGAGACGAAGAAGCCTATTGTTTTTCAGCGATTTCCGATAATAACTACCAGAGTTATGGCCCTTGACGACTTCAAAAAATCTTGTGGACGCTCTAGAGGCCAAAGTTAATATCCGATTGGCTTTAAATTTATACACAGTGTTTAAGGTCATAAGACGAAGAAGCCTATTGATTTTCAGCGATTTCCGATAATTAGTGCCAGAGTTATGGCCCTTGATCACTTCAAAAAATCTTGTGGACGCTCTAAAAGCCAAAGTTAATATCCGATTGACTTTAAATTTATACACAGTGTTTAAGGTCATGGGACGAAGAAGCCTATTGTTTTTCAGCGATTTCCGATAATAACTACCAGAGTTATGGCCCTTGACGACTTCAAAAAATCTTGTGGACGCTCTAGAGGCCAAAGTTAATATCCGATTGGCTTTAAATTTATACACATTGTTTAAGGTCATAAGACGAAAAAGCCTATTGATTTTCAGCGATTTCCGATAATTAGTGCCAGAGTTATGGCCCTTGATCACTTCAAAAAATCTTGTGGACGCTCTAAAAGCCAAAGTTAATATCCGATTGACTTTAAATTTATACACAGTGTTTAAGGTCATAAGACGAAGAAGCCTATTGATTTTCAGCGATTTCCAATAATTAGTGCCAGAGTTATGGCCCTTGATCACTTCAAAAAATCTTGTGAACGCCCTAAAAGCCAAAGTTAATATCCGATTGACTTTGAAATTTATACACAGTGTTTAAGGTCATTAGACGAAGAAGCTTATTGATTTTCAGCAATTTCCGATAATTAGTGCCAGAGTTATAGCCCTTGATCGCTTCAAAAAATCTTGTGGACGCTCTAAAAGCCAAAGTTAATATCCGATTGACTTTAAATTTATACACAGTGTTTAAGGTCATAAGACGAAGAAGCCTATTGATTTTCAGCGATTTTCGATAATTAGTGCCAGAGTTATCTCCCTTGATCACTTCAAAAAATCTTGTGGACGCTCTAAAAGCCAAAGTTAATATCCGATTGACTTTAAATTTATACACAGTGTTTAAGGTCATAAGATGAAGAAGCCTATTGATTTGCATCAATTTCCAATAATTAGTGCCAGAGTTATGGCCCTTGATCACATCAAACAATCCTGTGGACACTTTAGAGGCCAAAGTTAATATCCGATTGACTTTAAATTTACACACACTGTTTAAGGTCCTGACAGGAAGAAGCCTACTGATTTTCATCAATTTCAAATAATTACTTCCAGAGTTATCTCCCTTGATCACTTCATAAAACCTTGTTGCGCTGTAGATGCCAAACTTATCATCCGATTGACTTCAGATTGATACACAGAATTTAAGGTGATGAAATGAACAAGTATTTTGAATTTCAATGAATTTTGATAACTGAACAGCTAAATCCATGATATTAAATGTTTCCTATACTAATTGTTAGTGTGGGGCAAAACTTTATAAAAAGCAAACAAATTATCATGATTTTCTGATAATTACATAATGAGTTGTTACTCAGATTTTAGTGTATTACAAATGTTTCATTACCAAAAAAAAGTAAAAATATGCGACAACCCTTGTTGACTGCCCGGACGATTTAGCTGCTGTGGGCGTATGTTTCGTTGCCTGGCAACCTATCTTTCACCTATATCTGGTCTTAGAAAATCAAATTCTTAATATCTGAGAGATAATGGACTGTTTAGTGTTTAGCCACACCCTCTTGTTTTATTTGGAATGCATAATGTTCTTTATTAACATTGAAATAGTTAGGAAAATTATGCCTTATTGCACTTGTTATTCTGGGTCAAAAATTCTTTCAATAACATTATTAACATTGGCAAAGTTTTGATTTCCTAATCATATTCACGGTGAATATAAAAAGAAATTCCCAATACCGTTGCCATTTCCATGGCAACAAATTAACATTTTACACTCAATGTAAAATTTTTACACTCAATGTAAAATTTTTACACTCAATGTAAAATCCTTTCTTGAAGTAAATCAAGTCTGATAACCTAAGCATCCACAAGATTGGTCAAAATTGAAAGAATAAAACGAAGGCAGTAATTATTACATTATCCTCTCAAGAGTTGACAAATTATTATGGACGAACTGACTGCCCAGTAATAAGTAGTTTCATGAGAAGCAAATTCTGTTGTATTAAACTTTTAATAACTAACAAAAATATGAATAAAACTTATATACAGTTAATACAATGTAATAATTATTCATAGTTAACATTAGAGATGAAGCCCATCCTCTTGGAAGATCCACATATTCATCTTTTCAAATGATACACAAAACCTTTTTGTAGTAAAGAGGAATTTGTGATATCCACACTAGACTGAAAATACAGAAGAACAAGCAGCCCATGTAAATGATTAGTATCATTTAGATAATCGTAAATCATGTTAGAAATAGTTGCTTTAATAGTTTTGGTTAAGTACAAGTCCTGCAATTTTGTAAATGAGACAACTATATGCGAAGGTGGCTGTCTGGCCTGAACACCTCATTACTAATAACAACGTGCATTGCAGCAAGAATGGAGAAGCATTCTCTGGCCCAAGCAGCAATTTTGTATTGCTTCTTCTTTTCTCCCCTCCGATTTCCTATCTTGCTGTGAAGTGAAGAGGTTATATCCCTCGTTTGTAAATTAGTATTATATTATGTTGTTCAAATCATGCAAAGGTTTCTTTTAATTAACCATATCCATTTGAATATTCGAACGGGGGGTTGGGATGGCCTAGTGGACTAGAGTGCCGCGCTTCGACCTCTAGCTGGCCGGTCACCTTTGGCTTGCGGCTGTGGTTTCGAGCCCTGGTGTAAGCATATGTGGCATGGAGATAGGGGCACCTTCTCAACCTCGTGGGTTTCCTCCAGGCACTCCGGTTTCCTCCCACTGCTAAAGACCCCTACGTGCAAGCGAATTATTGAAATAAAATTGAACCATTTTAGTCCCAAAATGACCTAGTTTGTGTTGAGTGGACGTTAAACTCCATTTCTCTCTCTCTCTGAATATTCGAACACTCGGATAATAATGACTACCTCTTAGTCTTACTACAATAATAATGACTACCTCTTAGTCGAATAATCACAGGTTAATCAGTACTCAAGATCAAGGGCCACACTCAATAAGGTTTCGCCATAACATCTATAATCAGACCAATTACTAATAATAATCATTCGACTAATAATGATTATTCGACTAAGAGGTAGTTATTATTGTTTAGATCATGTATTGTTATTGTATGTACTTCTATTTTTATGGTTTCTTCTGATTATTATTAAATTGTTGCAAGCTAAAATTTGTATAAATAGGCTGACTAGATGGATATTTGTCATTAACTTGAAAACGTGACCTGTATGTGTTATGAAACGTCGTTATTAAATTATAGAGAAGTAGTTATAACCATATATACCTTGTGTTGTGTTTTATTATGAATAGTGACCCGTGCTTCTAGATGTCATTTAAAGAATCAATTTAATTTTGAGATTAAAATGTACAGTTTTAAGTGATTGGTGTTTGAAAACCACTAATGCTATGATCTATTTGTTACAGAATAATCATTTATTGTATAAAATTAAAAATAGGCCCTAAAAGTGCCCATTGGCTATTGTCCAACCATATGTGATAAATTGACTGTTCCAATCCCTGTCTAAGAATAAGATATCGCACTTGCAACCCTAGATTTTTATGTACAGGTAATACTTTTTTTCATTTGTTCTTCAAATTCATAAAAAGTCTTGGGCTATGGTTTTTCACAGAAATAGAAAATATCTCTTGCTTGGGTGAAAAAAAGGTCACTGCTTTTCGATAATTTACATATCTAATTATGTACCAGCTGCAAGTTCATATAAAAATAATTCTGAATAAATTACATTCTTTATTTAATACGCCATCACTGCATGGCATTTTCTTACTTTGTGTCCAAACTGGAAATCTGGGTTTATGGTACTACATCACAGATACTTAGGGATTCTTGACTCAAGTGGTTATAAATCTTAAGCTTTCATAATCCCTTCTTTTGTTTCTTTTTACTTTTATTTAATTTCAAGAGATATTTCAATCTATTCCACACAGATATACACATATTTTCTAATCTTGTATCTCTAGTTCCATTTGTCTTTGCATACTGATACTCTTTCCTGCAAATATACAATCACACAATTATTATTATTTTTATACGTCCACATTCATAATGTGAACTGTGAACGTATTATGCCGTCGCCCCTGTCTGTGTGTGTGTGTGTGTGTCTGTGGTTCGCCTACAGGGCGCAATTCTTCATGGATTTTCTTCAAACTTGGTATACTTATTCCTTATACCCCAAGGAAGATCCCTATTGTTTTTGGGGCATGCCCGACCCCCAGGGGCCGAGCCACGCCCATTTCTAGTATTTGTTTGTTTGTCGTCTACAGGCCACATTTCTTAACTTATAATCTTGAAACTTTGCATACACATTCTTTGTACACTAAGGAACATCCCTATCGTTTGGGGTGTATGCCCCACCCCCAGGGGCAGAGCCACGCCCATTTTCTTTTCGTGTGTCTTTGTGTCGCCTACAGGGCGCAATTCGTACTGGATTTTCTTCAAACTTGGTACACGTATTCCTTATACCCTAAGGAAGATCTCTATTGTTTTTGGTGCATGCCCGACCCCCAGGGACAGAGCCACGCCCATTTCTAGTATGTATTTGTTTGTCGTCTACAGGCCACATTTCTTAACTTATAATTTTGAAACTTAGCATACACATTCTTTGTACCCTAAGGAACATCCCTATCATTTGGGGTGCATGCCCACCCCCCTGGGGCAGAGCCACACCCATTTTCTTATCCTGTGTCTTTGTGTCGCCTACAGGCCACAATTCTTATTGGATTTTCTTTAAAACTTTGTATACTTACTCTTTATACTCTAAGGATGATCCCTATCGTTTGGGGTGCATGCCCAACCCCCCAGGGGCAGAGCCACGCCCATTTTCTTTTTGTGTGTCTCTGTGTCGCCTAGAAGCCGCAATTGTAACTGTAATTTCTTAAAACTTTGTATACTTACCCTAAGGATGATCCATATTGTTTTTTGGTGCATGCCCGACCCCCAATGGCAGAGCCACGCCCATTCCTTGTATTTATTTGTTTGTCGTCTACAAGCCACATTTCTTAACGTATCATCTTGAAACTTTGAATGATTATTCTTTGTACCCTAAGGAACATTTCTATCATTTGGGGTGCATGCCCAACCCCCAGGGGCAGAGTCACGCCCATTTTCTTTTTGTGTGTCGCCTACAGGCCATAATTCTTAATCGGTCATCTTGAAACTTAAAATACTTATTCCTTATACCCTAAGGATGACCCCTTTTGTTTTGGGTGCATGCCCGACCCCCATGGGACAGCAACACCCATTTCGTGTATTTGTTTGTCTGTCGTCTACAGGCTGCATTTCTTAATGTATCATCTTGAAACTTTGAATACTTATTCTTTTTACCTTAAGGAGGATCCCTATTGTTTTTGGTGCATGCCCAACCCCAAGGGACAGTGCCACGCCCATTTTTTTTTGTCTGTCTGTGTGTCACCTACAGCCCACAATTCTTAATCGATCGTCTTGAAAACTTTTTTTATACTTATTCCTTATACCCTAAGGCTGACCACTATTATTTTTGGTGCATGACGGACCCCCTGGGACAGAGCCACGCCCAATGCTTTTGTGTCTTGTGTTCGCCTACAGGATGCAATTCTTAACAGATCCTTTTAAAACTTTACAAACCTATTCCTTATACCCTAAAGATGACCCCTATTGTTTTTGGTGATTTCCTAACCCCCAGGGGCAGAGCCATGCCCATTTTTACTTCGTGTCTATGTGTGTTGTCTACAGACCACGATTCTTAATGGATCGTCTTTAAACTTGGGATATGTATTCCATATAGCCTAAGGACGTCAACTGCATGTCCTGACTCACACAGGCAAGACACGACCAATTTTTGTGTTTGTCGTTTACAGGCCGCAATTCTAAATGAATCAGCTTGGTACTTGGTTTATGTATTCCTTATAGCCTGGGGGCGTCCACTATTGATTTTGATGAATGTCCCGACCCCCAGGGGCAGAGCCACGCCCACTTTTTGCCTTTAGTGTTAGGAAGGCACAATTCTGAATGGATTATCTTGGTATAGTTATTCCTTATACTCTAAGGACGGCAACTATTAATGTTGGTGCACGACCCTCAACGCTAAACAAACCAAACGCCTAGCCTTCTTGACAAAGTACCATATCAATCAAAGCAGGAATGTGGACGTATATTGTAGCGTTAGCGTTATGTTTACTTGATGTCAATGACAGACAAATCTTAAAATATGTTACCTGGCCCCGAGTTCACAAAGCATTCTCAGACTTAAGATGAGAATTTTCTCAACTTTAAATCACAGTTTATGAGAAATATATTTGTTCCAGAAATATAGAACTTTGCACATAGTTTCTTATTGGTGTATTGTATTTGTTACATTAAGACATCAAAAGTATTATAAAAGGCTATGTTTAAGTTAAGATAGGGCGAACAAATTTCAATAAATTCTCAACTTAAGTCTGAGAATGCTTTGTGAACTCTGGGCCTGGGTATACAGGTTGTTGGTGATTACATCCCTTTAAATGTATTTTTCAGTGATTAATTCAGCAGTGTCTTTTGTGCACAATGAAAAGTTTTGGAAAATTAGCGCCTTTTCTTTTCACTCACAGTGATGATTTACTTCATATATCAAATAAAAGCATATCTCTATAAGTTTATGTAAAAATATATACTCTTGATATTGTCATACACTATTAGCAATTAAAAAGAAATTTCATTGTGAACAATATTGACAATCTTTGGGGTGTGTCTGATAAGGTCGGGTTACAAAAATACCCACCAAACAATTCGTTTACACAGATGAAGATATCCCTGTTGTAGAAGACTTTGAGCCCAGAAGACACGACATTTAGAAGCCATGACAGGATCTGACATCTCCATAGCTAATTTCAACTGACGGATGGAAATTTGTCCAGCCTTTTCTGCCTACAAATAAAATATGAAGATACTGTACTGACTCTTTAAAGGAGCTAAGTCTCTATCATAACTCCATTTTTTTTTCCAAATCTGAATAAAACACAGATCTATATTTCCTTTGTTTTGTTTTTTTTACATATTTGACTGCCTGCACTACATGAAAGGTCGAATCTGGGGTCATACGGACATAATGTTTCTAATGGGATATCCACACTTCTATGCACTTTACGCCAAGAACTCGCCATACTAGACCGTTCAACCAGAACACAGGTTATATAACAACTCTTTCAGATGCTAGTGTACTAAGGATAAGTAAAACAAAATTTTGAACTATAAAAAGCAAAAGGAAATGGGATATGTATTTTAATCAAATTGATATTTTCCTTTCTTAAACTAGGTCATTTTGGGGTTAACACATGGTTCAATTTTATTACAATAATTCACTTGAGCATAGGGTCTTTACGCAGTGTGAGAAAACCAGAGAATTTGGAGACACGTCAAGAGGTTGAATAGGTGACCCTACTCTTTGTCACATACCACAGGGGAATCGAAACATATTTGACTGCCTGCTGATTCAATGACAGACCTTATGATACAGTGCGCACACAAACAGTTTGCCCCCCACCCCCAAACAAAAAATAATCATTTTAAAAACATGTCGAATGCATTAAGCAGGCATAAATGACTACTGCTGTTCAGCGTTCAATTTGAACTGTTCATGTACTCCACTGAACATAATTCATTAGAATTATAATATTTTTTTTTTTTACAAATTACATGTCTAACACTTTATATTTATATACATTCCTATTACATTAATATGTGCCTTTAAATTAAAACCATTTTTGGCTATTTCAGGGTTTAAAATAAAATAGAGCCATATAATGGCGTTATTGAAATAATACAAGCATATTTAATGCAATGTATCAGTAGATCAACTTCTCACTTGTGACCCTTCTAACCATAGATAAGGTTGCCAGAGAATCCATGAATGTGGTATTATGTGATTTGTTCAACTTTATAACCACGATTTCTACTCAAACAATGACAGGTACAATATATACTTACACAATGAGAGAAGTAGTCACCAAGAGAGGAATAGCCTCCACCTAATGTAGATAACCAAGCCATAGATTCTTCTAACTGACATCGCTTGGCAACAAGGTGCTGAATCCTTTGGCACCTAAAATATAATGTCATCAATCTGATTAAAACAGATCCAATTTCGTTTCGTTTTTTATAGTTCAAAATTTCGTTTTTACTTGTCTTTACTACTCTTGGATCTGGAGGACTTGTTATTTAACTATATGTGGGGTCAGCCAATCAAATGGCCTGTCGAATCGACCGTTTGACCTTTTCATGCGTGGAACTGTGGGTAGATACGTCTATACTAACACCAGCGGACAGAAATCAAAACAAAACAAAAATAGATTTTAAAAAAAGCGTGGCGGTCGCTAATTGGTTAATCGAATGACTGACATTATTGGGTCAAACGTCCCGTGCTTGATACCTGACGTCATAGAAAGTGAGCTCCCACTTATTACTTGTTAGATCTACATGAGTGTAGGCCATCGAAAGTATAAAAAAACGAAACGAAATATAGATCTATATTTTAATTAGATTGATAATGTCATAATTCATTTTGTTCTTACTAAACAAGAAGTGGCCAGGCAAGATACCCCCACATTTCGCAATAGATGGATAGAGAATAAGCGGGGAAAAAAGGCAATTTTTGGTACAATCAGGGGCCATAATCCAAAAATTTATGGTCTGAATGCGCAAATATCAAAAAGGACTGAGATCTTTGGGATGTATGCCAATTTTGGAACAAACTGAGATCTTTGGGAGATAAAGCTACATTGTGGATTGATAGACAGACAGGGGCTACAACAGTATACCTCCACATGGAATAAGTACACCTAAAAGATTATGTTTATAGCAGAAAGTAAAGTGTTTTTGAAGAGTATACAATTCTTTTTTCATTAGGAAATGCTCATCTCGACATTCTTTTAGGGGGTGCGTTCTATTCTTAAAAAAATTAAATGAAACTTGACATGCTTGTTCCTTGCATATCACAGTTCTAAAATAGTGATGATATAGTACTATTGTATTTGTATCAATGTCAACTATGTATGAATGTTGGACTGTTTTGACTATTCCAATTAAAGCATTTTGAATCCTTTGAGTGTACAGTCTGAAATATATAATACATTTCAAAATAAACTTATAAGCTTGTAGAAAATGAATAGGCCTAACTGGCAAAATACTTACCACATAATGTTTATTTTTTGTTTTGGCCATACTGACACAATATCAATACTGTATGGTACATTGAGATAACCACACTCTAGTAATTTTGTATTCCAGTGTGTTGAATTCGTTTCACAAAGATATCCAAAATTTCGTTTTACATACTTCAAAAATCTGTGTCGAAATATTCTGTTTTTTTTCACATATTGTGCCACACAGCAAGCTAAATGTGCATCCATTAATAAGACACATTTTTTATTTGGATTAACACACAAAAATACAGCTGTATCATCTTCAAACGTTCTGTTTTGGTTGTTAGAAATAACTGACAGCAAGCCCTTGGCAACCTTGGCATTGTGAGTGACATCTAAATCATTATCTGCATTGTTCTCACAATGAACATGATTAGTTATTAAAGAATTCTTAACACGTTTTGTAGCAATTTGACAAGAATCACATGATGACTTCCCATCCATCTCAAAATGTTCAAAATTAAAAATCACTTTAACAGAACAGTCAAAAGTAACATTGGATAATTCTTTTGTATAAATAAGACAGTCATACATCTGATTAACAGAACGGAATGATATAATAATTTCTGCCATTTCGAAAACTTTATTGCCACCATACGAATGTATGATGATGTATTAATTCATGTCATTCTTTTTGTTCCTACTGGATCAATACAATTTGGTCCTTTAAGTTAAGCAGCAGTAACAGTGTTCATATAAACAGTAGCTCTTTCATTTCATAGACCTATTTCTGAAAAAGACAGATATAAAGTGTAATATATTCTGCATTCAATAAGTCATTAAGCAAAACTTATAAATTTATATTTCATGTGTGATCTAACAATAATGTAAGGTTACAGCTGGATGTTCAAATCAGAATACAGGCAAAATCTCTGATCTCTGACACATGTCCATGTATTAGAAATGACTTGTAATAATGCCTTCAATAATTCATTTTGTCTGGAAACTAAATTTTCACAGTTTGTTGAATAAGTGACCTAAGTTATTTATTTATAAGTATTCTTTAATTCTGATTTTACAATATGAATGTAACATAATGTGAGCAACATTTCTACACTCTTCCTTTAAAAAATCAGACCCTTTCCACATAATCATACTTTATTTCAAAGAAATAACTTTATAACATCCATACCTATTGCAATAAATATGTAGTATGAAGGTAATATTTATGTGCAAACAAAGCATCAAAATTTGGGTGGTCATTTATCATAAAGTGAGTACCTAATATCAGGTTTAACAGATGTAACTCAAAAAATTTATTTCATTTCTGTTCAAATTCTATTTTATTATTTTTTCCATGCCCATACACAATATTTAACATACCAGTATGAATGTAGATTGATGTTTGTATGGATGTAAATGTAACATGAGTAATGCTGGAATTGTCCTATCTGCCATGACAACGCTGGAGATACAGAACATGTTTAACTTTTCAGTGGTTTAACGAATATTAATGAAATATATATGTAGGTCAGTGCTTAGAATTTAGATTTTTGATAATCTCTTTGATAATCTATCTTGAATACAATATGAGCTTATTATTTAAAATTATGTTTTATGTTCTTTCAATAATACATGGCACGGTTTGGTTTGAGCCATACTGTTGCATCATAGAGCAGGAGGAGGATGTATTAATACCACCACCTCATATTATATTGTGAAAAACTGAAAGAATACTTCAATTTTATCAATTAAAATGAGCTCATTCACAGCAAATGTGAACACTGAAGATAATTCATTTCTATACCCTGAAATATAAACGTTTTTAGAAATATATTGATTTTAGTGCCCCAGGAGTAATTTCTTGGCGATATCACTTTGGTGCCTTGGTGGAAGCCTATATTTCACACCAGACTCAAGTTCTGTTACCAAATGTGCTCAGGCTAAAGTAAGTTTCATGGTAACTTCCTTTGGGGTGGTTCCCCCTTTTGCCAGTGGAGTGGTGCAGGACTGAGGGACTTGAGAGACAATGCGTAGTCATTCGGATGGAATAAAACATGGTCCAACATGCACAATTGCTGTGTTCGTCAATAGAATCCTTGACAGTGGGATTTTGGAAAAAAAAGTATAGATAGGCCTAGTTAAGTTATTTTTAGAGGCCAAAGTCGATAAGAATATAAGATTAAGAATCTGATTACTAATGTAACAAAGCTAGGTCGCAATAGCAATATCTGCGCAAAATTTAGTTCAGTTGGTGCAGAACAATAGGAGGTTAAAGCCTATTTCATTTCATTTTATTTTCATTTCTGTCTTCATCTTCATCTTCAGTCATTTAAAATTTCAAGCTATACATACTCCGGTTCATTCATTATATTATTATATCATAATCAATCAAGATAAAATTCAATATTTTTCGGCTCAGAATTTCAGTGAGACGAACCGGAGAGCAATACCTGTAAGCAATTACACTGTTATCCAATCTTATTTCTTATCTTTGTAAAAAATGAAATGAACACGTTTTACCAAACTACCCAGTTACATAATTTGTAAATTTGACATAAAACTTCGTTCGGTCAATCACCCCATAAAAATAGTCACTACGGAGTTATCTCCTCTTATTTCGGCCTAAATCGTATTCGGCAAGAGTTAAAAACAAAAGCGTAATTTATTACATTTGTTTTGGAAACACCGAGTTATTTACAGATCTAGAGTAATTCTATTTTTTTTAAAAGACATGTTTCAAATAACCTACTTCAACAAGTTTTTAATCATAAAACATAAATTACTGATATTTGTTGGAAAGCTGATGCCGAAAGAAAATTTGTCTGCAGTAAAATACAATGTAAATTACGTTCAAACATGGTGGACAGCGGGACTTTGTAATTTATTTTGCTTAATATTTACGGTTTATACTGTTAATGTTATTCAGTCAACCTCAATAAATATATAATTATAATACGGGTTTTATACCCCATTATTGTACTTCCAGCGTAAGGTCCAATCTGTGAAATCTTCCTCTTTTTCTGGACAGCTTTATACAAAGTTTGTGTGTTTGTTTTGTTTTTCATGTGTTGACTTGTTGAAGTTGACAATTGAGTCATGTAGGCCTAGTTAATTAATCTGAGATATGGACACATTGTAAATACATGTTTGAGGATCCCACATTATGTTTTTCGTTGAAATAAATACATGATTTTGACATGTAATATAGAGGATTAAAAAAAAATGAAATAAGTTCAATTTATTTGTCTACTGAATCCTGACTGAATGAACATCACTACAGTAGAGTCAGAGTCAGTATAGAACAACTGAATCATGAATGTGAACGTAATCTCATAAAATGTTTCAGTACAGCCCTTTTTCAGATAATAAAAAGGCCCAAGCTCTGCACTATGTGCAAAAAGGTAGCGATCTAAAAGATGTGACTCGTCCAATGATGTGACATGACAAACGTCATGTAAAAAAATGAATAATATAATAATATCGGCAAGCGTATGTGATATTTGAGTAGTATTTATTTGCCATTTTATAAGTTAACAGTTTCATTTTAGGTTAATTAATCAATGTTATTTGGTCAGAAAGTAAACGATGGAGGATCCAGAAGAAGATTCTGGGCACAAAGTTTCACATAATATTGATACAACGGCACATGGTAAGTGGTTCTTACCTGAAAAGTATTTCTTTCATTCAGGGCTTCCACTGTCGATCATTTTTGATAAAGCACAAAATCTTTGTAAATTAAATTCATATATATGTGTCTAACTACTTTGTCATGATATACACAAAAAATTATATAAAAAAGGGTATTGGACTATAAATAAAATTTTACTAGGGCTTATAATGATTATTTATTAATGATCTATTTCCTTTTGGCCATTTAGATAACTTTTATTATTATCGTAATTTCTTACTAGCTTACCTTATTGAGAATTTGAGTTCTAATACAATAAGCTTAACGGAAAAAATTAACACAGCATATTTCTCGCAGAGTTAGTTAAGAGTAACCATTACACACAACACATGGATTATAGATATTGCTGTAAAATAGCACTGTAATGTAGAATTTTCTTAATTTTGATGTAAGCAAGTTTAGCTAATTTCTTGCTTTCATTTCTACATTTTCCACATGACCATAATACTGCTACAGCTGTGTATATTTTCTAATGCATTTTTCTCCTGACACTTTGAGGATTGACCAAATTTCTATTTTGTTTTTATTTAATATGACAGTTGGTAGATTCAACCAGGAGTACATGTAGGCTACGTAAATATCTGATTACCTTTTTTCGAAGATTATAATGATAATCCCTTTTACACAGTGTGTTACCATAATGGAGGTATAGCAGCTTTATTCTAGAAAAAACTTATGACACATGGGCAATATGTGGGTGTTCAAATAGAGAATGACTAAAAATGGACCTCTTATCGTTGTCATTGCTAAGATTCCCAGCTAACAATTAACTTGTCTTGATCTACGTACTACCTGAGGTTCATCATTAATTATCAACACATATGTGGCTTCTACATGTATGTGCAATACTCTGTATAGATGTTTAAAGTTACATGGCAGAGGTCAATTGCAGCCAATTTAGTTTGGAAAGAATATGCTATTTTTCCGGCGTGCAAAATGACCGATGGGTCAGATCCAGTTTCAGTCATATTCCTATTCCATAGCCCTCGGTCATAACCGGCATGCTCTGGGTCCACCAAGAACTCTGAAAGTAGCCGTAGTGTTCTTCCTGTTTTGTGGAGTGGAAGGACATCATGTTAAACTAATTTGGTTAACCCCACTACAGTCAAAGAATAGATTCATGCCATGTGTATCTTTTTATCATATATTATCATATAAAATTGGTCTACTGACTGATCAGTTCACTGCCGTAGCTTTTCGTAAGTATTAATTAAATTGCTGCAAAAATTGCAGAGCTTACGATTTTCATGAATAAATTCGAAGGTCAAACCTTGGATTAGAGGGATTGCTTAGGACTCTGCAAAAGAAGTATTTCTTTAAATTATTTGATGCTAGATATCCTAACATCAAATTACAGTATGTTCCATATTTTACCTTTCATAGAATCAAACCAAGGTACTTGAATATTAATGATTCAAAGTATCTAATAGAAGAATATTTAAAATTCTGAAGTCCAAATATGAACTAGATACACTTTCTACATGTATCTTAATGCATGGGATGGATTTTATGCAATAGTTTATGACACTTAGACAACTACAATTAAACATAAACTTTCAAGGTCTATTTATTTATAATCATCATACATTAGATATTCTCTTTTATTATTGATAGACACATCATTAGACATATTAGAACAACAACAAGCCAGAGAACAGGCAAGATTACTGAATCGATTTCGTGAATTACGAACATGGCAACAGAAACAACAAGAGCAGTTGATGATGCAACAGCAAGTGCAGTTAGAAAACTTAAGAGAAGAACAGCTTCGAGTACAAAACATGCTAAAATCCCAGAGACAACAACAGTGGGGTGCTGGAATAGGTATTCTGTGTTTTCTTAAATTATAACGTTATTATTCTATTAACAAGCTCTGTGATTTATATCATTATAGTATTTTATATAGCAGAGTTCATAAGTAGCTTTAATTCAGTGCATTCAACTTACAGAGAAAATGCTTCATAATGGGGCACTCTCTAAAGGCTGCATGGTAAAATACAAGTGCTCCCTTGTTTATGTCTGAGCATGTTATTGTGTTCTAATTGGCATATGCCAAGACATCCCAAAAATTTAATTTCTAATTTGCAATGCAGTTAGGTATGTAAATTTGATAGACATATATATTTATTTTAAGAATTATTTCAAGTCATACAATTTATTGATTAGACATTTTCCATATATTGTGAGACATTGAATAGAAAAATGGAAAAACTGGTCCATATAAAAATTTGCCTTGTAATCAGTAGTTTGAAATTTTAGTGAAAGCTGGTACATACCCTGGACTGAATAAATCTCCAACTAAAACATCTCCCACATCCAAACAACATGGTGGTATTTCTAATCTAGTCAGTACCATGGTACCACATCAAATTGGTTCCGTCTCCCAACAGGTATGATTCTTTATTATTTCCATTAATTTCCTTTGGAAGACAAACTCGATTTATTCAAAATATATGTGATGTCCAATGTTATGACTTTCTTCAGTGGAATTTTTGATAGACACCTTTTTGTTATTGGCATGCTCTCAGGACTCAAGCTTTGAGTTGTAATTTGCTTTTTTAGCATGGTTCGATGTGTCGACTGTGTACATGTATGTACCTCTGACCTAAATCTTTCTGTTAAAAACAATACTTGACTATCATGTTTAATAAAGCTGTTTAAAGCACATCTATTCTGATACATGTAATTCTATGTATATTTCTTTAGAATTATTCAGATGATTATTCTCTTGGAGGTTGAATACTTTATTCTTTCCTATTCAGCAGAATGCTTTGCCTAAACCTGTTATATATGACGATCCAACAGAATTAGAGGGAGATAACTACACAAATCCGGATTTATTCAGCAACCCTGGGTCTAGTGATCAACTTGAAGATGGTGTTTATAATGCTTATGACACTGGGTCAGAAGTCAGTGATCCCTCATCTGCTCAGAAGTTGACACTTCAAACATTGCTTCGATCTGCCTCCCCAGAGACACTTAAAGCTATGCTTTCAATGATACCTCGATCAAGACTTCTGGAGAGTAATGCAGAGTTGTCTCCACGAGGTAAAATAATAGAGGCAGTAAATGGCATCTCACCAAGGACTAAAGCTAGGGATAAAAATCTAGGTATGTCGCCTAAAATGAGGGAGATAACTCTATCTCCTAGAGCTAGACTTAATAAGTCTCCATCTCCACGTTCAAGTGGAAGTGTAATTGTTGAGTTAGAAAGACGGGGTCTACCTGTGAATGGTGCTGGAGATCAAAATGGTCAATATGTGAAAGAGCCATTTTTTCAAGAATGGGACAAGAAACTTAATACGATGGACCCTAAATTACCTCAAGATGTGAAAAGGCATTTGTTTTGTGATGAAGACAACTATTCTGTGGATAGTGAAATAGTTGGCGGATTAGAGAAAATTAACAATAACCAATGGTCGAATAGCAAACAGGCTTCTCAAGTGACATCTGTTCAACCACACAAATCAGATTCACCAGATGAGAAAGTTGATGATGAAACCAATGCTGATAATTTTGATCAGGTTTGTCATTATTATACGCCCATGAGACGTAGAAGTCTTGATATTCACCGATTTCCAATAATTAATGCCAGAGTTATGGGCCTTGATCACTTAAGAATATCTAGGGGTTAAAGTCAATATCCGAATGACTAGAGGCTTAAGTTATATCTGATCGACTTTAAATTTGTACACAGTGTTTAAGGTCATGAGACGAAGAAGCCTATTTATTTTCACTCGATTTCCCGATAATTACTGCCAGTGTTATGGGTCTTGATCATTTTGAAAAATCTTCTGGATGCTTTGGAGGCTAAAGTTAATATCTGAATGACTTTATATTTAAACACATTAGTTAAGGTCTATTGATTTTCAGCCATTTCAAGTAATTGCTGCAAGAGTTACGGCCCTCAATCACTTTGAAAAAGTTAATATCTGAATGACTTTATATTTAAACACATTAGTTAAGGTCTATTGATTTTCAGCCATTTCAAGTAATTGCTGCAAGAGTTACGGCCCTCAATCACTTTGAAAAATCTTTTGGATGCTTTAAGGACCATCGTTATCTGATAGATTTTTTTTTTTTATACACTGTGCTTTAAGGACCATAGTTATCTGATAGATTTTTTAATTTATACACCGTTTTTTATATTTATATAATCGTTTTGATTGACTTTAGATTTATACACACTACACAGAGTTTAAGGTCTTGAGACGAACACGTGTATTAGGCTGTCGGTAATTTTTCACAGTTGATTAGCCGTCCGAAGCTAATTCTTGGCTGTGGCTTCTGAAGCCTCACTCATTTTAATTGTCATTTCTTAGTCATAAACAATTTCGTCTGCTCTTATTGTGTGTTACTATTTTTGTTCAATTGGACATAGACCAAACAAATTTTAATGATTTTCTGATAATTACTTAATGAGTTGTTACCCTTAATCTGATTTTAGTGGGTTATAAATGTAAAAATATGTGAAAATTCTTATTGGCTGCCTGAACATTTAGCTGCTGTGAGGGTTATTTTTTATTGCCTGGCAACCTATCTGGTACTGTGAATGGTTAGCATGTGCACATTGTATCATAAGGTTTGTCATTGAGTCAACTTGCTTTGTTTTGATTCCCGGTTGTACATGACAAGGAGTAGGGTTGCCTGTCCAACATCTTTGATTTTCTCTGGGTCCCCTGTTTTCTCACACTGCAAAAGACCCCTCCTATGCACAAGTGAATTGTCTCTCCCTCTCTCTATCAAATGACCATAGTGCCTGATTGCATGTGAATTGTTGAAAAAAAGAATTGCCACATTTTTAATCTTGTAATTATCTGATTAATATACAGATCTATATTTTGTTCATATTTCCTTGTAGCCCAGTCGGAGTAGAACATTAAACCTAGGGCTGTACGATATTGCAAAACGGGACAATATCAATATTGCCATTTTTTTCAACGATTTAGTTAAATATCGCGATATTTAATAATAATGTCATTTTGCTATTAAATAAATTAAATATAAATGCATTAAAGCTGACTACAGTGTGGGTAAGAATTTTGGGTAAGAATTGCTTTAAACTTTGCTTTTTTTAAAATATAGATTTATTAAAATGAACAAAACACTTCCATTTTGGATAAAAACTTTTCACAAAACATGACTTGTACTAATTTCTCTTTTTCAACTAGGGCCAAGGCCCTCCACTTCCTGTGTGGGTCTACTAGTACTGCTAGTATTAGCTAAGTTTTCCATAATTAAGTTAGATACAACCGCTGATGTTTAAAAAGAATCTGCTTGTAATCCTGTGTAAGAAAATTCTCAAATATCACATGCAGCGAAAGTAAGTAGATGCAAGTCGTATATAATAAGTTCAAACAGTAACAAATACTAAATGATCTGTACTATTTTCCATTCAAGCAATCGATTGGCCCAACAGTGACAGTAGTAGTAATCTATTTATAGATCATTTTATTCATGCTTTCAGAAATTAATTTTCGTAGTGTTTTCTAAAAACATTCGTTTTTTTTAAAACAACCTATTTAGAGCCTGGTAATAAGACGTGATAGTGGGAAATTTCAGGTGTTTTGTAGGCCTAAGCTTTACATGTAGTAACAGCTGACAATTTATTGTCGACTAAATACTAAGTAGAAGTAACGCATACATGATGCAGTGAAAAACGCCCGTGGAGAGTGCGCTAGTGTTTTCAACATTTAACGATTCTCAAAACATTAGTTTTATTATAGTTTATTGCCGTCAGCTAATATCTACTGCTGTATCGTGCATTTATTATCTATTTTTATGATCATTTTTTTGGATATTTGAAGTTTTGGGCGATATTCGATAAACCATGATATTTGGCCACATGATATCGTAGTTGGGTCTGAAAATACCATATCGCGATAAATGACTATATCGAGAATATCGTACAGCCCTAATTAAACCCTATCTCATTTCATTTCTTTTCTACTAATAAGATACCCACAGTTCTGTGCATTGCATGCCAAGAACCTGCTGCAACAGACCCTCTTATTGGCTACTCCCTCACATCAACCAGAACGTGGGTTATAAAACAACACTTCCAGATCCTAGTGTAGTATTTAAAGACAAGTAAAACAAATTTTTTAACTGTAAAACCCGATCTGTGTTTTAATCAGTTTTTGTTGTAATCAGTTTTGAGTAGACACTACTTCAATCTCTTTTCTATTTTCATTTTCTTTCAAAGTGGAATGTTGCTCTACTTTGATTTTGTAATTACATGTATATATTATGTATAGGTAATTGATTAAGTTTGTTAAAACTTATATTATATGTAAGTATAATCTTTTTTAGACCAAGCTTGATTTTGTAATAGATGATCGACCAATCAAACCTGGTTTAGCTGGGAAGAAAACCTTTGAACAATTGTTGGAGGAACAGTTGAAAGCAGAAGAAGTAAAAGTAAGCATGATAGTTTTTAACTTGTGATTAAGGAATTAACGGTTCAGAAATTCTGGTTAACTCGTTAACTCCTAAAAATTTTCTATCAAAATATTTGTTGCACCAAAGTAAGACTTGATAATATATTTATTTAATTACACGTGTTAGTATTAGAGCTTCTAAGTTAACAGTCAGTACAAATTCCATTCATTCATTCATTCATTCATTCTTGATGTTACATTTTTCCATCCTGCGTCTGTGTGCTGACTGGTCATTATAGACCAGTTGAATTTAAATCGTTTTACTAATACTTCTTCAGAAGAGTTATGAAATCAATATTTGAAAGCGTACCTTTGGATTTTTAAAGACAAAAAAAGTTTGGTCATTCAGCATCAGCTAATTCCAAAGAATTTGCTACACTTTTCTATCATAACCCTTGCTGTATCCTATAGTACCAGTAACCCGCTTGTTGACTTTATTTTGTATTTAGATTTTAGCTGAAGAAGCAGATGTGGTAGAATCTCCAAAGGACAAGAAAAAGCCATTTTTAAAAAGGGGTCAAGGTTTGGCAAGATTTACAAGTAGTAAATCTGCAAGAGAAACAAAAAAATCAAATAAACCAGAAACAAAACCTAAACAACCAGAAAGTAAACCTAAACAACCAGAAACAAAACCTAAACAAGCAGAGAAAGCAGCTGCTAAAGATGGGAAACGAAAATATGAGGTAAAATTAAATAAACTGGGATTTAACATCCTACCATTCTGCACCAACTTTATGTGCTTAGGTAAATTTTGCCCAGACAGCGGCACTTCAATATTACTAACCTCAAAAGCATTTGACATGAAATTGGAACATGTTTTGTTAGCATGGTCTGTCAGTGAGATCAAACTCATCAAATGATTTAATAGCATGTTGTAGTTCACTTTGTATAAACGTGATTTTTTTTCATGGGTACCATTGAAGCAGTTTAGTCCCTTTGATTTTCAAGAATAATTAGAAATTGTGTATAATAATTGTGTAAATAGCAAAATGAAGAAGGAGATGGTCGATTCAATCCTTCTGTAAAGCAAAGTTAGTCATCATCGCCAGAAGAATAAATCTGCTGGAATACAATTCACATGGTCAGGAAAGTATTTCTGTTTAAATTTACGAAACCAATAATAATAATATTATTTCAGTTTTATTTTCTATTTCTTTTAGCCACCAAATGGTCCACTTTCAAATACAGCTAAGTCTAACCAAGTATCAAAGCCAGCATGCCTTAAATCAAAATCCAACCAATCAGTGCCAAAGACTGTCTCTAGTCAGTCAACAAATCCTTTAGTTCCATCTCAGACATTAAAGCTGAATCCAAGTAAAACATTTCCCAAACCTCAATCTAGCTCATCAACACCAGTCATCCCACAAACATCTAATGCTGTGTCCAGTGTGCAACCAACATCAAATGTTGCCCACAACTCATCCGATCCTCGATCTCAGTCAAACACAGCCTTGTTTAAAGTTCCAGTAATTCCTGCTCAAAACAAGGAAGTGACATCATCTGATAAAAAATTAGTAGATTTTGATCCATTTGATGATGATTCATCATTTGCTGCTGGTGTTAGAGAAAGAATAGCTAATGAAGGGGTAAGACATATTTGTCATTGAGAAATTATTTAATCAGCATTTCTTTTTGTTAATCTTCATATATATCTTCATAATTATATATCTTCATATATCTTTGAAGCCTTTTATTGATCAATAATAATCAGAATTTCTGTTATGTTTCCCATTTAAATTGTAAAAACTTGTCAAGATTTGAGGTCTTAAAAAGTCAAATAGCTATTTTACTTTAGAAGAGGCCTTACCTTTTTCTTACAATTTTATTTCAGAAAGAACAAGAAGAATTGGATGAATTTGAACTATTAGAAGATTTTGCTGACAATGCTTCATTTTGTTCTAATTCTTCTATTGTTACTAAATTAATACAAGCAGATCAGAAGAAACAAAGTGGGGTAAGTTCTACTAGAAGTAGAAATGCCATGCATATTGTGGTCTGATCTTGGATCCTTTCTGATGAATATTATCAGCTAAGAAGAATACAATGATAACTAGTAATAATGCTTTCATAGTTTCGGAAAAGTGCTGCCAATTATTTCTGTCATTAGTGTAATTTGAAAATGGGGTCCTATGTTGTTATGACTCAGGCTTGTTTGATTGTTGGTTTAATCTGTGGCTCGCAGGGGTGTGTGTGTGTGTGTGTGTGTGTGTGTGTGTGTGTGTGAGTGTGAGTGGATGGTGGAATGGTTAGCGTACGCACGCTGTATCATACGGCCTGCCATTGAGTCAACTGGCGGGGTTTTGAATCCCCGGTTGTACATGGCAAGAAATAGGGTCGTCTGTCAAACCCTGTGGGTTTTCTCCGGGTACTCCGAATTCCTCCCACTGTTTGATTGTTGGTTTAATCTGTGGCTCGCAGGGGGAAGGGGTGTGTGTGGGTTTGCGTGCGCACGCTGTATCATACGGCCTGCCATTGAGTCAACTGGCGGGGTTTTGAATCCCCGGTTGTACTTGGCAAGGAATAGGGTCGTCTGTCAAACCCCGTGGGTTTTCTCCGGGTACTCTGAATTCGTCCCACTGCAAGCGAATTATTGAAATAAAATTAAACCATATGTTAGTCCCAAAATTACCAAGTTTGTGTCAAGTGGAGGTTAAGCCCCATCTCTCTCTCTCTCTCTGTCGCTCACTCTCTCTCTCTCTCTCTCACTCTGTCGCTCGCTCGCAATAGTTCAAGAGACTGAAGTTAATATCTGATTAACTTACAGACACTGTGTTTAATAAGTTCATCCGTCGCAGAATCCTAATCATTTACTGCCAGAGATATTGTCCCTTATCTCTTTGAAAACTTTAATGTGAAAGCACTAAAGGCTACAGTTATCATCCAATTGTATTGAAATTTATACTCGGTGCTTAAATCCATCAGATAATGTAGTTTATTTATTCCCAACGAGTTCTGATAACTTGGAACAGCTTAAAAGATCATATAAATGTTCACAAAGACGTAGAAGCCGATGAATTGTAATGATTTCTAATAATTATAATTATTTAATTGGATAATGTCTTGTTAATGCTTCCATTATTGACAAATGAAAAATATTTGAGAACTCTTGTGGACAGCTGGTGTGACTTGGGTGCTGTGAGCATATTTTTTATTTGCTTGGACATATATCTGTGAATTAAACATACACAAGTTCATGTTTTATATCTACAGGGTGATATAAGTTTAAAAAAATCAACTGTTGAAATGTCGCATTCTTGTTATCTGTTTAATTACAGGAACCATTGATAGGATTAAAAACTATCTTAGAAGCTCGGAAAGTTGGAAAACAACAGATAGAGTAAGTTATTACCCGTAACTACAGTTTCTACTGGTATACGTTGAATATATTCCCTTAATTAAACCAACATAAATTTGTTACAAGTCATTTTCTTATGAAGCTTCAAAGTTTTGAAATATACTGTATTTGGTAGAATATTGAAAAAAAAGATGGAACGTTATAAGCACTTATATCTAATTTTTATTTTTTTTTGACTTATACAACTATGTTTCAAATTCTATTTATATATTTGATGATAGTCATTTGATATCCCGTTGTAATGTATACAACTCCTCGGTGGACTTTATTATAAATGTTGTATAAATAAAACAAAATTATAATAAAAATTTACTGGCCTGAAAATTAACTGCTGATTTAACATCAGTAATTGTAATGCAAATATTCTTCAGAAAGTAAAATGAGGATACTTGTATTTTAGTTTTTAGTTTTTGACAATGTGTGACATGTGTGGATTAAGTCAACAAATTATCAAGATTAAATGAAATGGGCTGCCACTAATTAAATGTCATGAATGCAATATTGAATGTTGTACGATTTTTTTTCTCTTCACAGAAGTGCAAAACCACCTGAAGAACCAAAAGTTGTAGTTGAAGAAAAAGATGACACATTAGTAGAAGAAAATGTGGGAGAGTTATCTTCAGATACATTAACAGATTCTGATTCATCTATTAGCTCAGACAGTGAACTAAACGAAGCAGATATCAAATTTTTAACAGCAAAATTAATGCAAAAACAAAATGGCCCCTTTGTAGACATTAATGGATATTCTTCAACAAAGTCTGAAGAAATTACGAACAGTGATTCTAATGTTAATCCCATTCAATCAAAATCTTTAACGCGAAAAATTGCATCAAGAGATGGTTTTTCAGCTAGTACAAATGCTTCAGTTTCATCCTCTACGGCAGACATGAGGTCGTTATTACAACGATTAACAGCTTCTAAGGGACCACATATTAATACATTGTCACAAAAAGAGAGTTTGCCGGAGGGAGGGAAACATTTCGTGTCCAGTGATTATGAAGATGGAGAGAGAGAAAAAGAAAAAGAAAGTTCTGAAGATGAGAGTGAAGAATCTACAAGTGAAGAAAGTGATGATGAAAAGAAGGACGATAATAAAGAAGAATATGTCAATGATTTTGATGATGAAGAAGAATGGATTGAAAATGCACCAAAAGCAAAAAATAAAAGTAAAAAATTTTCATATAAATATAGTCGTATATAAGGAAAGAGGGGGGTCGGATGGCCGAATGGCTAGCATGCGTGCTCTGTATCATACAGTCTGTCATTGAGTCAACTGGCACGGTTTGGATTCCCCGGTTGTACGTGACAAGGATTAAGGTCACCTGCTCCACTTCGTGGGTTTTCTCCGGGTCTTCCAGTTTCCTCTCACTGCTAAAGACCCCTATGCGCAAGCAATTTTTTGAGATAAAATTGAACCATGTGTTAGTCCCAAAGTGACCTAGTTTTTGTTGTCGAATAGACGTTAAACCCTGTCTCTCCCTCTTCCTCTCTCTTAATAAAAGTAGTTAGCAATCTCATCATTTTCTATAAAATAAAACTATAATTTATGCTTTTGTTCCATTCAGTAGTAAGTGCAGGATTACTGCACAACACTAACAAACATCCAAAAGACAAATGTAAGCTCCCAGACAGTAATCAATAAGGTTCAAAACATGAACACTTATGTTTGCATTAAATACAAATATAGAACATCAGTCCTTTTACCAAAATATGATTGGTGGGAAATTATATTGCTATATTATAGCTCTATTTTTGATATGATTTATGTCTTCTTTTTTTGTATGATGGATATGTCTATTTTTTTTATAAATTTTGTAGCAAGTGATAATAATAAAGAGAATGGTGTATCTTCTACACCACCTACATCACGTCTTGTAGCTAGGTTGTTTCCTAGTTTAAATCAAGAACCAGCAGATAAACTAAAAAAACAACAGGTAAGTAGATATATATTTATAATTAATAAGAGAGAATATGTACAATATAAGCAGTTGACTTAAAAAAATCCCCCCACACCCCACAAATCCTAAAAACATTTTCACAGTGATTTAATAGATACATGTGTGAATGGATAGACAAAGAAGCTGAAGAATATGACATCATCTATTTGAGCATAATTTAATGCAGGCTTCTGGACTATTTGTCAGACTATTCATCTGTCCTGTATCTTGGTGAGCTGGTGAGCACTGAGATGAAAAATGAATTGTAAATTTATGCTTATTCTCAATTATAGGAGGCGGAAAAACTACAAGCTACAAAGACAGCAGATGGAATCCAGTCTAAAATTCTGCGTGATAAACTGGCAGAATTAGAAAAAGAGATTGAAAGATTTCGTAATGAAAATGCTGTTTTAGATAAATTACGCAAAGAGCGAGAGGAGGTGAGATCTGAGTTATTTGTTCACATTGTACATTTACCCAAATTGCACAATTAATGTCTGTTGTCTGCTTGGGGGTGAACAAATGTTTCTGTAATGTAAGCAAAAATTCTGTGCTAAAACTTTTATGGTCGACACTTCAAGAACTCTGACTCACAGATATGAACACTGCTATTTCTTCGCTTTTTTTATTGTACAAGAAGAAAAATTTGTATGAACATGATCGAGGTGAATAGTTATGAAACGATTTTTGAAATTGTAAAACTGTTTATAAAAATATCATATTAAAAACCTACTATATTTCTAGGGGTTATCAAAGTTAAAGAAAGAAATTCTTGATTTTGAAAAAGAGAAATCTGATGAGTTAAGTAGACTAGAGGAATTTAAAAATCAAGAAATGAAAAAATTAAAGTAAGTTTCCAAAAGTTATGTCCCAAATGTAGCCCCCATTTACTGAAAATGGTAAAACGTCTCATACATGAGGCAGGCTATGCTTACACTTTCTACAACACCTAATATACCTCACTAAAGTATATATTAGTACATGTATATATGCTACTTCAGGGTAAGGCAGGCACTATGAAGTTCTTTGTTAGAATACATAGGCTGTAAAATTTTATTGTCATATAGCGGAGGTTGATCGTAGCTAATTTTCCGAAGTGCAAAATGACCAATGGCTCAGATCTATTTTCGGTCATTTTCCAAAGTCCTCAGTCTCGACCGGCATATAGGGCCGACATGGAACCCATGGTGACAGTTGCCTTCACATAAATGTTCCTCCAAGAATTCTTAGACGTGGCAGAAATATTGCTTTGTGAAATTGATACAGAAATATTGCTTTGTGAAATTGATACTGGTGCTTGTCTGTTATACCTATATCCATTCTATGCATTTCAAAGTTTTCATCCAGATTTTTTGATCATGTATTTCTATAATTGTAGACATGAACGTAAAATGTTTGAGAAATATCAAAAGACAATCAGATCTATGCCTGATAAAAAAGATAGAGAGGAAATAGACATGTTGAAAAACCAGGTATGTATAATTAAGGAACTAGACAGAAAATAGAGAAACAATTATAACATTGTCTTTCTCATAGCTGTCTTGTGTTTAGATGAAATAAATATTATATTATATAAAGTGCTGCAGAGTTCAGGTTAACACAAAAGAAATATGTACTATGTTCTCTATATGCTATGTTCATCATATTTCTATATCTTTGTCACCTAGTTCTGCAAAAACTTTTATACCACACATTAAACAGGCTACGCCTAAATGTCTTGCATTTTATTTATTTATTAGTTTATTTTTTACTACTTGCTAATGCATAAGGGTTATACTTACCTACGGGTTTTATATGGTCATCCCCACTATTTATTTTTCCTCGATATTATAATTCAGTATATTGTCAGGCACACTTTGCATCTATTTTTGTGTTTGTGACCTTTACTGAAATAATTGTTTGTCTTAAGTTAATCTAATGTTTTATTACAGTTAAATGAATTACAAGAAGAAATGAAAAGAAAAGAAGGAAGATGGACAGCTAGTCAGTCACGATTAAAAGATAAATTAGAATTAGTGGAATTAGAAAATAAAGAATTAAAAGAAGAAATTAAATTACTGGAGAAAAAACGTATTGAATGGATGCAGAAAGAAGCAACTAGTCAAAAGGTAGGTGGCCTAGGTTTATAAACAACCAGTCTGTAGATAGAATAAGTGAGAGGTACATGTATTTCATATGCACAAACAATTATTGCCTTCAAAAATTATTTACTTGTTTATTTGTTTGGGTTTTGGGTGGTTGACTATACTAGTCAAGTGTGTTTACTCGTGAAGTCTGTTATTGAATCTAGTGGCTTGGTTTTGATTCCCAAGGAGTAAAGTCGCCTTTCTAACCTCATTGTTTTCATCTCGCTGCTGAAGGACCTTCCTTCGCACAATACAGTAGGGTGTCCACTACAGAAAATATTTCCAAATATTGATTATTAAAGATTATTCAACTATATTCATATGCATATAACAAGCCATAACTTAGTTTCCCCATTTATCATCATCAAATAAACAGTCCTGTTGTATTTAACAAGTTATAACCATTATAAGTGCAAGCAATCATAACATCCAGGCATTTTTGAATGCAGCATAGGTCATTGTCATTTTGAACGTGAACATCCAAAGAAGTACTTTCAACATTTAATAGAACAAATTTCTGACTGTGTGAGACACAGTAATACCAGGCCTATAATTGTTATCCTTCATCTTTGTAAACAAGTAGGGACCGATTTAGCCAGTTGATTTACCAATGTGTGTAATTATTATTTGTAGATACAAGTTAATGGTCATCAATCTTATCCTAGAAGTTCTACACCAACACAAGAAACAGAACAAGAAAAACCTAATGTCAATAATAATCATAGTAAGTCACTCAAGTTCAAGATTCCTTACGTCTTATGCTCTGAAATGGATCAAATCAGTATTAATCTGTACTTTCAAGTTCAAGGTTGCTAGGATCTGATTTAAAAAAAAGGTATTGTTGATGTAGCAATGAAAACCTCACATATAAATTGGTATAAGGTTCTTTTGGTAACAGTAAGCATCCTATGAGGTTAATTACTTAAATACATGTATACTCGAACTTAGGGATAGTTTGCACATGGATTATAGATAATTTGACTGGATTTTTGTGATTGATTAATGATAAATAATACATGTGAATTTCAGTTTCACCACCTAGAAGTCAGCCACCACCACAGAAGAAGGGTATAATTAATCAGATGAAGTTTCATACAGCGAGTAAATCATTGAGTTTAACCACAGATTCTATACCTAATCTACAGTTCTCTACAACAGATCCACAACCTAGAGTTCAACCAACTAAAATAACCAAGTATGTTGCGAACAACTTGTTTATGTAGTCTAAATTCCAATTCATACTACTTCAAATTATTAGTAAATGATCAGTCATCAGATATGTGTTGTCTGCCATTCAACAAAACATTGCCTTTGATCTGAACATTGACCATATTCTGAATGGCCCAAAAACAGAGAACTGTAATGAGTTTCCATTCCTGTTAATTGTATGATTATCTGCACAGAATTGTTCTGAAAATGCACAGAATATGAGGCATGAAGAATTTAGTCTGACTGTAGCCTATATAACTGTCATAATAGAAGCTGTATGGGTCTAGGTTTTAAGAAAAAATCATTTAGCATCTAAAAGGAAATGTAAAAAATCTAAAAATTGTTAGAATACTCTGTATGTATATTTTTTTGCAGATCAGTAGATAGCACAGTATCCACTAGTAGTTCAACATCAAATTTATCAAGAAAATTGGCTTCAAAAGTTCTTTCTGATCACCCTACAATAGATAAAGGCAATAAACAGTTTGAAGAATCACAACATGTTGATGGGAAGGTAATAACATGACCTTATACATAAATATGTCTTCTCTTCATTGTGTAAGATATAAGTGCACAGAACATCAGTAAGCAATCTGAGAATGTACGTCATATATTGTTTGTTTAGATATTTACACAAGGATGTTGAAGTAAATCTGTTTAAGCAGCATTAAATAAATTCCAAGTTCTATGGAAGACAGGGAGGTTAAGTGGTGTTGTGGTCTGTCTATGTTGAGTCAAATGGTGTTGTTTCAGTCAAATGTTGTTGTTTCGTTTTCCCGCTTGCACATGACAAGGAGTAGAGACGCCTGTCCAACCTCATAGCTTTTCTCCCGGTCCTCAAGGTTCCTCCCACTGCCATAAAAATGGAAGTGTATGTTAGTCCCAAAATGACCTAGTTTGTGTTAAGTGGATGTTCAGTCCCATCTGAGGCATCTCTCATTTTGCCATGCCTTAATTTAAGATGAAATATTTGCATTAAGGATGTTAATTTCTGACCATTTTAAAGTGCTCCTGTGCTGTAAGATATGGATCAAAGTCAACATGATATCAACCTTTACTTTGTCTGTGCTGTACCAGACTAATATATATATTTAATGATTGATATGCTATCCATTCTATAGATAGAGAGAATATATAAGAATGGAGCTAGAGAGATATTGTTTGCTAATGGAACTCGCAAAGAAATATCATCGGATGGACAATCTATTGTTGTTGCATTCTTCAACGGTGATATTAAACAAATATTTCCTGATAAGAGAGTTGTAAGTTAATTACTATCAAATAATATTTTCAGAAATAATATTGGATTTTGTGTGATTTTTTGATACAGATATCTTTCTATATTAAAATATTTTATTATTTTTTAAATTGAACCAATAATGAGATATACTGGTAACCTATTTTGCTTTCAACGATTGACGGTTAAAGCCAAATACAAGAGTAAAATTAGTAAAAGACTTTGCCAACATGAAAATTGTATTGTAAATCAAATCAAATCTTTATGTAAAGTATGCTTTGGCTATAAAATAATTTTAAGCTTATCAAAATATTATCAGACTAACCCAACACTTTATTTGGATCTTGAGGCATGGTTTACCCTTGTGAGTGGTGCCAAATGGATCAATGCTAATGGTGTTGGAAAATATGACATTTATTTCATTTATTTTGTTCCTATTAAAAGATGTCTGGCTCCTAATGTTCCTTTATTTCTTTTAGTGACCTTATAGTAAAGATGATAATTGGTTAAACTGTTGTTGTAATGAGAAACTATATTATTACATTATTTATTTCAGGTGTATTACTACGCTGATGCCCAAACATCTCACACAACTTATCCTGACAGTCTGGAAGTTTTACAATTTCAAAAGTAAATTCTTTTTAAAAATTGACCATATTGTTTAAAAAAGAAATAACCTATAATTTAAACAAAGTAGAGATGCTGTTGTTTTGCATGCTGCATTATTTGCTTTGAAAACAAATGTCCACTAATGTGTCTGAGAAAGCTAGATTTTATACTGGAGGAAATAATATTGGAGAGAAGAAACATTAGTTACATGTTAAAGAATGGATACTGCTTCCAGGTCGAAATCTTCAGTGGTGGTTTCCTTCCCTATGTCCCTATGAAGTGGATGAGGACTTTCTAGACAATATAAACTAGAGAATATCCTCCTTTGCCTAATAAAACTATTATCTCCTAATTAATAATCATTCATTCATTGTAAAATTAGAATAGAACATCAATTGTCAGATAATACAATTGAATCCTGAGGTCAAAGATTATTCTACATACAGAATTTACATCAAAGAAAATCAATATGTAATTTTATATTGAAGACTTCACACATTTGTTACATTTATTTCAAATTTTAACTGAAATAAATTTTTTTGTTCCAGTGGGCAAATTGAAAAACATTATCCTGATGGAACAAAAGAAATCACTTTTCCAGACCAGACCGTGAAGTATTTATTTCCAAACGGATCGGAAGAGAGTATATTTCCAGATGGTACAGTCATACGAGTGGATACAAATGGTGATAAAACCATGGAATTTCCAAACGGTCAGCGTGAAATACACAATTCACAATTCAAGGTACATTTTATAGTTCAATATACACTCTATGGGGGTTAGGACACTTGACTCTTAGGTCCAAGGTTTGAAACCTTTAATGAGCTGTAGGATCTTTTAAGCCCAGTTTTCACTTTTCATAAGTGTAGCCTGCAGGTCTGAGAAAGGAACTGTACCTTATTGTTCTAACAGAATTCTGATCCACCCATTAACACATTGATGTAAAGGTTGACAATCAGAAAAGAGTAGTAAGTAAAACTTATGCTTGTGCCTAATTATTCTCATTGATAAAATGTTCATTACTGCATGTTGGGGACTGTCGCAAGATGTTAACACTTGCCTCTAATCAAATAACACACCGATAGAGTTCGACCCATCCACTTGCCCATAAACGTCGATGAAGTAATAAAATATTGACATATTTCTGTTCATGACTGAATATTAGAATTTATCATTTTCTTTCAACCCACTCTCCCAGTTCCGTGGGTAATTGGTTTGGACGCAAGTGTTGGAAGTTTGCGATCCTCCATTAATCTCTTGTAATATGATGATAACATTCCTAACTATTATATTGTATTTAAAGAATGTTTTCATTCCAATTTTTTTTATAGAGACGAGAATATCCAGACGGTACAGTTAAGACAGTTTATCCTGATGGTAGACAAGAAACAAGGTATTCTACTGGACGTATCAGACTAAAAGATAAAGATGGAAATGTTATAATGGATAGAATATGCTAGAAAAAGACTGGAAGTTTATTAATTATAACAGACTTGAATAAAAAGCACTTAGTGATGGTGTATATAATACTGTGATATTGTGCCTTGACTTTAATAGACTAAAAGAAAGACATCTTTAACTTGTAAAACATAAATCAGGAGAATGTATTGTCATGTATCACAAGGAAACTCTGCCACTCTCTGTTCTAGTTCTGTTTATTGATGAAACACACTAATAGAAATTCTCAAATATTTCAAATCAGTAGCCAGCCCATGTAATATTTAGTGCATATTGGATTAATTTGCTCTTGTAAATATATTTTTTGTGGGAATAATGGCCTAAAGCCAAAGATTCCTTGTGCCAAGATCTATATTTTTTATTTTTTAAAAATCATCATTCTGTGTATACTCGCCAGTGACAAGAAACAAATTTTGGAGACGTTGAATCGATGGGAATGCTAGCTCTATTTGTAAATCTTCTTACTGCCCAAAGTTTGTGATTCCTATGTAGATATAGTCTAAAGGTGTCTGGGAATAGGGTGTCGAATAATCAGGGTGAAGGTCACCTGAATATTATATGATGTTATACAAGCATTGTGATAATTAGGTACATTTGTGTATATTAATTACATCTAGTAGTGGAAAAACATTAGAGGGAAACATACACAATGTGTATGACAAGACACAAGGGAGACAGAACCATGGATGAAATAAATGTGTGGAACAAGTTACCAAAGGAGACAAAATCATATCATATAAATGGATAATTTCTAGTAACAGTAAATACAATGCAGTAACAGAATGTGTAAACATTTTAATTTATGACAGATAGATAGTGGAAAGAAAAGTTTGCAATTTTGATTGCAGAAAACTATATACATGTACGTATATAAATACAAACTACATATATATTTGAAAGTTAATTTGAAAATTGATTTTTACCATAAGTGAATGGCTGCAAGATCTAGAATATTAATTCGCTAATTATTTGTTATAAGTTGATTGAGTCAAAATCATTTCACAAACTGCAATGACACATGAAATATATTACATTTTATGGTTGTAGTAATATGGAATATAATGCAACTATGATCTTCTAGATATTTATAGCTGTTGTTTGTTTAATGTTGTATGGTTGAATTGTGTACATGTACTAACAGTATAGTAGATAAGATCTGGTGTGCTGTGATATTTGGAATGAAATGTTTGTTACTTTAATAAGCTTTATTAATACATTCCTTTGGTGAATTTTTGCTTTTTTACTACAAAAATTTTAATATCAATAATAAGTAATATTAAAATCCCCGATCCTGATCATAATCATTAATGTTTTGGATAATTATCTAATTTCACATTTTGGCAATGCATATTTCAATTATCATATCATTTCGTTTGGATATGTTGTTATTGTCTATAGAAAACTGTCATGAAATCATCTATATTGTTTATTTTCCTTGCTCGAGAAAGTTTAATTTACTAGTATATAAACAGAAATCCAATATCAATATCATTTCACAAATATAAGTTGTATGATAATTGTTTTTCATATGTTACATGCCATTGCTATTTTATAACTAGTGACACTATAAACCGCAGATTGCCTCGTTCGGCATTTCTGTCCAAACGAGGTAAAACAAATGCCTCGTTGTATGGAGTTCCAAAACGAGGTTTTTTTTAAATTACCCTGTTTTTGGAACGAGGTATTTTGTTCAGAACGAGGCTTGGTAAAAATGCCTCGTTTACTAAACATGGTTTTTTCAAGATAGTAAGCAGTATTTCCTGTCAGCGAATTTGTAAAAATTAAAATTTGTTTTACCTCGTTTGGACAGAAATGCCGAACGAGGCAATCTGTGGTTTATAGTGTGAGTTCTTAGTTCTCCCGAAGGTTTAAGGTTTGTTCTGACATCTTGTTTGCATATCAGACCAGAGTATACTATTTATAATCATAACTGTATTATTTGAATAAAAATATTGGATAGCTTACCAATGTACTGAAACAATGAATGCAAGTCAGATAATTCCTTGAATATTGATGTAGTTTTTTCATCCATATGTTATCTTGGTGCTGCTATTACCATAGTAACCTTGTGCCATTTTATTTTTGAATTGCATTTAAGCCAACAATTGTTCATATAGAAATACAAATCCATGACAATATTTAATATATGAATTAGTCTAACTTCTAAGCAATGTAAAACAAATTAATATATATTTAGATAAATTCGTATAAAGTGAAATGAATTAAACATTTAACTGTAATAAACTAATTCAAATAACACATTAGATGGGTGATATTAATAGGCTCTAATCGTTTACAAACCCCTGTGTACATTCATTTAATTTATTATTAATGCAAATATGTTTGAATAGGCTTTGACGAATAGAAGTGTTAGTTTGTGATTTACTATTTAACGATGTTTGATTTGTTAAATATAAGTGGTTTTGACATTGTTTTGATGTTTAGTGAATTTGGTAGAGAAAGAGCAGGAGTCAAGTCGTAACTTTTCAATAAATACACCAAAACAAATGTGCCTTTATGTAAGTTTTATATCTCCATGCAAATAAATTTGTGAGTAAAAAATAATTCTAATGACCTACAAATATGCTACAAAAAGTTCAAGAGGAGATAACAGTGTTTTCACTGCCTGGTAAGTCCATTTATGTTTTTGAGGTAATTACATTACTTTTCAGTATCTTTATATTGTGGCTTATTTACCACCGTCCAATTTCTCAAAATGCCTATCTTTGGATAACAAAAATATTTTGTATACATGTATGTATTTTTCATAGTGAGCTGTTTGTTAATCCAAGCTTTTCACTGAATCCTTATTGCCATTAGTTTTTATACACAAATGTGCAGCCATACATTTTACCATAAACATTAAATTTATTGGGTCATTGTGATCAATCAAATATCATTTCATCATTATAAAGTTTGAATATATTTTTAATTATTTTCCTTTAAGGTCACAAATTATCTTAATTGTAAATATTTCCGTATTTATGTTCCTAAAAATATATGACATGTTAAAGATGCTCTTTATTACTGAGCCTTCTTCAATAAACCTTAAAGATATTTAAGAAAGCTACCTTTTCTTTGATCAAAATAATCAAATCCTAGTAGAGACTAGAGATTGGCTATTATAAGAATCCATAGAACATCAATACTAGTTTCCAGACTAATTTTAGTTTTTAGATTACATTGCATTGAATTTAATAAGATGGTTTAATGGATAGTACAAAGATGTCCAAATTAAAAAATCAAAACAATGTAATTGAAATAAAACCGAATTATTATTGTTTCTTTTTATGTTACATGTTGTAATATTATTAAGAGTTTTTAGTATGAATCTAGATAAAGTGCTTTTATGTATGGTACAGGGCATTATGTCTTCCTACATATTTAATTATTGTGAATAAAAGTTAAAATATAAAAATCAATCTAATTACTGATCATTATTTATGTGTGTATGTATATAGGTAGACTATAAGTGTGGTTTAATGGTATAGAGTGAGATAATATATTACGCAACATCTTAAGCTCAGACCATTAAACTACTTAAAATACAGACACTCTGCATATGAAATACGCCACACTAGTCCAATATTTCACTGGTTTGAATAAAGTACGAGTGGAAAGTTGCCCTACGATTATTTGAAATAATGGTATGCCAGCATAAAGGGTGACATCACATCTGGATTTTAATGAAGAATAATGAACCCGCAAACTTTGATTGACATCTCAGCCTGTCATTATTAAATCCTGGGGCATTGTAAGGCTGACGAGTAAAATGTGTTATCCTTCAGGATGCAGGAAAACTTGTGGTCTTGTACATAAATTGGTAGCACCACTAGGATAGTTGAAATTGAGCATTTCTGGAAAGTGGAAATGCCAATGTATGGATATTGTACATGTAGATTTAGAAAATTAAAATTATCATGTTAGTCTCAAGATAACCAAATGTTATGTTGACAAAGCAACAAATCCAGTTCTCTTCGTCTAACTGGATTTTGGAAACAAATTCTGAGTTCAATTCTTGGAAAAGCTGGGTAGAACTTGGCATATTTCAGCCATGTCTTAGGCATATTTCAGCCATGCCTTAGTGCACTCATCTTATTATATGGACCCATCTTCAGAGAAGACCAGTTGGTGTTAAACCTTATTTTATTTATTTTATATATAAAAAGGCTGCCATCAACAAAAACAACATAAACACAGCTGTTGGTCAGTCTCTGTGCAGTAAAAATCAATAGCCCAAATGGTGGATACATTCAGCCAGTTGTATTAGTAAAGCAAATTGAATAAAGCCAAGCTTATTTCATTTGCATTCTTATTCAAATGAAAATATTCTTTTCTTCCATCTATTATGTTGATCATTTGTACTATTATTAGACAATCAATGAAATATTTGGATACCAGCAATTAAAGAGTTTGTAGAATTGTCTGTATCACAGGTATAGGTATTAATTGGAAGACTGATCCGGACTCAACCATCACAACTTGTACATTATTGGATGTATCGTATCTTATAAAAAAAAAGGTGTTACAACAATAATAAAACAGAACCAACTGCTGATATACCGAAATTTTAATTGAGACTTATTTAATTTGCTAAAAAAGTAAGAAGATGAATCCTGGGCAAAATTTCCCTATCGTGTATGCCCGTCTTCATATTTCATTTCATAAGTACACACTATGATTGCTGTCTTTGTATTTTTTATTGTGAAAATGAGACAATTGGTGATAATAATGACATATTTGACCAATACTGACCAAATATAATAGTCTGGAAGCCATGGCCAAGAACCCACTCTTGTTTAATATATAATGTTTCTCGGTGGATTATTGTTGGGTAGGGTCCCTTTGAATTTTCCAGGGTGGGTGTGGTCATGTCACCCTTGGGGAAAATTAAATATTGAAGATGGCGGCCAAAAATGGTTTGAAAAATACAAAAAAAATCATTTTTCACTATCCTAGGCCGTATAATAGGCAAAAGTGGGTTCAGTGATAATTTGGCATTTGACTATAATGTTTTATAATGATAAGAGTCAAGTTTTGCATTTTCATATTACATAAGTTTGACCCATAAAAACATACTTTAGTCACATGACACTTATTACATAATATATGAAAATGGGTTATGGTATACATGTATATACTAAATCATCAATAATAGATAGGCTTACAATGCAATGTATACATTTTAATGTAGGTAACAAATATTGATTTGAAACTGTAACAGAAACATGGATCTGGCAAGGCAGATGGTAACTAACCAAAATATTAACTATTAAAACTTTGAATAGTCCTTTCCAGAGAGTTTTTGACTGTTGAAACACAAAAACATTTTATGTCTTCCGCTGCTCAACTTACATGACATCACCTGTGTCCTTTTTCAGATCTAATTCCAATCCAAAATTTCCTGGATCAACGTTTGTTTTGAATATCTTAATTGTAGCACGTTATTATCTATTTGTGTAGCGAAATATTTGGACTCCACAAATGAATTTTGTTCATGTACTTGGTTTTGTATTACTTTGTTGCATTTTCTCAGCCTGAGCTTGTAATAAATCCATTCGTTTTCTCATATAATGCTGCCAATGTAATAACTGTTGATCGTCTATATATTTTGAACACCTGGCATTCACCAATTCCTTTCGAAAATGTTCATACTGTAGCAATTCAAGAAAATGGAGGCATTGAGGATATCTGAAAAAGAAACAAGCCAATAATGAGGCTGATGTCACACACACTAATCCCAAAGTAGAGAGAGAGAGAAATGGTGAATAATGCTAACTTGACACAAACTAGGTCATATCAGGACTTAATTTTGGTTCAATTTAATTTCAATAATTTGCTTGAGTGTAGTGCTCTTTAGAAGTGGCAGGACCAGAGAAAACAACAAGATTCAAGCGTGGAATCGAAACGATGCCACTTGACTGTGTGACAAAACTTAAGATCCAATTAGAGTTTTTCCGAGGTTTTATACATGTCATTATATAGGTAACAGTAAGAAAAGACAAAAACAATGAATTTCTTAATTAATTTTCAAATTAAATATTTTGAATTCGTCATTTAACAAAGCCCAAATTCTATGGTTCATATCCCCCTTCCCATGATGCTCTAAGCACGCGCTTATTTTGCTTAATGGGTAATCCAGCCCTGCCCTTAGACAAATTGTGTCACCCAACCCCACAATCAAAATAAATAGATGACCGTCATTAATTACCTGCAGTTACACATTTAACTTTATATAATGTATCAGGCAATAAATTACTTGTCATTATACTTAACCTGTACAGAAGATTTTCATAATTACAAAGTTTGAACATTCTACCTTCTGCATTCCAAAAGTGTTACAGACAGACATGAATTAATAATCCACTGATTTCTTTCAAAGGCTAGAGAAAACTTGTCCCCCAATAACAAAATAAACCCTTTACACATATATCATACTGTATGTCCCGCCCCCTACCTGATAGAAAAGAAAAAGCTTCGTCATTTAATAATTAAGGGGTGGATGATAATTTTATTTAATAGCTTTTATAAGTCAAATATAAAGTTTATTATACACTGTAAAAAAAAATCTTACTTGAGAAAACTGGAATATTTAGGATCCTTCCAATACATGAGATATTTTAAATAATTGATGAAACATGGATCTTTAAAAAATCCTCTCTGTGCTAAAACTAAACAAATAAAAGTAAAAACAAACATGATTGAAAAGAAATGTGAGAAATCTCAAAATGCAATAGTTTTCACCTTCTTCAGTAAGCAAGTCAGCCAAATATAGTTTATCACTAACTGAAGGATATAATGAATGCAAACATGGTACATGTAGTTGGAAATAGTAGCCTAATAATAAACCAATGATGCAGTTATTTGAATTGCTTATAAACAATGTTATTGTACACATTAGTTGATCTTCTCCTAAAAAAGACCCAAACTAAAAATTACCTTGATTAAAATAATGGTAAGCTTATATATACAACAAATGGTGAAAATTAAACTGAAGGCTATAATGGATGCAAACATGGTGGTTGGAAATGATATTAATAAACCAATGGTTTAGATATTTTAAAATGGTTATACAAACAATCGACTTTATATAGGCCCCTATTCTTGGACATACTTTAAATAGTCTTACTACCTCTCCACATACAACTAACTTGGAAGGAGAAAGTAATTTAATCCTGAAAGTACCAATATTGAATCAAATGAATAGACCACTGGCATTATCAGGAAACTCATTATTGTTGATGCCTGCAATGTGCACATCATTATTTATTGTAAAATCATATACTAAAGTATGGTTCTTACAATTAAGGTAGTTTGGATTAGCCAGACATTGTACAAATTCTAGTTCCACCTGAAATCTAATTCTCTGTTGATCCTCTCCTTCTAAAAATAACAATCAAATAATAAATTACCACTACCAGTACCTTTAATTATAATACAGTTAAATTTATACTACAAATGGTGAAAATTCACATTTATATATATCGAAGATTAAAATGCTTACTAATCTGTCTGTTTCCTTTGCAGTAAATTAGTTTAAATACAACTAGACTAGACTAACAACAAAACAAAACTTATGGAAAACAGTTACCAGTGTATTTTAGGCGACGTTTCGTAGAGCTACGAAACGTCGCCTAAAATACACTGGTAACTGTTTTCCATAAGTATGTGTTTTGTTGTTACTCTATCAAGTTACTAAATGCCATTTAAAGATCATTGGACTAGACTAGACTCTGTCCTTGTCAGTCTCTACGGTCTGCACCACTGCTAAGGGTAGTTCGTCATTCGAGCCGACCTTTGGCAAGGGGAAACTGCACCAGAAAATCCTTCTTACGAATTTTGAATCGAACCAGCTTCCTACTCACTGTCAAGCCACTGCGGTTCCCTACTTATATAGCCAGGGAACCCCTCATGGCTCATTGTAGGCTACCGGTACTAACTAGGCCTATATTACTAATACTAATGTACACTATAATAGCATAGGATAGGCATAAGTAACTTTTTTTTAAATGGAATTTAACTGTAACCCAGCCGATTTGACATTTGTTCATGTTGTTTATATTTCTTGTCCGCCGGTTTTCTGTTGCGTGTAGTGCGATCATCCTTGTCCTACATTCACTCTTTTTGAATTTGTTTGTGGTCTCTGACTCTGATTACGATATTGTTTTTTGTGGTAACATTGTGTGTCGTGCAGTCCTCCTGCACATAAAATTAGGCTAAACATAGTTTAAAAAAATACGCCCACCTGACATTCTGATTCACGAAAATAAATTCAAACTACTGGGCCGGCACACGTATTATTTATTTCTGGGCTTTACTTTTCACTATGCCCAGATTTCAACGGAAGTACATTTTCTTTATTCTCTCCCACCGGATAATGTCGTCTTAAATTGTTAAAGGGAGGCAAATCATTTTTATTTGTTTGAAAAGGGATGCAGACCACAAAAGACTACTTCGTTGACTGTATGTCGCGGTTCGCGAATATTGTGTATTGTACAATATATAATAGCGCTGATAACCAGAAAAAATGTGCTTATTACTCTACATACCAAATGGAGGAAGTCGAAATACGTCTATGTTGAAACGAAAATGATCAAATATTTCTTAAGAGCTGGATTAGATTTTTTCATAAAATATGTATGGAAGGATTAAGAAAATACAAAAAAAACAAAAAAAAAAAAACCTTTAACAAGTACGTAATTAATAAATTTTGATATTACTTGTGTAACTTAAACAAAAAGTTATAAAGTAAAGAAGTTGAATAAAGTGAGAAAATTATCAAGATTCTTGATCAGAGATATTATTCTTGCTTTCCTGTTAGATCAAACGTTCCCGTAAGTCCCGGAATTCAAAGGGACCATTTTCACCTATTTCTGTGATTGGTGGCCCCCTCTATTGGACCCGGCGTCCATGCCACAGTGGCCCCATATCAAGTTTTTCCCCCGGAATCAGCGTTTTCTTTCAGCTTTAAAGTTCCAATAGCATTTTTTTAAGTTATATTTTTAAAATGTATTAAAATAAACCCCTAAAATAGATTGAACCTATAAACAGTCTTACCTTGTTAAAGAATAATCCTATTAATCCTAAACTATTGCCAGTTGAGAAATTGGCAAAAATATCATTTTCAACTTCAAATTCAAACGTTTGAAGATGGCCGTCCATGGAGAGGAATGGGAAAACATGGGAGGTAATTGAGTAACTATTTCCTCAATCAGCCTGTGTCAGCCTTTCTAATGCTCAAAAAATTTTGCCCATGATCGTATAATAGTGAGTTGACAACCTTTTGAGCAAAAGACATAGAAAAAAATAATTAAGTTTTGACTTTCTTAGAAAATATGAAATTGGAACTTTAAGTCTGGAGATTTTCCTATTTTTTTTATGGATGGACGGCTGGTGCCTCTGGCGCCTCCGCTATAATCTGCTACTTGCACCGCCCTGGCTATTCTACTGATCACGTTAAACTGTTTCTTATAAAGAAAATATTTGACAGTGGGTTCTATTAAAGGATGTAGATGACTCTATTTTTTGGGACCTTGAAATATACAAAATAGTTTTAATAAAAGCTTATTCAATTTTTGACAAAAAAATATTGTAATTTCTAATCAGTTATATTCGGTGAATTATGCCAACAGTTTAAACTAAACGACAGGTGCTTAGTGCATTCTACACGTTTTTTAAAATTATTATTTTGTCGTTTGTGAATCAACCTTTACTATAATTACTTCCACATTTTTTTTATTTTGTTCGTTACTACATGACACCAGAAACCACAGAGTAACCTACACTAATCCATTAATTTGGCCGTAAGTACACCTTTCTCCGGGTTATTGCACTCAAGTAACTAAGTAAAAGTGTGACTTCCAGAACGTCGACTTTCAGAAGAAGAAAACCCTTCTATGCTCTATACTGATCCCTGGGTATAATCTGCAAGTTTCATTGAAATCGGTGGGCAATTGCGGTCTGTAGCCGTGCACCGTGAAATGTGTGGTGACCTCATTATCTCGAAAAATGCTAACCGAAAGTGGTCGAAATTTGGGCTACTCTGAGATATTATTAATGTGATTATATTCCGTAAGTTTCTTGGATATCAATTTATAATTGTGGTCTGCAGTCGTGCCACATGAAATAGTTTGTAACCTGTTATCTCAGAAACTGTTAACCGGAAGTTGCCGAAACTTTGCCTACTCTGAGACATGTGATTATATTTTGATGTGATTATGTTCTGTAAGTTTCTTGGATATCAGTTGATAACTGTGGTCTGCAGTCGTCGTGCCACATGAAATGTTATCTCGGAAACCGCTAACCGGCAGTGGCCGAAACTCTGTCTACTCTGAGATATTATTGGTGTGATTATATTTTGTAATTTTATGGATATCAGTTGATAATTGTGGTCTGTAGCCGTGCCACGTGAAATGTGTAGTAACCTGATATCGCGGAAACTGCTAACCGGAAGTGGATGAACCTTTGCCTACTTCGAGATATTAATAAAGTTATTATAATCTGCTTTCTGCCGTTGAAGATGAATTCCATTTTCTTTTACAGTGTCCCCGATATGAAAACCTGCGTCTGAGATATATCTACCCTACTTTAATACCATCTTGTCAATTAACTTTTGAAATTCTTTTTAATCCACCAAATTTCCTTGCTAAGGCAGTAGCCATGTACACATACCATGCTCTTCGGGAAAGGGGTGTACCTGTCTCTTAGTATCTGCTGAATGCTCTTTCCCCATTTGATCGTCGTACTCTTATGTACACCGATATACTTTTACTACATATTTTATGAGTATTTTATTTCATTGTCATACTTTCATTGTTGTTTTCATTGGTATCATCCCAATGGTGCATGTACATAAATATATCCCATTATAATTTCATTATATTTTCATTATTTATATAGTATTCCATGACAAATGTATCTTTTGCATGCATATGTATGTTGATTTTTGTATACTGTTCTTAATGGGTGTAATATGCAAATAAAAAAAGTTGAAAGTTGAAAAAGTTGAAAGTTGAAGTTTCATTGAAATTGGTTGGTAATCTCATATCTCGGAAACTGCTAACTGGAAGTGGAGTTTGGCTACTCTGGGATATAATTTATGTAATTATAATCTGCAAGTTTCATTGGAATCGGTTGGTAAGCAATTATTGCTTTCTGTAGGCCGTGCCACATGAAATGTGTGGTAACGTTATATTTCGGGACATACCAACTGTGGTTGGTGGGGGCAGGGGCGGATTGGGGCCGGGATCCGGACCGGGCTCCCGTGTCGGAGCGGCTACTTTTACTGACCGCGCAACCCCTCAAAATTTGCAACCATTAACGTGTGAAATTATCATATCGTTATATTATTAATTAACGTATTATCATTGTATCGTCAAGAGTCAAGAGAATTTAACTTGGTAAAAAAAGAGACTAGTTGAGAAAATTTGGACCATTTATTTGACCGATAAATCCGATGAATCCCGGCCCACACCCATCACACCCGGCCTAGCAAATCTATTACACCAGCCAATTCCAGACTCCAGTGATGGCGTGGAGGTCCGTTAAAGCCACATACAACATGATCATCATCGCTTCATGTCCGGTCCAATACCCCCACCCCCACCCCCACCCCTATAATGTTCAGCAGAAAAAGGATTTTTTAGACGAATTGGATCAAAAATTTTTTTCATTTTTTGTTCGACCGGCCTTTCGGAAGATTGTTCGACCGGCCCTTCGCCCGAAGGCCCAATCCGCCCCTGTGTGTGTGTGTGGGGGGGGGGGGGGGGGCAATGTTGTTTGCTCAAATTGTTCGTACTAACCCCTTGAGTGCCTGGGGTGTTTCCTCCAAAGGATGTTTTGCCCATTTCCCCTGAATTTTTTGACGATACGCACGAAACTATCAACCAATTTTCTAACTGAGCATAGGTCAAAATAGACATAAAATCCCAAACAAAGGACAAGGAGAAAAAAAGCCGTAAAATTTAGGCATGAAACATGTTCACATCATACATTAAATGTTCAGACAAATTTTGTCTGAACAACTATACTATGATTACGTTAATTTCCCGGGACTGGTTGGGCCCCAGCAATCACATCGCAGGATTAGGTTCCCGGAACTGGTTAGGACCTATTGATTAGTAGAACCAATAAGTTATGTAATTAGTTAATTTTAGGGCCTAACCTAGTTCAGCTCTGAACGTCGGTCTCATTACACTCACCCTGACCGTTCAGGGACTGGCCTATTCAATCAATGTCGAAAATAATTTGAACCCCAGTCAATTTTACTGGGCAACTTTTCACTGCGAAACATCGGAGTGTCAATCCGTGTGGACGTCTGTACAATGTAAAGGAACATCTTAGTGACAAAATAAGACCTTGCTTACCTCGCTAGACTCAGTATGAGCGAAACAACACGCTGTTTAAAATACGTCCCCTCCTATCAAACTACCCTTTCGCCACCATGACACAGCGTGTTGTGATGCTTATACTGACTCTAGCGAAATGAGCAAGGTCTTATTTTCTCACTGAGATGTTCCTTTACACTGTACACGCGTCCACACGGAGTGACACCCATCGTTTAGCAGTGAAAAGTTGCCCAGTAAAATTGGGGGTCAAATTATTTTCGACATTGATTGAATGGGCCAGCCCCTGAACGTCCAGGGTGAGTGTAATGAGACCGACGTTCAGAGCTGAACTAGGCCTAACCGATCTCTGGGCCCCCGAAATTATGTAATAATATGGTAATAATGTAGAAAGTTTTGTTATTTTTCATCACAATTAAAATTTCTTCAGAAGATTTTTCTTCTAGTACAAGGTACAAACATTTTTTTAACGTGCAATTACGTCGCCAAAGGTCCTCATTACCACTGATTAGTATTGAGAGTGTTGAGAATATCCTAAAACCGGCCACCAACCAGTAGGGCACCAACATATCTTACCTACTCCTCTTCGCATTTCAAATTAATGGAGGTGCTTAATAGACATCCCAATCATTCTCTTCTCAAACGATGATCCAAATTTTGATCGATAACGAGACGGGCAAAATACAGTAATTGTTCTTCCATAAGTATGTGTTATACATGTAGTTTAGAGATGGCAAAGGTAGGCAATATCGCGAAAAGGCGACACACTTCAGTAGATAACGCTAGAAAAAAGAATTTCTGCATGAAAATTTAACAGACCTTTCTTTATTACCAAGCATATCCAAAGGATATGTGAGCTGTTGGTCAGCAACCAAGAAAATATTTATCTCAATCATATGGACATTTGATTTGAAATCTTCTGACGAAGACTGTGCATAAATTAATAACTAAGCACAACTCTGAGTTACTGTGTTTTTGATTTTCTCCCAGATTATAATTTAATATTTTGAACGAAAACGTTAACGAAATACAATTTTAAGCTCAATTATGAACGAAATGATTTCTGTCCACAAAAGTACATGTTGTCAGTCCCCCCACCCACACACACACACGGAAACCCACCCGTCGTTCACCCGACACAACGGAATCTTATTTAGAGATTGGTATTCCTAAAAATTTATGTTTTATTATATAACATGATCATCATTTATGTCAACATGATGTCAACTCCACACCCCCTCCACATACGCACACCCACACCCGCTACCCTCACCCCACATCCCCTCAAATCAAAACAGTTGTCAAGGGTATCATAAACACTTATTTAAAGATGGATGTGCTCGAAATGAATGTTTTATTAAAACATTATATCAACATATCATTCCGTCCCACCCCCACCACACACACACGTGTCGTGTTCATTGTAGAAATTTATCTCGGAAAAGCCCTATCAAACGCCTGATCACCACCCAGATTCGGAATCTACACAAAAAACTGGTCTAGAAAACTTGGTCTAATAAATTCAAGATTCACCCCCCCCCCCTTTCAGCCACCGGATTGATAAACAAAATTGTGCATAATAACCAAGAGATAAAAAAATAAGATGTCGCGCATCCATATCTATGCTCAATGGCTGACATGTGTGATTGTGCCTGAATCTAAATTCCGAGTAGTCATCTTTATGTAGCCTAGATATTCAATTGCCACTCAATATATTAAATGTCAGTATATAATTAATTGTACAGATGTTAAACTGTTCTAAAGGCGTAAAAAACAGATAACTACGGATTGAAGCCATGATAATATAATATCAATATGACGGCATGTGGGATTAAATACCGAGTTTTATACCGAGTACATTATTGATTTAATCTGTTTATATTTCTATACTGACAAACCCACGGTCTATATTATGGACTATTCCACTAGCACTATAATATCAATAATAGCACCGACAAGCAACACTATCCGTGATACAAGATACAGAGAAACAATGGATATCAAAAAGTATGGGGGTATTCTCCCATTTCTTTTTGCAACCACTGTGTACGCAGGGACTTTTTTCTCGGTGTGTACCCCAGAGAATGGGAAAAGCATCGGTGACATTGCTGTAGAAGATTGGGAGGGTAATAGCAATCTAAACCTGACAAGTTTGCACCCGAGACGTTTCCTTATGGTGGTTAATCTGGCCACCTTCTGAGGTAAGAAACGGGCTTATATAATCTTATTTAAAAAGAGAGTAAAATATAACTTAGAATTAAAAAAAAGGAACAGCAAAAGTTTAGTCTGTATATGCAATATTATATAGCGGAACGAGATACTTAGGTATCCCGGAATGGCTTTGCATTTACATTGCACACGACGCCCGAAATAGTCTGTAATGAAAGCTAACACATTTAAGTTGATCAGTAAGCTAATAGAAAGACTGCATATGTTATGGATGCCAAAAAGGGGGTGGGGGTGTAGATACCATAAAATCTTATTACATGTCCCATTTTGAAATTTGTTATAACTATTTCAACAATGCATAGCCAATTACAAGCCAGCAAGGGAATATGGATTTTATTAGACACAACAAAATAACAAAACAAACAAAATATTGAAAATATTAATTTTAACAATGAACGAAGTCAGCTCTTGGCAGTTTTCCAATTCTTACCCGACAAATTAATAGCAACGGAATATGTGCCACATATACCAAACACATGAAACAGACTGGCTGTATTTGTATATCTACCTCAACTTTTTTAAAGATATAGTTGTCCTTACGTTCAGATCTAGAATTAAAAATCGTCCAATTTCGGATTTCATATCTTTTTGTTGTCATGTGATATTCTTGTATTTTATACTCCCCCCCCCACATACACACACTCACGCTGCTCGTTTCAGGCGCGGATCCAGGATTTTTTTCAGGGGGGGGGGGGTGTCTAGGTTTGATAATTGCTTAACTAATTGCGCTCCAGAAAAATTTGGTAAATTAGATTCAATTTGGTGCATTCTGACGTATTTCCGGAAGGTAAATTCCAAAATTACAGGTCTAAAAATCGCCAATAAAATCGCATAAATAATTTTCAAGTCTGAGCAGAAGGGGGGGTGGGGGGGATCGGATCCACTGGCCCCCATTCTGGATCCGCGCCTGCGTTTAGATCATTATTCATCGACATTAAGTCTAATGTACTAAATTTAGAAGAATTGCGCCATTTTTTTTAACTTACTCCACGGGACTAACACGTGGTTCAGTTTTTCAATTTAATTTCGATAATTTGTTTGCGCGCAGGGGTCTCATTATAAGCAGTCGGAGGAAACGGGGGCCCACGAGTTGGGTCAGACAACACTACCCCGCATCACGTACAATCGGGGAGTCGAAACCGCGCTATAGTTGACTGATTGACAGACCGTATGATACAGCGCGCGTGCTAATATTCCCCACTCCCCGAGGAAAAAGAAGGGAGATTTATCATTGCTTCGTTTGTCTGAACAACATAAAAATGAATAGAAAATGTTGTAAACTATAAACATTACTTCAGTCAGAAATGAGACTTTGAATACTTTTTGGCTCAGAATGTTTGGTAATAAAATTATTTTGTGTGGTTAACTCAAGAAATTCCGGGGTTGGGGGGTTTACCTTTGTATTATCAAACCTCTAAAGGACCTGGTTAACCGACTGTATCTAGTTATATACAACACATTTTCCATGCATGTTATATACATGTAGTCATGAAATTAGTGAACTGACATCTGTGACACCTAGCTTTGTTTTGATATAAAACGAGGAAATCGAAAGTACGTATTGATTTATACAACATGTGTTTAGAGAGGTTTTAAATAATCAAAATCTCTTGATGTAAACAGGGTTAGGGCACATGATTGCTGTCGAGGAATGTGGGCTAGGGCTAAGGTTAGAGCTAGTCCTGTTTACATATCGTGACCTTGACGAAATCTGCAGATGGCCTTAATATTGATCTAACCATTTAGATATGATGCGTTCTACTAATAGCTTCACATTCTTCACAATATTCTCTTGTTTTTGGAATTGGCGAGGTCAAGAATTACACGGATATACAATTTTGAACCCTTCAATTTATGATGCGTGTTTTGTTTTTATTAATAAGTGACCCTTTTCACGTGACCGCTTTCAGTTTGTTTGCGATAATATAAGGCTATAGCGTCCGCAAATCAAATTCAAAGACATTATCGATCCACTGGTTTGTATCATTTGATAGAATGGTTGATAAAAACGTCGTAAGACCACAGTTTAAATGTCATTGAAAACAAGGAAATGAGCAGATAGCTTTCATGGTTAGTATCGTATACCGAATATGTTGGGGGGGGGGAGGGGTATCTAGGTTATACTATAACCAACAAGTATAAACTCCAAAATAAATACTTTGCAGAAAGATACAGTATATTATTTTGTTACTCCTTGGTGTATACCGATAATACCTCCAAAAATTTAATATTTATACGACAAAATATGGTACTGGTTGTCATGTTAAAGACCTGTCTCACTTTTTAAGCTATGATGTGCCTTGTCAGGTTTATCAACGGAGGCTCGAAATCTCATACTCTGTACTTGTCACTGACCCATACAGGCATAACTACTTCATCAATTCTTTTTTTTATAAATATTTGATGTGAAACATGGCAATACACGATACGAATTGGAAAGCATTCATTATGTGGGGGATAGAAACTATACCAATATTAATGATGTTCATTGTTGATTTTTTTTTTAATTTCAGGGTTCACCCACCAATATATCCAAATGAATGCAATCTTACCTCGTTTAGATACCCTGTCTATCGTTGGATTTCCTTGTAACCAGTTCGGCCATCAGGAACCAGCTGATAACAGCACAGAACTGTATCACGGTCTACGTTACGTCCGACCAGGCTCCGGCTACATTCCTAGTTTTGACATTATGAAGAAAATCGACGTTAACGGCAAAAAGGAGGCACCGCTTTATACATTTCTAAAGGTGATACTATTTTACAGATTGTGCCGCTGTCCTATCAAAAACAAAAAAGCATCCGTACATATCATCAAAAACCAGTTTTTGCGCTTTAAGCCGGGATTCCATGTGTACGTACTGCGTAATGCGGAATGCGTAGTACGTAATGCGTATTTAACACTTTGCACGAAAATGGTATGGAGTTGATTCCATGTACACGTAATGCGTAAAGCGTGACGCGCAGCGCGTAGTACGTGTTTCTCGGGACGCTCACAAGAGTGTCCGAATACGCAATACGCGTGTATACGGAGACCGGAAACGGGGGTTCCCATGGTGTTTTCCAATCGGCAAACTGGCAATATTCGGTTCTCATCCACATAATATAATACGCCACTCACGCACACATGGAAACTGACAATACGCGTTACGCAACACGTAACACGCATCACGTAACACGCATTCCGCACGCATTCCGCACGCTCTGCGTACACATGGAATCCCGGCCTTATAGAATATCGCCGGTGAAATTCGCTGGTTTGCGAAATGGGTCGTATGTCGCATATTGCCATTGTCCTCTGTCATTGTAATATTTTAAAATGGATATGGATTGTCTATAAAGAATTGAAATAGAAGATCCTATTGATTTTCATTTTTTGATAATCACCAACCATGTTATGTCCCTCTCTTGTCAGCATCATAAAAGTTTCAATTACGATTCGCTGTTTCTGGTTGTGTATGCCATTGAAAGCTAGAACCCCTTTGCTTTATGGTCATAATTACCTGTAGAGTTATTCCCGTATGTTACGAAATCTTATTAGCACCTTAGAGACGTCTTTTCTTATCCTGCAGTATTGTTCTTTAAAATAAATGGTTTGTCTATCTTATTGAAAGATGGGAGCCCTTTTTGCTGACAATTACCACTTATATGGCGCATAATGGTTTTGACGACTTTCCTGCTGCTGGCGTTTGTTTTGTTTCATAATAAATAATAAATGCGTCTATGGTTGTTTCGAATATGATCACAGTGGTAATGCCTCTTTAAATCAACTTTATTTCAGAACAGCAAGAACGACGAAGTAAAATAAACAACATTCCAAACTAGGTTAAAATTTAAAGCATATTTCTTAAAAAAAAAAAAAAAAAAAAAAAAAAAAAAACTATACAGTAGTACATGTAGATTAGGCGATAATTTGGAATCGACTTGGCCTCAATTCAAGAATTTAATGATAACCCGTTGGCATAACGACGTTGTTTGTTTTTTCATGTTAGCAAAACTTCCTTTATTTTAAGACACTTCGACATAACCATAAACCCACGAATGAAATGAGCGTTTTTTTTTTTCTTATAATGCATTCCGCCTGGTAGCATAATAATATCATTACCAACGACAGATTAATATCCGTTATACGCACTCCATAGATGAGATACGATTATTTGCCTGCGTGTAAATAGCATTACGATGTAATGGTCAAGACGACATTGTATTTTGATACCACGATTACAACGTTAAAAGACATTGTGGCGATCGTTTTTCCTTCAATAAATTTCAGACAATCCCTGCTAATTTTCTAGTTTTAATAATTAATATTTTGTTACTTTGGATTGGCTTGTTTGCACTTTGACGTAATAGACAGCCTTAAAGGGACTATCCCTATTTAAACAGAGTCTCAAAAATGAAATCCGAATGCGTATATGATTTAAGCGCCAAAACATAGACGAATGATGTATTTACCCGGTCTCAAAATTCTAGCACAAAATTTTGAGTCGTTTGGACGTGAACGTCAAAAATGCTTATCCAGACACGTTTCCATTTGCAAATTTCGGCTCAGTATTTTCATTGGTGACTTTGGAGGTCTATACAGTGAATAATCCATGTGCCGTACTTGATAATGAAGGGTAATTAAATTGCAACTACACATTATTTTTATTTTTTAAAAAGTTTGGTTTTATATCCAGACACCGCATAATACAGCTTGGGACAGCGGTCGCCATTTCCAGATGAAGACTGAAGACTAACGGGTTTAAGTTGTTTGAAAACGTATCACAAATGTTGTGTTAGCTGCTCGGTCCTTAGATAGAGTATTTTAAGGGATTTTGACACAAAATTCAGCAGTTTTATTCTCCAAAATATTAGCCGGATTGGTCCTTTAATTCCCCATAGGGACAGTCTAATTGAAAGATACTCTAACTTATCGCTATCCCCTTTTGTGATTGTTTACTAAATAAACGGTACGGAAATAAAATCTATGTGTTTGAGATTGTCCAATGGTATTGTGATACTGGAATATTTTAAAATTAAATATAATTTAGTAGTGTTTTAAAGGGCCCAAGAATTTAAAAATGTATAGATACTGGGGTGATACAGGTCGGTAGGAACAAATTTGAAGCAGAAGAGGTTGAATAGTAAGGATAACATGGGCGGGATAATTTCACCTTTTGCTTATAATGAATAGTTACCGAAACTGATAATCGACTGTATTAATTATACTTTGACCATTGCATACAGTTTATGGCTAGCTAATTGGATGAATGTCCTATGACATTATTCCCCTTTGGCTGTGCACTTTGAATGTCTCTTATTATAAACAATCTATTAAGCCAGGCTGACACTTGCACGACTTTTGGCCACGATTTTGTCGTGCCCGTCAGTGTCCACATTGACACGAACTGGCACGACCAGTTTGCGCATAGTTTGCGCATTGTTTACGCACTTCCCGCATTGGCACGACGAGTTTGCGCAAATCGGACGGTGTCTTGCCGACTCGAGTCGTGCCAATGCGTGCCACGGAATCGTGCAAGTGTCAGCCTGGCTTGACTCCCACGTGCAAACTTAAGAATTAAATCAGGCCGATTCCAATTAACCGTCTCGGATACCAGGGCTAACTCGCGTGTCAGGGCCGTCTATATAAGTAGACAAGTCATCCCAGAGTAAAGGATATAAACCGGCCAATTCCAAATATTCCCATTTATCTCAATCTTCGGAATTAAACGGAGATAAATCGACCTAAATTTCCCCAGTTATCTCGATGTTTATATATATAGGCCTACATGTATATATATAAAGAGAAATTGGGTTTAATGTCCACTCGATGCAAACTAGGTCATTTAGGGACTAACATGGTTTAATTTTATTTAAATAATTCGCTTGCGTGTAGGGTTCTTTGCAAAAGAGTAGGACGTTAAACTCCATTTCATTTCATTTCATTTCGTAGGGGTCTTTAGCAGTGGAGGGAAACCGGAGGGCCCGGAGAAAACCCACGAGGTTGGACAGGCGACCCTACTCCTTGTCACGTACAACCGAGGATTTGAAACCACGCTAGTTGACTCAATGATAGACCTTATAATACAGGGCGCCTTGCTAACCATTCGCCCATCCAACCCCATGTATATATATAGGAGGTTAGAACGGGGACAAATCCAATTATTCATATTCAGATCATTTCATTGCAGGAAATTCAATTATTTCTCATTACTATGCTAAATCCAAATATTTTCAAGAAATTAATCAGGTTTGAATTCAAACATTCTCATCCGTCTTCCTGTAGGAGATTCAACCCGGCTTTTGGATGTATGTACTGCCCGTTATAACGTGAAAACTTGAATGCCTATTGTTATAATCTGAATCTACATTTATTATTACTTCGTTTTTCAGGAATCATGTCCGCCTCCCAGCGAGGCCTCGTTTAACAAATTTGAGGTGTTCTCGGATCCTATCAAGCCGCATGATATTACATGGAACTTTGAAAAGTTTCTTATTGACCGCAGTGGGAACCCTGTTTTCCGGTTCTTACCCCCAGTGGAACCAAATGACCTTGTGGATTTGATTAGAGAAATGGAATCAGGATCAACAACAACTGCACAAGTAAAACAACTGTTACTCAAAATAGACAAAATAAATAAAGAACGCGCCGCTAAAGTAGAAAAAGAAGAAGAGAAAAAAGAAGAAGAAGAGAAAAAAGAAAATAATGCATGACTATTAGTAGCTGGAAATTTAAATATTCTGTTTTTTCTGTTTATAAATTTTATCGCCTTCGAAAATCAAAAATATTAAAATCATGACCTGGGCTTGGTTCCTATAGAAAAAGTAGTCTCTTCACAGAAAACTGATTGTGAAATTTCGTATTTGCTTCAAAACAAAGAGATGTGTATTACAAATTATTCACAAGATAAATATTATTCAATTAATATTTTTGATAGTGAAAATTAAGTTGAGGAGTTTTCAATCTAGATCTAAGATTTTTCTAGCAAATAGGCCCAGGTCAGTTTATATGTTTCGGCAAAAGACCTCCATTTAAAAAACAAAAAACAAAAACAGAACACTTATATGGGATAACAATCTCGGGTTTGTTATACACAGGCACGACATTTCTTGTCGTTATCTTTCTGCTAGATAGTCCTATCCACACTGCCACTTATTTTCTCGTTTCATGTTATGGTAAAACAGGATGTAAAACGGCCATCATATTGAAATCATATCACCATGTTTATGACGTTTTTTTCATCTAAACATGTCTTATCGACCAGGGTGAAAAGCTGATAGCGACTTGACGTCATAGATTTTTGCATTCGGTCTATGACATCATTAGCGATGGTGATTTGGTTTAGATTTGACAAGCCGTTTTATTATCATATTTTCAGAAATAAATCTTTATTCTATATTTAAGTTTATAGCGTTTTCTTGTGTGTTAATGTAGTTGGAAAGAACTACAACCACCGCTGGGAATAACAATTGTGTCTGAACAACGACGACGTCATTACCGAATCTTGTGGATTTTTTTTTACATGATTCTGAAATGAAATGAAATGTCAAGAATCCTTTTACGTGCACGTCAAGATTGTTATTGCTATTATTGTACCTTTTTATAGTACACAATTTCCACGACTTAAAACTCACAAAAACGCTGCGATTTTAAATTACAATTTGGCATTATATTTAGATGTGAGATGCAATGATTGTGGATTACATACACATATGCCCACTAGTCCTCAAGATCTGTTGGAACCACATCTTCATACAATCCCGGGGCCTATTTCACGAAATTTTAACTTCGATAAAATCCAAATTTTAGTAATTTGATTGGATAATATTCGATTGATTTTTGTGCTTAGCCGATCAAAATGGAAGTATCTACTAAAATTGTATTTTATCTTTAGTTAAGATTTCGAGAAACAGGTCCCTGGTGTGTTGATAGTACCTCAACAACTTCTGTTTAGAGCCGGACTGGAAACTTCTGAAGAATTCTCTCCAAATTTGCATGCAGCTATAAACCCGGGAGAAAAACGGGTGGAGAAAACAAAGTACGGACATTTTAATCCATAAAACACCATGGATTTATGTGAATGAATCTGAGGCCAGCAAGCGCCTATTGTGCTATACCATTCCAGACCAGCAGTGTCATGGGTAGCACTAAATTTGTTAACTTACATTTAAAACGATGTAGGTGCATATGAATACAAGGCTTACATCAAATTTAATGTAGTAATGCAACCATATGCCTGTCTACATTTTATGAGCAGAATATTAGCAGAAATGCCGTTTGAGATATTATTTTTACATCTTTTATTTCTCCTTTATTCGACCACGTATTATATTAACAGAAACTTGTAAAATTACCTTCCAATGTCACATCTGTTATTCCTCCTTTGATCACATATTGAATTTTGTGTAAAATATTTATTGTTCTGTCAATCAAGTTAAACCATTTTAGAGGAATAGGTTATTCAAAATCTGAATGCACGGAACTGGCCAATAAAGACAGGCATGCTATACATTGATTTGTGTGGGGCAGTTTGCTTGGACGATATTATGCCACCTATACTTTTTGCGTACGTAACTAACGTACGAAAATTATTGGTGGCTGGCATTTTTTTTCGCACGTATACAGTGAATGACCATTTTGCTCAGTAATCCCAGTCAGAATTTGACTATTTTTTAAATTTGCGCTAAAATTTAAAATGTTTGTTTAAAACTGAAATAAATGAACTATTAGTCAATCCCCACGCTAAAAAACATTAACAGAATTGATTGTGTATATCTGATTGGGGCCGGAAACCATCCCGGGCTCCCATGTCGGAGCGGCCCCTTTTACTGACCGAGGAGACCGGAAGGGGAGAAGGGCCTGGACATTTTTTAAAAATGAACAACAAATGCAAGATTTGGTGCAATAACTGATTATAATCTCTGTCAAATAATATATTTCATAAATCACGACCTGCAAGTAATTTACAACCATCAGCCTGTTGTGTTGCTCGGCTGAAAAATCCGCAAAACTTTCTGTGTTCGCCAGGATCGAATCTAGTCAAGCAAAGACAAACACATTCTTATCTTTAGTAATGTTACCTTGACAAATTATGTAACTCTACAGTAATTATGGGGCATTATTACATAAACTCTGTCAAAATACACAATATTTTGTTTTGTTTAAAATGCTAAATGTACAAATTTGTGTAAATTAACATCATGGTAATTATACCTGCACGCCATTTATAGATCTATGTAAACTGAAATGGGGTTTAACATCCTATTGCCCTATTCATGAACTGGACTAGTGAAGACGGGCATACACCATACAGTGTACTATGGGGGAAATTTACCTTGGATGTATAATGTAATTTTACCTTGGATGTATAATAGCTGTAAAGTGTTCCGTTTGATTAGAGCTAATCCCACTACTCACTGCTGGTAAAGAGAGAAAATTCTTGTTCTAAATTATGATTGGTCAATAGTCCGATTAACTACCAATCCCTAACTGGGTTGCAAAGGCATTACCCTTAAAATAAAGCGTCAAATTGGACCAAATAATGTTTACATAACGTTACGTCATGGCCCACGATTTTATTATGCCCCATTAAACAGTGCATAGCAGAATATTACAGTAAAACTAATTGCGTGACAAACGAGGCTATCAACACATACGATTACATCATGTGTACCTACTTCAAGAATACACATGATGGCAAATGGCCGCCATTTAAAATACTACGCCCGCCTCTTAGAGACGATAACTTAACTCGCTATAAATTGTAAAAAAATTTACTTCGGCTAGAATTAAAAAACACCTAAGATTAACATTTGCTAAAAATTTCTAAAAAACAACCTAAATTTATGGAAATGGGGCCAAATCAAATCAGGCAAATTACATCAAATAGTCCATGTTAAACGTATAGCAAAAATTTTAAACTAACGCGAGCACGCGCGTTTCTAGACAACGCCATAGCGGGTCATAGCAACCAGTGAGTATACATTGGAAATCCCCAATGACGTAGATATTATAAATTGGAAAGCCGAGTCTGTCTTAAAATAAGTAGTACCGTCAGTAAACAAGATGGAAGCCATCTGCTATCGTGTTTGATCATGGAGTAGGCAAGCACAGGTGTGTCGTATGCTATCAACATTGACCTGATGTAAACAATACTCTGTGGAGACGAACAGACTTTCACCGTTTTTTTAATAACTTAAAGCTCCAATGGCATTTTTTTAAGTTATATTTTTAAAATGTATTAAAATAAAGCCCCAAAATAGATTGAACCTATAAACAGTCCTACCTTGTTAAAGAATAATCCTATTAATCCTATAATTCACTATTGTCAGTTGAGAAATTGGCAAAAATATCATTTTCAACTTCAAATTCAAACGTTTGAAGATGGCCGTCCATGGAGAGGAAACAAGGGAGGTAATTGAATAACTATTTCCTCAATCAGCATGTGTCACCCTTTCTAATGCCCCCAAAATTTTGCCCATGATCCTATAATAGTGAGTTGACAACCTTTTGAGCAAAAGACATAGAAATAATTATGTTTTGACTTTCTTAGAAAATATGAAATTGGAACTTTAAATCGCTGTCCAAAGTTTTAGGGACGACCCCAGATATAAACGAAGGACTATCGTCGTTGCGGTACTCAAGTGATAGGTTTGATTGAACGGGAAGAATAGACACATTCCCTCAAAAGTTTAAGTATCGGAAGCCAATATCCAGCAATGGTCAGAGAGGGATTTTTCGGGTAATTGCTTCGGGAATATTGAGGTAAAGTTACATTACAGACTGTAAAATAACATGCAATGTTAAAATACAGTTATAACGATGGCAATATTTCTGTCAGTAAAAAAAGGGTAAAAATACATAATATTTTTAACGGTGCATTTATGATTAAAGAAATTTTAAAAATACAACATTTTATGTGTCGTTGATCTAATCTGAAAGGTTGGCATAATATGGGTCCATGAAAATGACAATGACAATATTATTGTTTTGGTTTTTTTTTCTTTAGACTCTAAGAATTGTCGGCATTTCGATTTTCTGTCTAGTTTTCGTGGATCGGGAGAAAATAATTAGTAGTCTTATTCCATACAGAATATGTTTCAGTTACCTCCCCTAATGTACATCTTTCTGAAAGAAGGGGGGATTTGTGTTCCATAATAAACCGGCTAAAGAAAAGAAAGACGAAAGCATAAAAACATGTATTAAAATGTCACATATGAGATAATTAGGTCATTTTATTCCCCCCAGATTAATGTCACATTTGTTCGCAATGTTCAAAACAAGAGAACCGGTTAAAAGTAAAGTTTTTCAGTCTATGCAAAATGTTGATATTCGCGGACTTAGCTGTTGCAGTGAGACAGAACTTAGACCAGTGCTACCAAGTCTGGTACGCATGGCTCTGTGTGCACCGTTGGATATGGGCGATGAATGGACGCAAGACAGAAAAGAGATTTCTAAAATACTGTCAGGTTTAGAAATAGTTAACAATATTGTGACATTGTTGTCTATTGATTTCCATGCCCTTGAACAAGATGTAAAAAAGGAACAACAATTAAGGTACGGTAATTGCATAGGCCTAAAACTAACAACAAGTAACAACATCATAAACATAAAGGGAGTAATTTTCTTAAAGTAAGCTGTAGTTCAGTAATATCCAGAGTCTTCGACATTGCAACCAGACTTTGTCTATTCCAATCAATATTGAATTTTGATATTTTACTATGAAAATATTGGATTTTAATATCCAATATTTGAATAATTAAGACACATATGAAAGATTAGTATCCATTTGCTACTGCATAGTAATGCATTGCCTGTTATCTTATTTATTTTTCAGGTCAAAGATTGGGGGAAATCAGACTGACAGTGTTTTAATATCCAACTTACAGCATGGTCTAGTTTTGGAATTTGAACGAAGTGATCCAGCTCGTAGAATTCGCCTTCTTCTTAGTGAATTATTGTTTGTTATGTCAGAGGTAAAAATCAGAGTTTTTTTCCAAAGTTTTACCCGTCGGGCATTTGTGTTAACTGAGGCCAGAATTGGGTTTCTAAAAGTTATTGCTTTCAAGAAATAAGGCCAATAAGTAGTGATGGGTAGCGATTGTGATTTTTACTATCCATAATCGGCATTGAAATGTTGATTCTTATCAATTTTATTCACCCAAAATATTTTCACTATTGTTATCAAAACTGGATTATGTGTTTAACGTCAAAACCATAAATTTCTCATATTATGTATATATAATATATATGTAAATTGTTGTTTATTTTTAAAATAATCTAGCCTTGGTTTTGAATCAAGAAATTGTGTTAATGAATACGTAGAGGAGGCAAATTAAATGAACATGAGTCTATTCAAAACATTGTGTACATGAACGCAAAAAATACCTCTGTGGCAAACAATTTGTTGATTCGTGTGCGAATAGTAGAGAAAATTACTAAATAGCTTATCAAGAATACGTAAATTATGTATGAATATTATTAAGATAATGTAGCCCTTATTCTGAATGAAGAAATACAAGCGTTTTATTTACACATCTGGGCTTCTCTGATTTGGTGAATTACACATTATGATGATTCAACAAATATCAATATTTTACCCAGCACTACACTACCAATAAGGTTTCATTCACTTTAATATTTACAAACGTCACCTAAAATATTTCATGATACTATAGCTTATCATAATCTGAATGATATTTATGATCATCATTTTTAAAGGGGTTAAAAGGACTGAAAAAGTAGAAACCATTAATTATTTTCAGGATTAAAAGGAAATCACTGAGATTGAATAGTTAATCAATGTACATGCTGACGTATAACACTGTAATTGGGTTAATCACTCAATTATTTTATTAATCCTGTTTTATTAAAAACAATTGGGATTAGTACAGTAATAGTTATTTGTTTAACCTCCCTCAGTACCGTCAAATTAAAAATTTGAGAACCAATTTCATGTACCATGATCTTCACCTAACATAATTGATTACCATATCTTGATGTCCAAATTAGCATATCACTGTCAATAGCAATACGTGTATGTAACTCAGCGGAAATGATCCCCGAAATCTGATGGTTAATTAAACATCTCCTTGATGTAAAAATTGAGAATATATATATGACTGATAATTTCATAATTTCTGAAAACTCAAAAATGGTGAGGTACATATACTCTTCCTGTTTAAAAAAATATGAAACTATCTTTCACATTCCAGATTAAAGATCAGAAGAACCCAAATTATCAAAAAAACTGTGAATTATTTGAGAGTGAGGTTTATTTAGAAGAAGTTTCAGATATTCTTTCTATTGCTCAAGCAGGTTGGTTAATTTTCTGTTAAACCTTGTTGTAGATTTTATGCATTTGTTACATGTAATATTTCAATGTGTATACATTTATAGGATATTCTGATACAATTATTTTCTTTAAAGCTGTATTATGTAGAATAAACAAGACTGTTTTGACTTAATTCAAAATGTATTTAGTGTTGCACAGTTTTGAACTATTTTGATATTAGTTAATGAAAAAAATATTAATAAATGGCAACAGCTTTAGTTCTACTTGAAATTAGAATTTATTATTAAAGATACACTATTGGAGAGCAAAAACTGACATTTGTCGGTCTTCCTTTGGGCCTCAGATGTCATAGAAATTATAAATTAGATCTTTATTTAAACAACAAGCCAAAAATTAACTCTGTATACCCACGGATGGCTTGGATTGGGCTCGGATTAAAACAGGATTTCGTTGATTGATTTAATGACAATGGCGTCGTGGGCGGAGATTCTTCGTGACGTTGACAAGAGGGTGTCGATGCCATTTCTATTAAAAATGATAGTGGTAATAACTTTGTTCAGAATAAATTCATTTAACTGAAATTTTCAATATATTCTTGTTTCATCATCTATTTTTGAACTGTTGTAGCAAGAATGGCTAACTCCTTATAAAAATCTCCCATAATGTAACTTTAATAGATCAAAGTATGCAATACATGCAAAATTAGCATCACACTATGAATTATATATTTCAGAGTTACCTAACTTATTACCATTACCAGATATTGCAGAAGCTTTGTTATCATTGAAGAATGGTTCTTGGTTAATATGTCAGCTGTTGGCAAATTCTCCAGAATCTTTTAAATCTGGTAAGTAATCAAATATAGATAATGAAAAGTCCAATAGACTACAATGTATTTGGATATTCCTGTCAAGTTGAGACTACCTCAATCTTATTCCCAAATAAAACCCACTGGGTCATAAGTTTGAAACCTTGCCACTTTACTCAAGACAGACCTTATGATCTAATATGGACATGTTTTAGACCTTTTGGTCATCTAACTTCCTAGTAAAATAATAACTTTACTGTACAATACTTATATATGTATTATTTTATTAGTTTGTGTAAGTTTAATAAGTCATGGTGAAAGACAAGATGAAGAAACTATTGGTGGTAGACGTAGATTACATATGTTACAGATGATGGCTGCCATGAATCCACAAGAGACATTAAATATCAGAACCCTCTGTGTAAGTATAGGTATAATTTTAGTAAATGTAAGAATTATTTCTAGATTTATGTAAGGAACCAGTGAGGTATAGTTTCTTCCAGGTTATGTCAGTTTGATGTTTTGGATTATCTGTTACATTTTTATGTTCCATTTTGTTTATTGTTGGGCAATTATTTCAATAAATTAATATATTGAAATGTGTAAATTTTATTGACAATAGTTTTTGACCATTAAAGATGCTGCAATAATTCATTATATTGTTTGAAGCAACCTCCCTTTCCCTAATAATATTGCAATAATGAAAATATGGATTTTATGGGAATAATGAAACCTTCAAATATCGACAAGCCCTAGTTATGTTCTGGACTTAAATTAACAGTTGTAGATTGTCACCAGACAGATGCTTGGTTGTGATTTATGTAGTAGTTGATTCATCAAGTAGATTTAAAGAAATACAGATAGATAGTCAATAATGTTGTTTTTCCTTTCCAACTATTCTTCTAATTACTGTTGTTATACCTGAAAATAAAACCAAGCTATGATTCTTGTTTTTTCATAGGTGGAAAACTGTACCATGCCTGGACTCGCTATTTGTCTTTCACTTAAGATGTCCACATCTGAATCCAACACTGGATTACCAACGAGTGATGCTGTAGCATTTGTTAGTTCACTTATGTTAGGTGAAGATCATGGAACACGAACATGGTTCTCACAGTTTGTTAAAGCTGGACAAAAGGTAATGTCTGCTAGGTTGATGATTAAGTGTCAGCATGCTCACCAAGGCCAAAGCAAGTGCCATCAGTTAGTTTGAGTTGAATCAGGATGTATATCATCTTATATGAAATGAAATGGGATTTAATGTTCTGCTGTTCTACTCCAACTGGGCTAACGAAGACAGGCATTTGCTAGGGCTGGACGGTAATTTCGATAAATCAATATATCGCGGTTTGGAAATTATATTGACGGTAATTTTAAGACCCCCAGAAAAACCGAAAATATTCCAATATATCGTTTGACGCCATATACCGCGGTATGCACTGCAATATTCTCGTAATTTAGTCCCGAACTTGCTTTAGAAACCCCCGAATAACTAAAGTTAATTGGACTAATTAGAAATATGCATATTTATCGGGTAAATCTGGACAAGTCGATGTCCAGTCACACAGTATACAATGAGATCTCGTGGCTGGTACATTGAGACAACAAAAAAGTCGAAAGTGAAAATAAAAAACCTCGGAAAAACCGATGCTATTTTCGGCATTTATCTAGTCTTGATTATCAGGCCACAGATCACTAATTATTTCCCCATTGACTTTAATGTTAATTCTCGTCTCTTAGACCGGCTGTAACTTTTTCCCAAATATTCGTTGGGTAGAACGCTTTCTGCCACTGATGGAGCAACATGTGGCAAACTCTGGCCCAAAAGCATGTATGAGGTTCACCATGAAAAACTTGAGATACACAGGCTGGAAGTCCAGACAACTAAACAAGCAATTTTCGGCCCTCCCTTTCAACGTAACCAACCTCACAACCCTTGTATCCTTCCGCCTCAAAATCATGAATATTCACCAAAACCTGGCAGAAAATGTATTTTTAAACCCTTTTCTTCAATTCTACACCAAAAAGTCAACAAAAATCGACATGCAAAAAGGGGAAAAAGAGAAAGGGAGAGAAGGACTAAAAATAACTTTCGCCCTACTACGACGGCCCATGAATATTTAGTGATCTGTGTCCATCAATGTTCAATTTTAATTTGTAAAGTTGCGGCTGGTCGTCGACGTCTATAGCTATCGGTAGATTTACAAAATGGCAGACGACGTAGTTGAAATTGGAAGTTGAAGCGACAACTTCGGAGTCCCGAAGAGAAACTGTACCAGCCAGATTCGGGCCTACTTCGGATTGACGTAAACGATACTGGTCAAAATAAAATTTTATGTAGACTGTGTAGAAGAAACGTAACTACCAAGAATGGAAACACAAGTAATTTGTACGCTCTCTTCTCAGGTTTTAATATTTTGAAGAAGACATAATTTATCACGTCTTGTGTTATTTCATTTTAAAATCTAAGATTAACAAGCGTGGTTCGTAAACTGAGGGTTTACTCCAGTTTATTACAAAACTGTAAATGGGTTGAAAGTAGAATTTAATTTTATTTTAAAACCCTTCAACTGCAGTCGTGTTTTGTTTAATTTTTTGTATAATTGTTTGGTGATACAAAACTAAAAAAACTGTTAGTGTGGATGAATTATTGATAAATGTTATATTGTAACAAAATTAATTTCATTATTCACTTTTGTGTTGATATACATGTGCTGATTATAAAATAAAAAGAGTTTTGTTTCTGAAGAAGTAGGCCTAATTGGCTGTAATATGATCAACTGTTTTTCTGAACTCGGAACGGAACATGACATGGTTCTAGTTAAATAAAATATATATTTAGTATGATGCACTATGATTAATTAAAACAACCAGTAAGGTAATAAACTCAAGGGGTGCCTCATTGCTGTTGGAGAGGATTAGCACCCCCTTTTCTAAGGCTTTTCGACAACACTTGCTTGGTGCACCAAAATATCGCAATACTGACAATATATTGAGGAATTTTGAAAAAATATCGCAATATTGAAATTTTCAAATATCGTCCAGCCCTAGCATTTGCTAAACAATGTACTAGGAGACAGCGACACTATGGCCTACTCTTTAATCAAATTTCCACTGCCAAGGAATCTTTTACATGCACGCCAGGCTAGTGAGCCAGCGTCTTACTCACTTAGCCACCATGGCTCCTTATCGTAATAAGTAAATTTTGACTTGGATGGTTTCATTTTGTTTATGTAGCTCCTAACATCCCAAAAAATGTAATAAATTTCATTTTTTACCACAGAGAAAGGGAAATCCTGTTTCTTCCATGCTTCATATGTTAAGACAATATCTACTGGATCAGCTGAGATTTGTAACGCCACCTATTGGTCAGTCTATGGATAATGGTAAAGTTGTGTATTCAGTGACATTATTACGATTATATTGTGCTTTAAAAGGAATGGCTACATTGAAGTAAGTGTTAAATGTAGAGTATATTATTTTAAGTGTTTATGCTAACTTTTCTTTAGTACTGAATGGCTATATATATATAAAAGTGAATACAATCAATTGAGTGTGAAGGGGCTGAGTGGTCTAATATGTAGACTGTGGATCATAAGATCTGTTATATGTGCAGGTCATGGGTTTCATTAAAATACTCCTTAATGCTAGTCTTTAAGAATGACCTAATTTGTGTTGAGTGGACATTAAACCTCATTGTCTCACAAATCATAACACTGAACAGGATGAGTGGTTGTCTAAAGTTGTCTTATGTTTTTATAATGTATGTTAAATATATTAATTAATATTACTTCCTATTTGTCTTCCTAATAGATTCAGTGATGAAGAAACAAAAGCTTTATTAGAGGTTATGACTGCCAAGCCACCTCCTACAAGTGCTGGTGCACAGTTAATATCAGTGTCATTGTGTATGTTGATAGCCTCTCCTCTTCTGCTAGCACAGGGGTATGTAAAATTATCTTTGAATTGACATCTCTGTCTTGTGCACTAATTGTACAAAGTCATAGTAATTTTGAATTTGTTTTAATGTTTACTAAATGTTTGTAAATATCAGTATTTTAGAATTTATATGATATGACTTGTAATTATATCTATGTATCTGCTCTATGATTGATATTGTTTACATCAAGTTTAAATAGTGTCATTTTAATATAAATGCTATATGTCTGTACACATTAAGTTTCTAGATTTCCATTTCTTTTAGTGGTTTCTGACAGGGGATATTGTATAGTCATTTGGATGGGACAAAAAATCAGGATCCTGTGTGTATACATTTGTGTGCATGTAACAGATCCCTTGGCAGTTGGAATTTGATAAAGACTAGGCCGGCGTACCGCTGTGCTGGCAAAATGTCCCTCATAGCACACTGAATGGCGTATGCCTGTCTTCATTAGCGCAATTGGAGCATAACAGTATATTTTATTATTTTTCAGTGGTTTAGAATTAGAACATGAAGTAGTAGAATGGATTAAATGGCTTCTAACAGCCGAAAGTATATTCGATAAGTATGTCTGTCTGTACTTATTATACTTACTGAACCAGAGGCTTCGAAGCTGTAATAAATATCATGTGTATTGAAACTCGTATCTAAGGCGATCAAAAGAGAACTAATTAGGGGTTTAGACATGTGGGAATAGCAACAATTGAATGTGGTTTTGAACACCATTTTTAAGTTAACTTTTTTATTTGTTACAGAACAAAATTTATTGAAAAAATAACATTATAAAACTTACAGCTACATGTGTGCATCTTTGATATCATTTATCTTTTGTATTTTTTTTACAACAGGAATATGGGAAGCGGCAAGTCATTTGGAGAAATGTTATTTTTGATTGCTCTTCATTTTCATAGCAACCAGACAGCTGCCATTGCAGAACTTGTATGTAACACCCTAGGAATGAAGGTACAATTTTACATGTTTTTCAATGTATTGATATGAATATTCTTTATGCCACAGAAAAAAAATCTGAATTTCAAAGACAAAAAATATTAGTGCTAACATTTAATTAATTAGTCTTATATAGACATCATTTACTTAAACAAACAGATCTTATTATGGCCATATACATCTTCCTATATTTCTGAAATAAAATGTTCGGCATCTCCCAGTAGTAACGTCATCCCTGTGTACCATAAAAAAAATATGCATGTGATCACAATCGGCTTTTCTTCCGAAAACGCACGACGCTGAAATGAAACAGGGGCTGTTATTCAGGGTGGTTGCATGTAATGGACCACAGACAATTAAAATTTCTAAATGTATTGATGTATTCAACTTTCGTGGATTTTTAAATGCTGGTTACTACTACTAGCAATAAATTAATCAAAATTGCATAAAGTTACTGCTACATTAAATTACTGATAGGGATCATAGTTAATTTCTGATATAATATTTTTTCCAGAGTCCAGTTAAAGCCAATGCTCTTTCAAGAATTCGACAAATTTTTACTCAAGAAATCTTTACAGAACAAGTGAGAATGAGTTCATTCTTTTGATCTAGTTTGAGATACCACAATTTAAAGGAGCTAAATCGCTAATATTTGAGACCTAGAAATTGCCACAAATGGGTCGCAACGCATATAATAATGTAGTATGAATGTATACAAACTGATTTACATTCAATCGTTTTCATTTGTACTCTAATTTCAAATTAGTTATGTTCGGTGAAATACGCCAGAAGTTTCAATCGAGTGGCTATTTCGAGTGCTTGGTTATTCCAGTCTAAATACGCCATTTGATTTGGTGTGATGTTTCTAGCCTCATTCCTCGGGTCTCTTGTTAGAACTGGGGTTGAAACGCATTATGGTACACGATTCGTGTACCAATGGTAAAATGTTTATTTTGTTTTAAATATTGTATATCAAAAGCCCATCTTTTCGGACGATATTGAGTTAGAGACATAGCTACTTTAAATCAAAATTAAAAACAGCAATTTTTTTATTATTTCTTGAGAAAATGGCCCCTGGGTATGGAAATAGAATAATCCTTATGACTATTCCTTTCTGAGGGGGAGCTGTGGTGCCTCAGTGAGTAAGACACTGGCTCACTAACCGGTATTGGTCGGGAAATTATCTAAGATTTTCAGGTGTGGTTTCCACATGTAAGTGATGCGAGAAGGAAGACATGGCAAGGATAATGTCTAGTTTTTCGGGTAGCACGACAAAACAAGGTCCATTTGCCTTTTGGCAGTTGGAATTAAAAAATTTCCATTAGAGCACACTGTATTGTGTATTCCTGTCTTCAATAGCACACTCGGAGCAGCAAAATAAAGATATTAAGAGCTAGTCCACGAGAAAACCATGCAGATGGTTCGAAGGTGGGGGTCGGCCGATTGAGTTCATATTTACAGGGTTTGGTAGACCCATCGAGCCTACTCCCCAGCCAAAATCACTGATTTCAGAAATCAACCGTTTTCGAGATACAGGCCTTTTACGTTTTTCGGCATTTTTTTGACATTTTCAAGCCAAATTTTAGGTATTTTCGTCGCACTATTACTACTGTTACGTGACCCTGGAGAACTAGGTTTGGGTTGTTCATGATAGCAGGGGTCTTGCACTACCACATTATCATGGTCATCCGGTTCAAGTTCATTTTCCAAAGGTGTCCAGATACTTCACACGATACGTGTCTAGAGATACCTGAATTATACCCTTTCTTCAAATTTCGATAACTCCACTGGAGCAGGGTTTGCGATAAAAATGGAAATCGTTTTATTTGCAGCTTGACCTGTTCTAACAAAGTAAAAAATAAAATCTTTGTCAACTCACCTACAACAGTATTAAAATTTGTGTCGAAAGTTACGAAATTCGTCATTTTTCGCGACGTATTTTGGTTACTTTAGTGTTTGGATTTCAGCCATACTTTCCGGACATGTCCTGCGATATTTTCCAAATGTCAGGCCAGGAATATGACCGACTGGACATCAATATTGACCAATTGGACATCAAGATATGGTGAATAATATTCAGAATTTCAAAATTAGTATGTGCATTGAGTATATAACTACCACTCGACCTGCATTTATCTTGTTATACCGTCGATACGTACACCTACCTTGTTTACCTGCTTAATCTATTGTAGAAATGATTTATCTATGAATAAAATAAAACCAAGTGTGAACAATCCAAACCATTAGTAAAAATTCGAATTCCGGCAAAATAGTGTAATCAGCAAATGGACTGTTCACCGTGTACAAAATACACGACAAACAGTGGTTAAAATACCATTTCGGAAGCTTTTTTTTCATTTGCTACCATATAAACGAATAAATTTTTGAGAAATATCACTGGCCTGAATTTGATTGAAGCAGACACGGATAGTTTTGAAGATTCATCAAAATCTGATAAAATTTATGTTCTTTAAGCGGCCCCCACACGCTCAATATAATTGTCAATATTACTGATGTCAATGTTATTGAAGCAAATATTAGCCTCAATATTCATTCTGAGGAAAGCAGCCATCATTGACGGAACAATTTGTTTAGCATTAGCTATGGCGGTTCCTAGTCCCAAGAAAAAGAAACTACATCGAAAATGGTCATAACAAGGGTGTACTCAGATGGAAAGTTTGGGCACAAACACCTACTTCGAGAGCTTCGTGAAAACGAAATATTGCGTCAATATTATTGATGACGCCCACACACGATCAATTGTTGCACAAAAATTGACGGTGCGTCAATAAAAAATCTACGGACATTTGATTTCTTCAATCATATTGACATCAATTATTTCGAGCTTCAATGTCACATACACACACTCAATATGATTGTCAATATCAAGTATTGACAATAACTGACAATTATGTTGAGCGTATGTGGGCCGCTTAAGAGTGTCAACATTCTTGGAATTACATACTTTTACACTATTTGCGAACGAAAAGCGGCCATTTTGTCTGGCAGTTTTATTTCAATTTTCATAAAATTCGAACTCCGCAATCATTAGCGTGTAACTGGGATATATCAAAACGTTTTTAAAAATCGAATGAAAGTTGTGACCTCTAGACGGGCTACAAGCTAAAACAGCATTTTTTTTGTAGAATCATGGGCCATAAACCATGTTTACATTACAAATTTTAAGCGTGCCGGGTACGGTTCCTGGTACGGCACCGTTAATGTTTTTGTAGTGTAAACGGGTCAAACACAAGCGTGTCGTACTGAGTACCGTGCCAATCTGGCCCACTGAAGTGGGGTGGTCTCGAAACTGTGCCAAGAACGGCTCGTTTTAAATTTTCGTACTGTAAGCGCTAACCGATCGGAGCACGGATTACTGCGCATGCGCCAAATGAACCTTGACTTTTTTCCGCGAACTTTGACAGCTCTGTCATCAGTTCTGTCAAAATGACTATACGTACCAAAATCAACCGCCATAATTGTTTTCATCCGGGTAACTTGCTTAGGGACTGAAATTAACTTTTCTGTGAAGAGTCCCGCTTTTGGCGTGCTTGGCACGGTTCCAAGACCGGTAATGTAAACGGGTCAATTTCTTGAAATTTATCGAGACCTAGTACCGTGCCCAGTACGACACGCTCATCGCGGCCAAGTGTAAACGGGGCTATAATCCAGGAAGTTAATATCCGATATCCGGGAATATCGGAAGGCGCTGAGCTATTAGATTAGGGTTATAAACGATCCCTTTAAAGCTACAATTTCATATTTTCAAGTTATATCTGTAAATTATATTTTTAAAAAAACGATTAAAATAGTTGGTATCTATAAACAGTCCTGCCTTGTTAAGAGAGAGAGAGAGAGAGAGAGAGAGAGAGAGAGAGAGAGAGAGAGAGAGAGAGAGAGAGAGATGGGGTTTAACGTCCACTCAACACAAACTAGGTCATTTCGGGACTAACATATGGTTTAATTTTATTTCAATAATTCGCTTGCGCGTAGGGGTCTTTAGCAGTGGGAGGAAACCGGAGTGCCCGGAGGAAACCCACGAGGTTGTGAAGGCGCCCCTATCTCCATGCCACATACGCTCACACTAGGGCTCGAAACCACAGCCGCAAGCCAGAGGTGACCGGCCAGCTAGAGGTCGAAGCGCGGCACTCTAGACCACTAGGCCATCCCAACCCCCCGCCTTGTTAAAGAATAAACCTATTAATCCTATAATTCACTATTGTCAGTTGAGAAATTGGCAAAAATATCATTATCAACTTCAAATTCAAAAGTTTGAAGATAGCTATTGCATGGGGGGGGGACAAGGGAGATAATTATGTTATTATTTCCGATTTAGTCCACAAACTAAAAACATGATTTTTCGTAAAATCAGGTGCCATGAAGTTACGATCAGATACATGCCAATATTGAAAGGAACCGAGATGTTAGGGAGATAAACCTATAATTATTTCAAGTATTGCAGAAAGTGGATAAAAATGTGACACATAGAGTGTCCGTAAACAAAATGTGGACCGACGGACAGGGGCGACAACAATATACGTCCACGCGAAAATGTGGACAGATAGACTGACAGGGGGGTCCACATGAGAATGTAGGTGTACAAAAATAGCGAGATTTTCCTATTTTTATTACGGGCGGATTTTGAATATTTTGTAGACATTTTATAACGAAAACGATGATTTGACATCGCAAAACTATTCTTATTTGGGCAATTCTGCATTCATTTGCTGTCGAATAAACGAAGAGACGTTATTTTGTACCATACGGGGATTAAATATGAAAAATATTTTTATCTGCTCTAACTCGACCGTTTTTCAAAATTTTGACGCTTTAGATCGAGAATTTGTGAAAATCCATATTCTCTGGGAGACGCCATCTTGGATTTGCAGACTGGATACCCAAACCAAACCGGGACTGAATATTTTGGCAAAGTCGGTTGAAGGGGAGGCAGAGTCGATATACTGACCCTCTGAATAACAATATAGGCGATAGGGTACCTTAATAATCCGCCCATGTATCCCAATGAAAACTGAAGTTTTTGCTAACTTTCGACATGAATTTTCATACTGTTGCAAGTTAACTGACAACGAATTTATTTCTTATGTTGTTAGAACTGGTCAAGCTGCAAATAAATTGATTTTAATTTTTATCGCAAACCCTGCTCCAGTGGAGTTATAGCGATCTAAAGATGGGGTACATTTCAGGCATCTCTAGACACGTACCTTGTGAAGTATCCGGACACCTTTGGAAAATGAACTTGATCCGGATGACCATGATTATGTGGTAGTGCAAGACCCCGGCTATCATGAACAACCCAAACCTAGTTCTCCAGGATCATGTAACAGCGTTAGTAGTGCGACGAAAATACCTAAAATTTGGCCTAAAAATGGCAAAAAAACACCGAAAAACGTAAAAGGCCTGTATCTCGAAAACGGTTGATTTCTGAAATCGGTGATTTTGGCTAGGGAGTAGGCTCGACGGATCGACCAAACCCTGTGAATATGAACTAAAACGGCCGACCCCCACCTTCGAACATCTGCATGATATTGCATGGTTTTCTCGTGGAATGACTCTTAAACCCTACTTCATTTCCTTTCTTACAATAACACAACACATTCTTGCAAATAAAAAATACTCTTGGAACTTGCTTGTGATTTATTTATTGTATATAAATGTAAAGTTAGTTGAGGTGGTATTGTAATATGTTCCAGGTTATAGCATCTCATGCTGTCAGTATACCAGTTACTGAAGGTTTAAATGCCAATATGGTGGGTTATTTACCAATACATATTATATTTCAACTGTTAAAAAGTCGAGTTTTCTCCAAACATAAAGTTCCCATAAAGGTGAGTTTATAAGGTACAATTTTGAAAATTTTTCATGGGTAAATATCCCAGCTTAGAAGCAATCAAATTAAATAGAGATTTTAGCAAAAATAATAGTTAACACAAAATTGACTAATTTTTCATTCTATCGTACCTATTTTGCAGTACACAATAACCATACAGTTATTTTTCTTCATTTTCAGGATTGGATTTATAGACAAATGTGTAGTAGTTGTCTGCCCTTACACCCACTTCTACCTCCATTAATAGACTCGTATGTTAATTCCATTATTGTTAAAGGAATTAAAACAGACAATTTAAATCAACCAATAACAGAACAGGAGATATTAGAAGTGTTTGAAGCGCCACCTAATAGAAAAGATATTAGTGGTCGTCAATCACCGACTATAATATTGTCAGAGAAGAAAGATGTAGGCTGTCAAATATTAGTCTTATATTATTTATTATTGTATGAAGATACATTGTTAAATAATATGAAATCTTTAGGTAAGTATTGAAATTTTGTGAACGTAACCAAGCATGAACACTGTGCAAACACTTCCAATGGCGCGAATCAATGCGGGTCAGTGCTTACCATGTTGGCAGATATGAATAATGCTTAAACAGTAAACAAGTACCGGCAGTGCCATTGTGTCTCAAATTCTATATGCTTCCTAGTTAGTAGATGGTGTGAAACTTATGCATCTAGAGTGCGTGAACAGAACACAAACACGACTTACCACAACTCATTGAGTAACATTGTGGTGACACAAATCGTACATAGGTCAGGGTGGCATTAGCATGCATAACATTGCTGGTGGTGGGTTTATTAAGGGGCCTGTCAATCAGTAATTAGGTAGTTTTAAAGATGAGACTTGAATATGAGGTGATCAGCTAGAATGTCATTGGTGATAAATTTGAAACGATTTTGAATTGTTTATAATGATTATATTTTCAGTGTTAAGTCAGCGTAAAATGTCAAGTTACAGTGAATCTATCATGTCTATAATACCTATCAACTACCTGGTACAAGAAGCTCAGTTAAAACAACAACAGTGTGCGGGTATCTTTCCAGCTCTTATCAAGTAAATATTGCTTGTCTCATACATTTAATATCACAGGTTCTCCATGTTGACTCATACTTATCAGATAGAATTTTCCATTTCCCATTGGCACGGGTCACGGGACTTAGGTGGTGCAAATCTATTGATTTTTCTAAATGTATGTAATGATTGAAACATTTCATTTAGTTTGGCATTAGTACCAATTTTTTTATATTATATTTAAACAAATATGATAGATTAGTCAATTGAAAACAAATAGGGCTTGATAAGGTCACATAAAAAGGGAAAAGCTTCAACATTTCCATGTAATCCATGTATTCAGGATTAGAGAAAGTGTATTTTTAAAATCTTTAACACAGGGTTAAACTTTGGAGGAAGGAATTCTTATTCTACACCTACGTGTTAGTTATCTTATTATGCCTTGTATGTGGTTGTTAGTTCTCAAACTAATGTTTTTATGGTCCTTTTTTATAAGGCATATTTTAGCTAGGTCCAATTAATATATTATGAAGCATTGGTTTTGTAACCTGTATAAGTGAATGGTCATTTGTTAACCTGCTGATGATCTGTTGACAGTCAGCATGTATTTGATAGCTGATTGACACATCATGTATAAAACAATGTACATTTCATGAAGAATGTGGTTATTGAAGTATTTACATTGAAAATACAAATTTGTAGAGTATTGTATATTGTTGTAAGACCTTTTGTTTATTGAGTAAATGAATATATTTTTCAGGCTGCTAGCTTCTCATTTTCCACATCTGTGTCTAGTTGAGGATTGGTTGAGTGAGACTTTAGTATCGACCAATCAGATCGAGAGAATTCACACAGTGACACAAATACAAACAGTAACCCCGGAATCCATTCAACATGGTATGACTCGGAAATTATTTAAACTACATGTTGTGTATTAAACTTAATAAATATAGTGTTGCAATTTAATTTAGTTTATGAATTGAATTCAACATTGCATAAAACTAAAAAATTGGATGATTCAAAACTTAATAAATTAGCCTTGTTTGGGATACCTGGACAAACGAAATGCAATGCTACATCTACCCAGGGAAAATCTTTATGAAATTGTTTCTGTTTTTTTTAAATAAGTGAAAAGTGACATTATTGAAGCAAAGGCTTCTTTATGTACCACATCTACTGGATTGTTCTTATGAAACTGGATTTACGGAAATTTAAGAAATTTGGTAACTTTGTGATATGTTATACTAATCTACAAGCTACCATTTCAGTTCTTGTTTTCAACTGTATCTGTTTTACTTTTTAGCTGTATTTCAACTACCAGGTACACCCAGTTTATTAATTCTCCAACTACAAGAGTTACTGGCCCTTCCACCTGCTAAAGTATTACCTTTTGCTCAGGTTATTGTTGGAAATCTGAGTACTATGTTGTTAGAGACTACACCACGTAGAGTAGTTGAATTAGTCAAAAGGGTCTGGTTTAAAATCCACCAAATTTCACCAAGAAGGTATATCTGTTTAATCTTAACAACTTTATTTAATATCATAGAATTAAATATTTTGTTTAAATAAAGATGCTTACTAATTAAACTTCAATGACAAATTGATAGGTTAAAAGACAGGAATTGATTTGAAAAATAATTATTGTTCCTTGATTACTTCAAGAAATCTTGTAGACACTGTAGTGGCTAAATTTATCATCTGATTGACAAATTTATTAACAGTGTCAGCTGGCGTGGTTTCGATTTCCAGGTTGTATGTGACAAGGAGTAGGGTCACCTGTCGAACCTTGTGGGTTTTTTCCAGTTTCCTCCCACTGCTAAAGACCACTACGTGCAAGCGAATTATTGAAATAAAATTGAACCATAGTTTATATCGAGTGGACATTAAACCTCAGTGTTTCTGTTTATTTGATTTTAGGTACATCTTTCGTTTATGTCAGCCCTTGGAAGAATTAAAAGCCTATAAGGTTTTAATTATTTCTGATAATTACTTCATGGGTTTAAGCTTTTAAATGTTGCCTTAGTTACAAAAGAAGAAAATTGCAAGAGCCTTTATGGCCTACATGCATGACTGTTGCTGTGGGTGTATGTTACATTGTTTGATAATCTATTTTTTATTTAAGCTTAAGATTATCAACTATCAACAATTTACAAGAAAGTAATGAGACAGCTAAACCAGCACCGTATACTGAACATGATGTTATAGTTGATCCTCTTGTTGTATTACGCTGTGATGAAAGAGTATTTAGATGTCCACCATTACTAGAAATAGTGCTCAGAACTTTAGATGCTTACACGCATGCCTGCAGGACATATCTATCCAATCACATTCAAGCTTACCCAGTTATAGAAAATGCTGTCCAATCAGAACATGAACGAAGAGATTTAAGAAATGCTTTAATTGAAGCACAAGAGAGTGCTATGTTACAGATATTATTGGAGAGTTGTCTCCCATCACAAGCAGAACGGGTGAGTAAAATGGCAGGGATGCTCCATTCAGGGTCACAAATTATAGCTTTCACAGAATTGCATGACACAGATTTGGATTAACAGATTACATCAAACAAAGCAAATATCAGATTTTGACTTCTGATGTCATTTTTATTTGACTGCCATTGTTCATGAATTCCAGAAGATTTAATCAAGCGTGTTCCATCAAAATGGTCTTAAAGATGTTGTTTAACATAATTATATGTCAACCTATGAAAAGTGTTAGAGCTAGCATGAAATAAGAAAAATGAACCTTTTTTGGCAAAAATACAGAATTCATATTGATTCATCAAGTAGTATGAAACATTAGAAGAAACTATTATGATTTTGTGATATTTATATTTAAGGAAAGTGCTGGTAAATTGAGTAACATAAGAGAAATACAGTGTCTAGTATGTCAATATCTACATCAAGCTTTTATAGCTGATCCTAACCTTGCTAAACTCGTACATTTTCAGGTAAGAAATATAATAAACTTTTATTTCCTCGATAACTTTGATCTCTATATAATCTGTTCAGTAGGTTTTTAATTCATGTACATCTGCAATACTATGTGTAATACTATGTTTATTCCTTACCCATTTGATATTTGTATCTGAAATGTTTTTTTTCTAGGGTTATCCAGCAGAGTTAATTCCTCTGGCTGTTTCTGGTATCCCTTCCATGCACATATGTTTAGATTTTATACCAGAACTATTTGCACAACCACAGACTGAAAAACAGGTAAACGATTTGAATATGTTTTTGTTTTAAGCAGGTGTATTCATATGTTATATAATATAAAGTCATGTTTAATAAGAATTCTCTGACTATAAATGAAAGTAAAAAAGTCCAAACTATGACTTCAGTAATAATAAATGGAATGAAATAGGAAATTGTACCAACTGGGCTATGAGGGAAATTTCGTAAGGACTGCAGCACTAGGACATATTCTTATTTAAAATTCCAATTGTCAAAGGTTCTTTTATGTGTACACCAATGGGTACATAGGACCTGGGTTTTGTAACCCATCCGAACAACTAGACACTGTTCCTTGTCAGACCGTCCGTGGCTCCCTATATTATAATTTCAATAACTTACGAAGAACGAGGATAGTTACATGTATTGAGATTTATGTTCATGTAGACATATTTTGTGGTCGCACCTGTCGATTTGTCCACAATAAATTTGTGGGGACTCTATCTGCAGGTCACAATTTTTATCTGATTTTGACGAAATTTAAAATATATGTTTATATCCCAAAAATCTGGTTTCCCTTTGATATTTGAGCATGTCATACCCTAAATTCCTGAATTATGGTCCCTGATTGTACGAAAAATAGCCTATTTTGACTTCATTCTCTACAGATCTTTTTTCAAAATGGGGGCGTATCTTGCATAGCAACTAGGCTGGCTTGTTGAGTAACATATTTATATTTCAGATATTTGGTATTCAACTTTTATCCCAGTTATGTAAACAGTATGCCTTACCTAAATCACTTGGTGTAGCCAAGCTAGCTATAAATATTATGTTCTCCCTATTAACAGGTATGTAATTTATTATATATTAGACATTAATGCAGACCTGAATAATTCTAGAATAGAATTACTGCATCTCTATAAGAGCACTCTTAATGTAATACTTGTAAATGAAGGGATGAAAAATCTTACATTTAGTTTAATATACAGTAGACATAAGTTTCCTTCTACAGTATGCAACTGATTCCTTATAAAAATAACTCTTGGGTTTAAAAATACACTTGGGCACCTTCAAATTCTTTAAAGTCAACAAAAACTTTAATTCTTAAAATGAACATGGCTTCTAAATATGACCTTGTGGTTTACTTAACTTTAATTTTAGCAATTGACTGGTCTCAGAAAATTTCACAAAACAAGATTTAACTTTATTTTATATTCTGACTGATACTTAAGAAAATGAATATTCACAATTCAATTCATTCATAAACTCATCTCTAGTTAAAGATATTTTGTAACAATACTTTTTTTTTTCTATTTAGTTCTAGAAACAGAAGAAAGAATCCATTTTTATCTTCAAACTGTTCCTTGTTTAATTGATATGTGTGAGTCATTTCCTCCATTATGTGATGATGTCACATCGTTACTAACACAGATTGGTCGAGTTTGTTTCTCTCAACTATCAGTCACCAGTAATCTCATGTTGTCAGGTAAGTAAACAAACAGATGCTTAAAGATGCAGTGTGGGGGATTAGATGAAGAGTTGACTATAGTAGTTAAAAATTAGATAACGTAAATTGCAGTGAAATTGCTCCACTATGAGCGGATATATCAGCTTTTGAATTTTATCCTAGTCTCAGTCATCATTTCTTAAGTCGATACAATAAAATACATAGTCTCTATTATCCATTTTTGGATTGAATCATCAATGAGCATTGAGCAGTAGACTGCATTCCAGTCCAGTGAAAATCACATAAGATGACATCAAGTGTTGATTAATGTCTAATTAATATAGTTTATATAACATATCACATCAAAAGAAAGACCTGCAATTAACAAATTAGCTTTTTCATAATGCATGTTTAAGACACAGTACTGAGAGTGTCTTGTAAAGGCATCCATTACCTACAGAAGAATAAATTTAACAGCCTTTATGGACTGCTTGGACGACTTAGCTGCTGTAGACCTATTGTTAAATTATACTGTACATCATGGGCCAAATTTTTGATAACATCCAAAAAATTGTGATTTTCAGTTTGGTTCATTTTTTTTTTTGGTATTTTTATTACAGAATCCTATATTAAACTGGATACAGAAGACTCTTTGAAAAGCCTAGAATCTCCTGAAAAGAAAGTTAAATCAGTGAATAGTGACATGAAAAGACGTTATTGGCAACTTTTTGAAACTGTTCAAAGATCATTTACTTTAGTGACTAGCAAAGCAACTATTTCTAAAGAGATGTATTAATGTGGTCTATTGACTTGTGGTATATCATGAAAGTGCTTATTTTGGTGGAAAGCCTTTGTTTAATGATCCGATTTACATGTGTATTTCTGTATATACAACAAGAATGATGTGTAGATTGTGTTAATTGTATAAAACTCATCTCAAAATTTTCTATTGATATCATTTAAGAGTTATGTCCACCAGAAATAACAAGTTGTCAATAAACAATTTGAATGTTTTGGATCTTTAATCGTCAAAACTGTTATTTTAATTTAGCTTACATTCTTTTTACATGCAGTTAACGACTGTAACTGGCTTAAAACAACTGCACAAGTTCTGCACTCCTGGAAATAGAGCTGTCTGCTTCCATAAAGTGATATCACTAAAATTCTAAAAGTATGGTTTCTTAGTGTGTTTGAAATGTTTTTGCCGCATCTGGTGGACAGTGACTCTTAGGCTGTGGATTGTAAAACAATATATGAAATATTAAATTTCCTATGAACGTGTATAACATTTGTTCATAGATCCTAAGTTTTGTCATATTCTTTGATCATGCATTTTTTTTTTCAAAAAAACCCAAACCAGACCTAAAACACTGTTCCTAGCTTGTTACATATTTCAATTTGTATCTGGCCTTGATCTAAAAGGAATTGTTTGATTAATATACTGTCATCTTTATTAGTGTTGGTTATTATTTTGTATAAACCTAATAATTATGTCGATAGTAATAAATGTTATCTTGTCCAAGTTCACCGAAATCAAAACATAATCCAGTGTAGCCTACTTTGTTTTAAATATTTTACATATTGTTTTATATATCGTGTAATAATATTTATTTTTACATGTATATATATTCCTCATATCTGTTCAAATATACTTTTTGTTATCAATTTCTTGGACTTTGTTTTCCTTGAGGTAAACACATGTCGGTTAGCAATATTATCTACCTATCTCCTAATATGAGCACTTAATCATATTTTCTGTCGTAGATTCAGATGAAGTGTTTTTGATTCCAGGTATATAAATTGAGTATGTTTGCCTTTCTAATCTTGTGGGTTTTCTCTGGGTCTTCCAGTTACCTCCCACTGCTCAAGCCCTGAACATACGTACAGGCAAAATATTGAATAGAAACTGAAAATCATATTATCTCCGTCTAAAATGGAATTCCTTAAATGAATTACATGTACAAAAGTCTGTTGAGCAAAATTGGTGTTCACTTTGAAATAACTTCACCATTGGAATACCCTGAAAATAATCACCATTGCTATGTTGTAATCTTAGACATTGCCATCTTTGATTACCAGTACCATGTTACTTTAAAACAGGAATATTGGTGATTCTCTCATTATTTTGCCATGTTAAACAACAGTTGACATGAAAAAAAAATGCCAGTACATGTATGTTGAATCATAATAGCTGCGCATAATTATTTTACTTCGATTTACTCTAATCGCCGAACGAGACAGTGGAGCTACACACTGATATCTTAAAAGGGTTGGATATGGTAGCTTAACAGGGGAAATTACTCTAGTTACAGTTTTTTTTGGACCATGATTATGATGAGGTTTTTTTTTTATCAATTTTAAATGGTACACCAGATAGGCCTACTTATAATTTCAAAACAACTTGATGATTACAATGGCAAAATCTTCACTAGGTAATTTCAAAACTTAGTGGATGGATGACAGAAGGATCTGTCAAAAAAAAATAATAAAAGAACAAACTTTTTGTAGATATCTTTTTTTAGTTTCACAAATATTTACCATTACAAATATTTATGTTTGGATATAATTATATATATATATACATGTAAGCTTATATTTACATATATTACAAAGTTCAGTGGTAGGTCTACACAATTTGAGCATGTTTCTAATGTACCAGTTTATGTATTTTCAAGATTTTTCCTAATCTTTGTTTCGCAGTTGTTGTGCCTTTCTTGGGTTTCTTACTTTTCGGTGGACTGCCTGGTTCATTTGATACAACCTTACGTATTCCAGGTCGGAAGGCACTGCCAGATTCTGATATAATAAGAGCTTGGGGCTCACTTTCAGTGGACCATCGTTCTTTTGACTTTATCGTCTCAGATTTGAATGGTTCTTTAGGTGTTGGAACAGTAGTTTCAGCTAATTTTTTGGCAGTGGCAGCTAAACTACATTCAATGGCTTCTTTCTTCACACCAACTCGCATTGGACGGATAGGATTGGCAACAGTCACATTAACACGTGCTTTAGGGTTCCAAGTTATGTCTCTTTTATTTTTCTTTGCATTATACACATACGATTCCTCTTCATCAGATACATCTAAAGATGGATACACAAATTCACTATCTCTGTAGCAGTCAGCCATAAGTTTTTCTTCTTCATCACTGTCCCCCAGGTTTTCTCGAGATCGTTGAGGTCTTCTATTTTGTGTTACTATTTCAAGATTACCAGAACTCTCCTGACTCATTGAGAGCATACCCTGAATAGCATCTCTCATCATACTAGGTGGAGCAGCTCCTTTTGATCCTGGTTCTATTTTTACATCTGTTTCTGCTCCATACCCACTAGCTTCTAATATATCTGCTATGCTGCCATTTAATCCACCACGTATTGTTGGGATGTTCAAACGCTGAGATAATTCTTCACTTCTCTCAGATTCACTTAATGTGACTTCTGTATCTAAGCTTTGTGAAGTTTTTGGCTTATAAGATAACTTAAGTTTTAATGAGCCATGTTTTTCTGTGGAGGATGGATTCATTTTTGAAGCTGTTTTCTTTGTCACACCTTTTTTCCTCTTCTTTGGCGGGGGGACATCATCTTCAACTGGGTTAGCTTCTTCAAAATCACTCGCAGTAACTTTGCTTTCAAATCGACTAAAGGCACCTTTGCTTTTACTAACCCCAGTGATTTTTTCAGTCATTTGCTGAGAAGGGTCAAGTTCAGCATCCTTACTGTCAACATATGCACCAGCTTTTGGAAGTCTAACTTTTAAAATTGCATTTGCTGGTTCTTCATCTTCATGGAAGTTATAAATCGATTTATCATAGCCTTTAACTACTTGTTTTAATGTATCTGTTGTGTGTTGGTGGAGGATGTCCAGATTTATCATTTGTTTTGTCTGTTCTTCCTTCACCTTTCGTTTTCTTTTCTTTTTCGTTTTCTTCTGACTCGACTTTTTATCGCCATTTTCATCAGTATAATCCTTTGCTTTTTGATTTTTCTTCTTTTTGCTCTTTTTAAACCTAAACACTAAAGGTCCATGCGTTTTTTCACAACTTGGACAATGAAAGATTTCAATGTCTGGAGCTTGAACTTCTTGAATACCAACACAGCTGCCATGAAACCAGTCTTTGCAAACTTCACATTCAATCATAAAACGCGTTTCGTCATAAGGCGAACGGCACGAACAATAGAGTTCTTCCTGCAATGAATCGGATGCCATTTTTCAGTTAATACACAACTTTTCACGTTGCAAATGTCAAGTTTGCGAACCTACCCAGAAAATTAACAATATTTGATAAAAAGTTAGTCACAAAACAGAAACAACAAGTGACATGTCCGCCATGTTTTGTCTTTTCGCTTATCCAGACACTCAGTAGTCTCCGCCGAACAAAGACCTCGATCTCGTGCGTTGTGCTTTACATCATGGCAGACATGCGCTAAGTATAGAAACTTGAACGATCGGAAATCTTCGGTCATTATCAAACTAGGTCAGTCAATCTCGCCGTCGTCCGTGTCTGGGTGTGTTTACGCGTGTGTGTGTGTCGGCTACAGGCGCAATTCTTTATGTGGCCGCCTGAAAACTTTACATACTTATTCCTTACACCCTAACGACAGTCCCTATTGGTTTTGGTGCATGCCCTACCCCAGGGACACGCCCATTTCTTGTTTTTTTTTTTTATCGCCTACAGGACAGGCTGCATTTCTTAACATATCATCTTGAGTTAGTATCTGTACCCGAAGGAACACCCCTATCCTATTGTTTGTGGTGCATGCCCAACCCCCAGGAGCAGAGCTACTCCCATCTTCTTTTTGTGTGTCGCCTACATGCCACAATTTAATCATTTGTTCACATTTATTCCTTATGGGCCTTATACCTTAAGGATGACCCCTATTGTTTTTGGTGCACGCCCGACCCCCATCGACAGAGTCACGCCCATTTCTTGTATTTGTTTGTCATAGGCCTATTGTTAGTGTTGAATGCCCGCCCCCACCCGGGTAGAACCACGCCCATTTTCTTTTTGTGTGTCACTACTTTTTGCAATTCTTAATTGATCATCTTGAAAACTTTTCATACTTATTCCTTATACCCTAAGGCTGACCTATTTTTTTGGTGAATGCTCGACCCCCTGTCTTGTGTTTCGCCTACAGACCACAATTCTTAACAGATCCTTGTGGAAATTTTCACAGCTATTCTTTATACACTAATAGGATGCCCCCACAGGCACTTGAAGGGATTTAAATAAATTGAAATAAAACTTCTTACTACTGCTTGACTATTATACAAGAAGAATACAACATTTTTCAGATGCCATCTTTTATGACTGATTTACCATGTATCGTCTGATATCATTTCACAATACTCACTAGTTCTAACACTTCATGTCATTTTTATTGCCAACGAGACTTTATTTGATCATTATTCGCATTCAGATGTAATTAAATTGACCCTTTTACAGCGTTATTAATAACAAATCAAACTTAAAAAGCTATCATTTATCGATACTCAACTTGGCGAGCCCGAAAGTAACCCGAAATAAGGTCAAAAGAAGTCAGTATCACCCAGTCCCTTTATAAACCTATCATTACTCGATATGTGCATAGGAACTGGGTGATCAAGTCTCGCTCAACAGCGGCCTCGCTTTGTAGGCTCTATCACGTGATAGAACTTACGAAGCGAGGCCGCTGTTGAGCGAGACTTGATCACGTGATAGAACTTACGAAGCGAGGCCGCTGTCGAGCGAGACTTGATCACGTGATAGAACTTACGAAGCGAGGCTTTTTAAGTTTGATTTGTTATTAATAACGCTGTAAAAGGACCAATTTAATTACATCTGAATGTGAATAATGATCAAATAAAGTCTCGTTGGCAATAAAAATGACATGAAGTGATAGAACTAGTGGGTATTGTGAGATGATATCAGACGATACATGGTAAATGAGTCATAACAAAGATGGCGTCTGAAAAACCTTGTATTCTTCTTGTATTATAGTCAAGCAGTAGTAAGAAGTTTTGTTTTAATTTATTTTAATCCCTTCAAGTGCCTGTGGATGACCCCTCTTGTGAAGTCCGCTCGATAGCGGTTTAATTGGGAATTCGGGGATCACGTGGCTAAGGGGTAGGGCGCGCTGGTTCGCTAGCCTGGAGGTCGGGTGTTCTATCCCTGCATTGGCCGAGAAAGTCTCGACTTGTTTCCCGAGGGCCTGACAAGGGTGGGACGAAAAACCGAGGTCCCGTGTACACATTGGCGTGCACGTAAAAGATCCCTTGGTAGCTTGGCAGTGGGAATTCGATATAATTTTAAGAGTAGGCCGCTGTCCGGGCAAAATTTCCCTCATAGCTTAATGCATGACGTATGCCCGTCTTCCATTAGTCCAGGCCCCAAGTTCACAAAACATTCTCGGACTTAAGTTGAAAATTTACACAACTTTCAATCGCTCTTTATGAGAAATATCTTTGATCCAGAAACACAAAACTTTGCACATAGTTTCTTATTAATGTATGTGATACATAAAAACAACAAGTTTTTTAAAGGACTTAGTTAAAATAAGGCGAACAATTTTGAGTAAATTCTCAACTTAAGTCTGAGAATGCTTTGTGAACCCGGGCCCGGTTAGGTGCAGAAAGTATGACGTTAAACCCCATTTCATATCATTTAATTTGAAATTCGGGTATATATACTATTAAAAAAAAGTAGGAGATATTTGATTTTTAAGTGTTATTAAAGTCATCTAATGAAACTGACGAAGAAACAAATGACAAAATGAAATGAAGTTCACATTCATCGATTTATTCCAAATGATCGTTAGACTAAGTAAGGCACAGACTGACCATTATAAGGGTAAAAATGATACCCGGGGTCAAACAGCAAAGTTACCACAGCATCACAACAAAGTCAGTAACGGGTAAATCCTCCTCTGTTTGCCAAACAAGCATTGATCCGACGTGGCATACTACTAATGAGACGTCTAAGGTCATTTTTGTCCAGATTGTCCCATTCCTGTTGCAACGCAGCAGCAAGTTCTTGGACATTGGTAGGACGTTGTTGACGTTGACGTAACATCTGTCCAAGCATGTCCCAGACATGCTCGATGGGGAAGAGGTAGGGATTCAGTGCTGGCCATGGTAATGTGGTGATGTTCTGTTGTTGGAGGTAACCTGTAACGATCCTGGCCTTGTGACATCCTGCGTTGTCTGATGACGTTAACGTCTTGGAAGCGCTCGTTTCGACGACGCCACACCCTCCTACGTCTGTCCAAAAAATTAACAGTGAACCTTGACTCATCTGAAAACATCACATTGCTCCAGCGTCGATTATCCCAGTGTTGACCCCTACACCAACGACGTCTTGCCTGAATGTGATGATCTCTCAAACAAGGGATCACGCGAGGACGTCGGGCGCGAAGATGACCCCTATGCAGTCGATTCCGAATCGTCTGGTCACTCACTCTCACACCAGTGTCTGTTTGAAGACGAGCGCTGATCTGATTTGCTGCGATGACACGATTTCTCAAGGCCAAGGTACGGATAAATCGATCCTGGGCTTGAGTTGTCGCCCTTGGTCGACCTGAGCGTGGTCTGTCCTGTGCAGATTGTGTATCTGGACCATAGCCTGCTTATGACAGACTGAGAAACATTCATCGTCCGCGCCACAACCGCCTGTGTTGTGCCGATCTGTAGCATGCCAAGGGCACGTAACCTTTCATTTTGGGTAAGCCGACGCATATCAAAATTTGTTTTCTGGTCACTAAAACAATTAAACTGATATTTCCACCCTGGAATTCAATGCCACAATGACTGTAACATTCAAAGTCAGAGTCGTGCAAATCTTGGGTTGGACCCCCATGATGATCCCAAGCATCACCGGCATTCCATGCGGTAGCTATTGGTGCGTTTGAGCGTCACATGTAACTGGAAATGTTTCTTCTGTTAGGTTCTATAGTGACTTTTTTCGTAGTCATCTGTATATTTTAGTATTGGGTGAAATAGGCCACAATCTTTTTGGTAACCAAATGATTACAAAACTTCCCCAAAGACGGAAGATATCAGTAGTGGAACTTATCCGAATTCTATAGAGCAATGTCCAATGAAGAATATTCTAGATATTCTTAGTTGAATAATGGTTAGAACATCTAATTTTGATCCCTGGAGAAGCACGGCAATTCAAATTATGACATCGAAGGCATGCAATTATAGTAGTTCAAGCTGTATATTACTTGATACCTATACCTACCTGACAGGGTGGTTGGTTTCTCGCAGCGCGCTTAAAATGCCGATTGTAACTTTAATATATAGAGGGAAATGGGGTTTAACACCAACTCGACACAAGCTAGGTCATTTCAGGACTAACGCATGGTTTCATTTTATTTCAATAATTCGCTTAAGGGTCTTTAGAAGTGCAGGGAGGAAAACGGAGGACCTGGAGACCCACGACGTTGGAAGGCGACCCCACTTCACAAAATTTTAAATCAACCGACATTACGATGTAACGGTGATGTATTCGAACATTCTTTTAAATCGGATAATAATTGTGACCTAGAGGGACCACAAGATAAAAACGCGATTTTTCGCAGACCCGGGCCATAATCCAGGAAGTCCTTAAAGGGACAATAACACCCTTGCTGGCCTGGTAGCTCCAGAAAATAAATAATAGCCTTATTCTAAGTACTTACCTTTAGTGTCTTACCTGTTGTGTAAATTATCAATTACATCCTATTTTACTTTTCCAGAGGGTTCGAAAATATTTTAAAATCCAAGTCACATTTGAAAAGGTTTACGTTAGACTTTTCAAATCAATAAGTTGAATTTTTCCAATTTTTTAAATTAGGTGCGGTAAAATGAAATTTATATCATCAATTAATTGGAATATTGTAAAATATTGGGGTTTTAACTCAATATCATCCAAAATTTTCAACTTCGAAAACACGAATTATTTGTCAATTTAAATCAACAATGATGCTGTGATCGTACGGGAAAACGATGGGCATCTGATATCCAATATAAGATAAAATAAACATTTTAGATTTGGTACACGAATGCGTTTCTGTTCAGTCCCTGTCCTAGCAAAAGACTCGAGGAACGAGGCTAGAACATTGTACCAAATCAAACGGCGTATGTAGACTGGAATAACCAGACGCTAGAAATTTGCATTCGATTAACACTGCTGTGGCTTATTTCGCGGAACATAACTGATTTGAAATTAGAGTAAAAACGGAAACCATTGAATGTAAATCAGTTTATATACATTCATATTACAGTATTATATGCGTTGCGACCCACTTCTGTCAATTTCTAGGTCTCAAATTTTAGCGATTTAGCTCCTTTAAATAAAATAAAAACAAATACGAACAATCCAAACCATTAGTCGAAATTCGAAGTACTAAAAAAACAGTCGAGGTAAAATATTGTGATCAGAAAATAAGCTGTTCGCTGTGTACAAAATACGCCACAAACAGTGATAAAGGGTGTTGCGCAAATATCGAAAGGAACCAAGATCCTTGGGTTATAAACAGGCCCGTAGCCAGGGGGTGGCAAGGGGGGGCAATGCCCCCTGAAAACATGTTTCCCCCCCCCCCCCCGAAAGAAAATTTGCCAACCATAACTCTGAAATACTCTACTATAGACTGTAACGGGTGAGCCCCTCCTAAAAACTTCACTGCCCCCCCCCCCCCACGAAGCCAGCCAGGAAGTTGGGGTCCGATATAATGCCGATATCGAAAGAAACCGATAGCTTTGGGAGATAGACCCATATTCCAAGTTTCGTGAAAATCGGATAAAATGTTGTGACCCGTAGATGCACAATGGACGGGCATCCTGGGGCGACGGCATAAAACGTCCACATGAATACGTGGGCGTATAAAAGAAAAACAGCAAAAAAAAATTAAATAACAGGATCTATGTTGAATTGGTATTTCCCATATACCATAAAATGTCATAACATAATATCAAGGCAATAACACTGCAAAGAAACAAGAGTATATTATTATACCCGATTATATACGTGTACCCATCCTGAACGCCACCCTTTAAAACATATTATAAGCCAGTCAGCGTGCTACATGCCAGGACGTAAACGATGAAAGCGGACGTTAAATATAGTTATTTCACCCACACGACCTAAATCGCCATTTAACTCTGTCTGCATGGGTATTTGTAGTCGATGATTTAAAATAATAAGAATGGAGTCATCAGAGGTAAATGAATATCTATATTTAAATTGTTTGACTGTATTTTTCATAATGTCATAATAATATAATGTAGTTAGTAAAAGTATATTATTTTGTTTAAAGTAACTTACGCATAGTAGCATATAGCATGCTCGACGAGAAGGGCCCTCGACTTCTGTTTAACGTCACGGGCTACGTGAAGGAAACTCATTGATCATAATCATTACGTCCTATCAGTGTCAAAGATACAGCACGTTCCATAAAGTCTAGAATTTATCGGCACAAAGTAGGAGCCAGTGGAGGTCGGGGGCTATTCTTTTGATGATGACATTAATATATCCGTAAATGGTTTTCCTCTGTGAATATATTATCAACTTTATTCCAGGAAACAGATTCAGTAGATTCCAGTAAGCCGAGTAAAGTCATCCATTTCACTGACTGTAATAACATTGCAATTGGTAAAGATATCGTTTTCAGTTGCGGCAAACCCTTACAACAGGAACTGGAAGAATTGAGATCAAAAACAGAGGAGTTGCAACAATCGTTTACATCAAAGGTGGATGCTTTACACGATGACAACCAACATCTTCGATCAGAAATACGACAATTACAAAAATCTATGCAACAATTACAACTACAGAACAAAATTATGATCGAGAAAATCGACAATTTGGAAAAACGAGATTCGACGCCTCACATTCTAACCGAAATCCAAAACAAAAAGCTCAGTGGGCTCGAAGAAAAGAATTCAATCAGAAAAAATACAGCTGGTAAAAAACGAAGGAGAAGTTGGCATGGTAATTGTAAAGAGGGGATCTTGATAAAAGATTTATGTACCATAGATTGTTAATTATATTATTCTCAACATCGATTAATGACATGAAATGTGAAAACAAAAAAAAATATTTGTAGAGGGTAACGCGTTACAATAGGCGGTTCTCGAATTATTATAACTCCACCTAAAATAGAAGTGGCAGGGGCTTTTAAAAAAACAAACGTACTTTAAAACATTGTTTGTTTCCTTGAGAATCTGAGACGATTATAAGTGACACATATCGATACAAATATTCTCTGTAAAAGTATACCACTGTGATAACAAACCTATCAGTGTAGCATCTATGAACAAAGTAAGTGCATCATAGCATTTCACACCCAAGTAAAACTGTTTTGTTACAAATTCTGTAAAATAAGATGCTGTTGTTTTAAACTTTCGTTTTCATTAGACAGTGTAGAACAGTATGATGTTCAACCCAATTTCAATTCATTTGTTTAAACTTCATTGGTATACCAAACTGGTGATTTCAAATGTGCTATAATATGGGTTATTATAATAATATGTGATAAATGCAGAGAATGTGGTCAGGCACAGCTTACAGTTCGTCTGCTTATGAAACGATTTTGGATTTTTTTTTCGAAACCCAAGTGGTGATAAATTCACCCACTCTATAAACTCTCATTTCGGAAACCGTTCCTCGACATTAAAACATAAAAATAGTTCCTGGTCGGTGTAAATTATACCCAACTTAAAGTAAGATAAACATTCTCAATCTGATATGATTAATATTGCAAGCAATTTAATAACACACTGTCCTGTGAAATATAAAGGTATAATCGTTTTTTTTATAATGGGATATTTTTAATATGTTATTATTTCTTGGTGAAAGCGCCATTGCTTCTCCTCCTTATACAATGTACATACCATTAGACTAATATTGTTAAACTTCTCCGTGATTACTAATAAGAATTATTTACTCATATAACATATTGTTAAAGACTCATTGTGTAAGAGTTAAATCTGCCTAAATGTTATATAAATCATGAATAAAGACCTTTATTCACATGCCAATCCCATAAACAATTCTCAAGAACATCGCGAGGTTTGGATTTTCAAAGGATATAACACGATTTCCAGTTAATGATTTAATTAAAATTGGATAATTGAGACATTTTTTTTCATTATCGAAATAACGTTAGCAATGGCAATCGAGACAACACCGTTCTTCATACGGTTGTAACACCACTCAGAATGAAATAATTTAACTGAAGTTTTAAACTTATTCACTTTTCATCATCTATTTGATCACCTCTTTTATAAATCTTATATGATGTATCCTAAACCGAGCAGATTTATTTTTATTAGCTGTATGTATTTTTATCTTTCTTACCAAATAAATTATAAACTAATTCGGACGCGGAATTTATGATGTCATATAATATGTCAGTGGGTGCAAATAATATCAAAATATGATATAAGGACATAATAATTATTTATATAAAAAAACAATTTTAAAGAAAACTATTTTGTATGATACGAAACTACTTGAATGCATGTTTTGTGCGTGTAGAATGGCTTTATTTTAACGCCCGCGTGTACCGAAGTGATTTCGCCGACAATTAATTATGGTCTATTACGTGGAAAAAATATTTACATCGTGATGTTATTGTACACCATAACGTGTTGTACATATATTATAGAGCCATTTTATAACCTTGGCCTTAAGAATTCCACACAAAAGACTCATCATTATGACATCATACAGGGTATCGTGTGTCTTTTGTGAGAAGATTGAATAGTATAATTTACATATCTCAATGTGTGTCAACAATATCTTGAGATGAAGGTCCAAATTATGGAAGCGTATAAGGGTCAATAGCGCGATTTGTCAACATGCAATTTGTTCTGATGATTTTTTCTCTGAAAAGACAATTTTTGCTGAGTCAACAAGCTATGTATATGTTATGCGTGGGTGTGCACCTTTGCGTTAAGATATTGCTATTTTCGACTTATTATTTCACCATAGTAGGCTATATGTCATGTGCGCCAAATTTCGCCATGTGCTATGTCGACCTGTGGATTTAAGACAAAATGACGATATACATCATAGCGAGTTATTCCATTAACACGTTAAAAATTGTCTAGGGGCAAGCCACGCCCAATTTTTGTATTTGTTGTCTACAGACCACAATTCTGAACGAATCAGCTTGGTACTTGGCATATGTATTCCTGAGGGTGTCAAGTATTAATTTTGGTTGAGTGTCCCGACCCCCAGTGAAGAGTCACGTCCACTGTTTGTTTTTAGCGCCCGAAAGCCACAATTCTGAATGGATTATCTCGGTATACTTATTCCTTATACTCTAAGGACGACGACTATTGACGTTGTTGCACGCCCCCGAACGCAAAACAAACCCAACGCCTAGCCTTCTATGCCTCTTGAGATATTACAGCCATTTCATATTTCATTTCCTTCATTTATAAAAGTACCATATATCAATCAAAGCAGGAATGTGGACGTATATTGCAGCGTTAGCGATGCTCTCAGGCCCGGATCCAGGATTTTGTCGAGGAAGGGGCCATACATTGCAGCAAAGGGTAATAATCAGGTTTGGTTTAGTTCCCAGCGGAGATAATGCGAAAATCAAGTTTATGTCATCTACTAAAGAGCAAATATGTGAACTACAACAGTAAACAAAGCAAACGAAAACGAAAATCAACCATGTCACACTGGGCACTGGCCCCCCCCCCCCCCGGATTCGCGCCTGGCTCTCGTTGTTTCATTATTTGGACACTGCCCGACAATTTGATGTTCGCCCTTAATTTATTTTCATACGTCCACATATAGGCGTCGCCCGTCGGTGTGTGTGTTGATGGGGTGGGGGGGGGGCTGTGTGCCAATCAATGATCGTATCAAAAACGTTACATACTCTATCCCTTATGCCAGGATGATCTCTATTGTTTTTGGTGCTTGTCAGATACTCAGAGACGGGGCCACGCCCATTTCTTGTATTTGTTTGTTTATCGTAGGCCTTTGCATACCTATCCCGTATACCATAAGGAACATGCTTATTATGCCCTACCCCCAGAGACAGAGCGACACCCATTTGTGTCTTTTGTCTACAGACTGGAATTCTGAATGGACTTGGCATATGTATTTCTTATACTGTAGAGATGGCCACTATTTATATTGGTACCACGATTCCCAGGGGTATGGTACCACGCCAACTTTTTGTCTGTAAATAATTTACAGTATAACAGATTTTGTTCAAATTCAGAATATCAGTTAAAGCAGGAATATGGGCGTATATTGAAGTGTAAGCAATGATCTCCTTTTTATAAACAATATCTATTCAGACATCTAAGGGGATTTGGTAAGTATAATCAAGAATTTTAAAACTATAATCAAGAATTTTAAAACTATAATCAAGAATTTTAAAACTATAGTCAAGAATATACTTACAAATGTATTTTTATAATTTTTTAGCCGATTAATTTTTACTTTGTATCAAATGGGAGCCACGATAATCAAGAAGGTAGGATGCTGGCTCGCTAACCTGGACAGGTGCGGATCCAGGAATTTTTTTTGCAGGAGGGGGTTTGCCAGGTTTCTGTTATGGAAATCTGCCATCATCGTCTCTAAATTACATAGGCATACATACAAATTGGGCTTTTTAAACAGAGTAATCATTTTTATACGGATGTAGGATCACTTTGTGCAAGGCATTATTTTTTTTTTATGTAGCTGAGCAGGAGGGGGTTTGGACCCCCCCCCCCTGGATCCGCGCCTGCTGGAGGTTCCCTGTTCCATTCCTGTGTTGACCGAGTACAGTCGTTCGGATGGAGCGAAAACACCATGTCTCGTGTGCACATTGGCATGCACGTATAAGAACGCTTGACAGTTGACATTTGATTTTATAATTGGCTGTACTGCCCGGTTAAAAATTTCCCTCTTAATTAGCCCAGTCGGCGCAGAACAGTAGGTGGCTAAACCCAATTTCAATATTTCATATTGAATATTTCAAATCAGGCCAGACTTCTAAGAGGTAACGTATAATATAAGTGTATTAATTGCAACAAATATAAGTGTGCTGGGTGGAAGTTAAAAAGAGATTGTTTCTTCTGTAGTTATCACAGAGACTTATTAACGTTGACCCACGAATCCATTGTCTTAACAGTATCGAGCCACATTTAGGATTACTGTTCATTTTAACTCTTATAATTTTAAAAGGTTTTTATTTATTAGAAAATATATTTCAAAAACAGATAATTCATAAACAATTAAACGTATGTGATGCTACTATATACATATTATAAACTTAACCAAATTAACAGAATTAAAAAAACAAAACAAAAATCAACCGTTTCGTATAAAGGAAACAAACGCATGCTGCCGGAAGATCATACTGAGCAGTCTTTTTATAATTATAATAAATACATTTTATTTTGTCCATGTAAATCAGAATATACATTCCTGGATATACTGTACATCTCCATTAAACCTTCTCGCTGTGCATACACAATATTTTTGTAACAAACGAATATAAAGATTAGAATTTTCGAAGATAATGTATAATTCTACTCCGTGAACCGATTTGGCGTGGTTCGTATTTATAAATTAACTTCAAAGATGCTTGAGGGTCATAACTCCGAAACCGGAGGTGGTAGGCCATCGCCACCAGAAGTTCATTACTCCCCGGTCCGAGCTGCCCTTATGCACCAAATTTCAGCCTCGTGAAAGCCAGACAAACAAGCGGCAGTCTCAAGTGTGAGTATAGATAACAATATTGTTACTTAAATGGACAATCATATGTCCTAAAATATAAAATGACAAATCAATATAATTGACTGAAACATGTCAAGTCGACGGACGTTCCAAAAGTAAAGTAGTATCAGTTATCCTGTCTCATGCACAACTATAGCCAAAGACTTTACCTTTATCGGTATATTAGTGGCATATTTCAGTGACAAACAATTCAGTCCGCCTAGACAATAACTAGGATTTACGCCAATTTTATGTGCATGTTAAATTAGTGCAGCGCTACAAGAACTAGGCAATATTGTAAAAAAAACACAGACACAGAACTGGATAATTACATAGACAACACATCTTTAAAAGCGGTGCATTTGTTGTATGTGGATTACGGTTTTAAAAAATCTATTTTGAAACATTTATGACTGGGGATTCATAACCAGATATTGTAGTGGGGTGACGGACAGAGTTAGGTACCGGTTTACTAAGTGGGTCGTACTCAACTACCGATGATAATGGTCGGTTTATCTGATTCTGATAATGCGCCATGTTTTCCATCGGTGAGTACACATTATCAACAACGCCATTTTGTGTATTGGTTAACGTAGCTCTCGTTGTCCATGATCTTTGACTGGGTGTTCGTTGCACTTTACCTCGGCAAACCTGCACTTCCGTTGTAGTGGTAGTTGTTGTTTCCATTGAATCCGACGTCGATGCGGAACGTTTGTAAGACACCCCAGAACCTTTCCTTACATGGTTTGTTGCGACAGCAACAGTCACCGTTTGGTGACCTGGCCTCCTTCGTCGCTTGAAGATAATTACTGATACCATAGCAACAATTATTAAGGCGATCAGAGCCAACATTACGTAAAGCAGGGTAAAAACGAGATCATCATCTGAAAGAAAACATTTATTATAGAGTTGTTTCCCTTCTCATTTCAAGCAATGTATTGAACCAAACTTTGTACGCCCAAGCCAAACTAGTTTTTATACTAGGGCAATTAACAGATAATTACTGTTAAAATTTTATTTTAATAGTTCGCTTGCGCATGGGGATCTTTGGCATGGGACGTAAGCGAAGGATCCGGAAAAACCCCTAGGAGGTTAGGCAGACATCCACACACCTTTTCGCGTACACACTCGGTAACGTAACCACGCCATTTGACTCAATAGCAGACGAAAAGTGCACGAATTAGACCATTCACCCGCTTAACTTTAAATCGAGGTAACCTATGTCGTCGCATTACTGATTTAGAAAATGAGACATTCCGAATCCATATTGGTTTTACGTCTGATTAAAACCAATGAATTTTTCGTCATGTTTATTCAACTGCTCATTCATGAACGTCAGAGATTAAGGAACTCATTTCCAAATGTAACAACCACTTGAAACTTACCGTCTTTATTTCCGTTTTTAACTTCATAAACTTGACTTCTCAGATCATCTGTAAACATATAGCATTTGTAAGTTTGTATTAAATTAAAGCAACCACAATTAAAAACAATCAACACTATTACATGTTGATTTGTGTTTCACAAGAAGCTTTAATGACGATGAGGGGGGTTGGATGGCGAGTGGTTAGCACATGCGTGCTGTATCGTAAGGCCTGTCGTTGAGACAACTGGCGCGTGGTTTCGAATCCTCGGTTGTACGTGATAAGAAGTAGGGACGCCTGTCCAAACTCGTGGGTTTTCTCTGGGTACTCCCCCCCACTGCCGAAAGACCGCTACGCGCAAGCGAATTATTGCAATATAATTAAACCATATGTTAGTCCGGTAATGGCCTAGTTTGTGTCGAATGGACGTTACTCTCTCTTAATGACGATAGCTTCTTTGTGTTTGATAGGATAATCTATCGCGTGTTTTGTACATATGTGGCCTCAGCAAATGGACCATATGGAAACCTAGTGCTTAAAGCATGGGGTATTAATTAAAGTGCTTATGATTAAATTCAGTCACAAATTCAGAACTTCATCATAGAACTTCACGATCTATGGGGGGATGACTCCGCGTTGAAATCACAGTGACGCAACGTAACACCTACGCAATATTTACGTCAGAAGACGCAACCAATACACTAACCTGACCTCACCCGTGTATCGTCGCACGTAGCTGTTGGCTGTCAGCTGTCGCAAATATAGTGTTGGGATAATTTCATTACACCCTGTGACGCATAACTTCCGTTTGCGCACTATTTAAGAAATGAAGGCGGTTATAATATCTATCTCCAACCTGTGATACAAGAGTATATTTATCACCTACGACTGACCCACTATGCAAGTTTTCGTAAACCATAGTAGATGAAAGTCGACCCCCGTCCCCCTTCTCCTACCAACACACGCCTTGTGCTACCTGGGTCTCACGAAATTAACATTGACTGTCATTGGCCCGATTTAATTTTATACTTTATTTTGACCCAAATGAAAAATGTATTGCTCCTTTAAGTATATTATAAAAAGCATTATTATATCACGGTTTGTATGCAGGTGCATATGCGCGATTCGTTGTTTTATGGCATTGTACTCCAATTCTGGAAATCAGGGCCTCATTTCTTGAAGTCTTAACTAAAGCTAAAATCCAAATTTCAGTAGATACTTCAATTTTGATTGGCTAAGCACTTAAATCAATCTAATAGTATCAAATTACTAAAATTTGGATTTTATCTTAGTTAAAATTTCGTGAAAGGGGGCCCAGATACGGTCAGCAGTTTATGGTTTCTAAAGTACATCCGAAGAGTAGCACATAGCTTATATTAAATGGGGGATAAATTTAGGTAGTAATCGTTATCTCCATTTGGATGATGATCTTAACTCATTTTCGATATGGGAGACCAATCTATATTGAACAGGGCTATACCATGCCCGGAATACGAGTAAAGTTATCAGGCCAAATTCATGCATGGATGAGTGGGGGGTGTCATTGGTTAATAAAGGAATTGCAATATATATCATAGTATATTTTCATAAAATGTACTCACCTTTATCACTGCCGTACAAGACTCTTATCTTAAATCCTTTTCGGGCTTCTGACTCATGCGATGAAGAAAACCGTATGGTAAGACTCGGTCCTTTAGTATAATAAACTCTATTTGCTTGCTTTTGATTACAGTCGAAAGGTAGTTGTTTATCACTGAAAGAGCAATTAAAACGAATCTGTAGAAAATAAGTATTTCAAACAAATTCAATTATAGTTTGTCTAAAGATCGAAACGTCGCCTAAGTAAATCAGAAGCTGTTTTCCTTAAGTATGTGTTATAGTTTATTACTCGACCCAGTGACTAAATGTCGCTAAATAAAATATCAAATAAGATCTTATAATTATTAACTAATTAGTTTGTACTTTAGAGTGCAGGCCTAGGCTATCAATATCAACCCATTGTGTACCAAAACCAAAACCAGCGCATCCATTTTCGGTATTCTGGCGTTATATAAAAAACCAAAGCCCGACAAGCAATGCGCAGTTTTCCAAGGAGCAGATCCCCTAGTTAAGTAAGATGTTAACAAATTGGATGTTTGTTGTTTCAAAAATCTATAGATCGCATACAAAGCAAGCACGTTTCAATGTTAACAGTATAATTACTATCTTCCAGAAGTTTATTCAAAATTGTTGGCATTCCTCCTTTAACAACTGGATATACAGTATTTAAAAGTGTGGTACTTGCGACTGATTAAACTCACAACAAGCGAGGGGAAACAAAATGTAAAACCATAGTCTAGTCAAGGAAATAAAATTTGGTTTAACATCCTTATGCATTAATTAGAGCACCAAATATAGGACAATGATAACGGGTATAAGTCATGCAGTGTGCTAGGATTCCAACGGTTACTCCACGATTAAAACCACGATTTTAATTGCATTACCGGACTTTGATTTTTTTTGATCCTCGCCAGCGGTAGTGGATTATAAGGGAGGCGCTTACCTCCCACCAGAATTTCCTTTTGAAAATCTTAAACAATACAACTGAAAACACCGAATTCGGAGAGAAAACTTTGATATGAACCCCATGAGTCAGGACCAGTTGAAGGGGCCCTAGTTCCTTAAAAAAGCCCCCCCCCACCCCCCAAGTCCAGGAAAAGGGGAGTGTGTGTTTTTATTGGGGGTTTGTTTATTATTACCTATAAGCGGTAGAATTCCTTTTTGCCCCTTTAGTGGGAATCGCGCATCTCGTACCTTGCACTCCCTAGGGGTGGGCGGTGACTAGGTTGACACTGGCTCCCTAATCTGGATGTCCGGTGTTCCATCCCGTTGTTGATCGAAATAGATCATCGAGACTTTGTACAAGGCGTGGCTACCTTCTTGTCAGTGTTGCAAGACGGTTTGAATTAGGATCGCGGAAACTGCTTGGAATCCTATCTTATGAGATGTATGAGATACGGCTTATTTGGATATCAAGTGAGTAAATAAGATTATATCTACTTACTATATTCGTATCCTTGTAATAAGTACTAGAAATGAAAATGTGGATTAACGTCCTACTCGTCTGCACCGACTGGGCTAATGATGACGGGAATATATCCTACATACAGTAAGCTATGAGGGCTGCGGTCTATCGTTATATTGAATTCCAACGATTCTTTCATGTGCACGCCCGAGTACACGGAACCTATTTTTGTCCCATCAGAACAACTAGACGCCCTCCATCATACACCACGCCAACGAGGAAACTACACTTGAAAATTTACGGAGAATGTGATAGGTCAACACCGGGATCAAACCCGGACCTATTAGCGAGCCAGCATCTTACCTACTGAACCACCACCAAAGTGCCTGGCAACAAGGGACGAATGGGACTAAAAACCGAGATCCCGTGTATAAATGGACGTAAAATATCCCTTGGCAGCTGGAATTAGATATAAGTGTGGTACCATGTACACATTGAGAGTTGGAATTTAATAATAATATAAGAGATATCACCATTGTCCGTATTTGCCCTCATCGATACGCCATGCAGTCTTCATTAGCCCAGTCGAAACAAAACATTAAACCCCTTTTAATTCCTTTTCACTGCATTGCACTATTATATCAGATCTAAATACAGGTAATATTTTCAAAAAAGGGTTATTAGAATTTAAACATTTGCTATAAGTAATTTCTTTTAAACAAATTACTATAATTCAGCATTTGCAATTGAATTAATTTTTTTACTTTTGTCAATTTTGTTTCCGTGGAGTGGGTGATTAACCACTGGCCAACTAGAATCCTATATCATTGATCATTATTGAAACTACTTTTTTGGAGCAAAAAATGCTTATAAATCCATATCAATAATGAGTTCATGAAAGCCGTGACAATTAAATGTATGGTTTGAATTAGCTTCCCATATTCTTTTTAAAATGCTTTGTCACACGGAAGTGTCAGATGTTTATAATAATAGCAATATGTTCATGGTTTAATCGACATTGTTAATGAAGTGTGATACGGGAAATTGTGCCCGGGCAACGGCGCTTCCGCGTATTCCACATACACACCTCAGTTTTAGGTCCAATCAAAACGACTAGACGCTTGTCAGGGCTTCCGGCCTGCACCAGGATCTCAAAGACGTGTAGACAGACACGATGCTGTTCGGACAAAATGGTCCTTCATAGCACATTGCCCATGTTGCAGAAGAGGAGAATGCTAAACCTAATATCATTTGTTTTTTCTCTAGATATAGTTGCAGTATGTATCTAAATCGACAAGAAAGTATTCGGGCAATGTAAATTACCCAAAAATTATTTGAGAAGTACCTCGAATACCCGGGACGAGAGACTTTCGGAACGTGCCGCCTCCGGCAGCCGATCCCTGATTGCCAAACACTGCCCGGATCTTTGAGTTAGTGAATCAGGGCCTTACCCTGTGAACCATGCTGATACTGCATCACCATTTTGGCGAGTCCCTTTAGGAAAGTCCATAATGTTGTCCTCCATTTTTGTCTTTGGTTACAGCTCAGGTTTTACTAATGACCTTATACAGATTAAGCATGCCCTGACTAGTGCATGACACACATATCAAACAGTCTTATATATAAACTTACGCTGATTCGTCTTTCAGGTATAATATATCCATACAATGTATGTCAAATTCTTCAAACAAAACCGCCCATCTTCCTGTCGGCTTAGTCCACGTCCAACTTAAACTCGAATCAGATGGATAGGGTGATGGGAAATTTGGAGTTGTTATAATTTCAGGTTGAGAAAAATTCTGATTACTTCTATAACCTGAAAGAGAATTGCGTACATTAGTGATGAGAATAAAAACAGGACCATGACTTCAATGGATGTTACATTGCACGTACAAGATATCGAAACTGGCTTAATACTTCTATCAGTTCCATTCTCGGCTTACCCAGTGACTTCATTCAGTTCTACTCCACTAACCCGTGGGTTAATCTATGCTAGGCGCTGTGTGTGTGTGTGTGTGTGTGGGGGGGGGGGGGTCACATTTTCAAATTATCGCCCTTGATGATTGTGCTATTGTTATCGATCAATCACATAAATTGTTAATTGCAAAGCAAGTTGGTAAAGACAGACGAGTAAGTTAGGAGTTAGCCTAAATGCGTATTTATTAACAACAAATTAATGTTATATTAATGAAGACCGAGGGTTTATATCTATGTAGGGTTTAGAGTATTATTGAGAATCGTTCGTTTCTTGAGATTAACAATTACGCCATCGAAGAGAAGTTGTTGTGAATGTTGTTGTTAACTCAAGATACAATTTTATGGGTACACATTTACGGAGTTTAATACTAAGCAACGTTTCGACCAGGATATTCTCGTCTTTATCAACGGATTGAGATCACCGATGATGTGTCAATTTCCGCTGCTCCCTATAGTATACAACATGGGATTATCCAGTGCGTTACTCTAATTAGTGACTAGTTTATTCGATTTAATTTTCGTTTGAAAAGATTTTTCTTGTGTCTTTAAAGATATCGACCCTTGCGTAACCATCGGCTGAAAAATATATATCCAAACCTTTCGAGATACTTCAAGTGAAAACTTTGCATCGCGGATTTTTATATGACATTGCGTGTACATTTTGAGACAAATAGAACTAAGAACACCCTTAAAAATCATTATTGATGGCGAAATATTTTGGGAACTAATTGCATTTTTTTTTGGGGGGGGGGGGGGGGCTAAGCCACTATGCCATTTCTGGATTATATTGTAAACTGTTATTTCAATAATTTGCTTGCGTATAATGGTCATTAGCAGTGGAGGTGAAATCTTTCGAAATCACCGCAGAAATCCCATGAGGTTAGACAGGCTATCCTGCGTGAGGTCGAAATCATGCCTTTTAACTAGATGACAGACCCTTTGATCTAAAGTGCACGCGCGGTGTCATTCACACCAACGTGAGCATTTAGTCAGTGCATTAGGACGATTAATCATTGAAAGAGAGGGAAAACTGTAGCATTTGACGTCTGTTTTATGTGCCTTGGATCCACATACACCTACGTAGTTTAAACAATTTATTTAACTGTCGGATTCTCACCACGGAAATAACATTAAAATTGTTGGGTCTATTTCAACAAAAAACCTAATACATATTGAAACAACCCTCGTGCAGATCACGTGGAACAGTCTGCATAAAAGTACCCGCTGTCAAGTTCAAGACGAATTCAAATTTAAACTGTGATTATAGAGAAATTATATTCCTGAACGGACTACTCTGGTTATTATTATTTATACCACATTAGATGTAGCTTAATTATCAAAGTTTAATAAATAAAAAAAAGTGTTGAATAAGAATCCTAACTGTATTATTCCCCTGGTTAATATTATTTAGACACGCGTGACGTATACGAAACACACGTGCTGGAAAGTGTCTGTATTTTAAGTTGTCTATTGGTCTCGTACACGATATTTCGTACTATATAGATATAACACTCGTGTCGCGCAATATCAATATATTAAAAAAAAACTAAAAAACAAACAAACAAAAAAAAACAACAAAAAAAACTGCACATATTATGCCACATGTGGGTTTTGATGAACTTAATTATCAATTGAATAAATAGGATACCAATACATGTGATATCAATTGAATACATATAGTTAAATAAGAGCCCTAAAAAAACCCGGTTAAGTTGTGAAATATTTGAGAATAGGATACGTACCGATATATATTCCGATCATTCAAAATTATATGCGACCTCAAAAACATATTAAGTTGTAAAGATGGCTGGTAATTAGGGAAAAAAATGTTTTTAATCTTACCACAGACGGTGCCCAATACAAGAGAGATAACAAATATTAGTCCAGCTATCGCCATCTTGAGGGATGATAATTCAGGATGTATTCTGACTTTATTAACTCAGTTATGACTATTTAATATTAAATATCTTATTCTCTATTAACCTTTGACCTCTGTACGGATACACGATGAGTCAAAGTGGAGGGTTTCAAAATAAATTGAAGTTGGTAAAGTCATAATGACATTGTCAATATCAGCTAATATATTCTGATATGCAATAATACTAACACTGCTGCCTTTGTAATAAATTTTAATACTAGCGAATGTCATACACTGAAAGCCATAAAAAACGCAATGCTGCAACAACTTTTGACAAATGTACATAACAATTGAGAAAATTGAGATAACAAGCATCTGTGGATAATTTCATGAAAGAATTCACCACAAATGAATAAAACCGAAACGTCAGAGAACCATGAAATAAAGCAGGGTTCAGCTGAAGACAATATAGGATGTGTTTACCCTGTTTGAGGGCTGATCTGACGTTGCCGTGTCCAAACAGTTCCCCTGGTAGTAGCAATAGCTGACCGGAACCTGTTGCGCAGATGCTGTAGTCGGGTGTGGCGATGTTGAGCAGCGGTTGTTAGAGGTGACGCTCCGGGTAGGGGTCGATCCGCAAGCTTCCAGTAACGTAGAAGCGTTGTCTTTGGCGATCAATGGTCGATGGGTGGGCATAAAGGTACCATAAGAAAGGAAAGCCCAAGAAAACGTTTACCAGAAATATTTCACGAATTAGGCATTGCATTTTTAATGGCTTTGAGTATATGTTGTTCTTTCTTAGAAGGAATAAGAAGTAAAGGAATTTTAAAATTTTGCAGTTGCAATATCGTTGTAATTTGAAGTAAATTTTCAATATATCCATTTGCATTATCTATTTATGAAATATTATAGCATGAACGTATACTGCCGTGCAAAGGTAGAAGGCAGTATCTACACTTTTGGCCAAAATATGTCTTTGGTATCATTGTGATCGGCAGTATCAGCTCTATCACATGTAAAAATCTCATTGCTATATTTCGATTAGATAAAGAGATTTACAGTGTCGATTTGGTCAGTAAATGCAAATTGCCCTGGTATAACTAGGGATGAAAGCAGTAAGTGTAGATACTGCCATTCTCCTTGATACATCTATTACAACCCAGAGCGAAATTTTGGCAGTAAATGCAAATTCCTCTTATATAACTAAGGAGAAAAGCAGTAAGTGTAGATACTGCCGTTCTCCTTGGAACATGTATGTTGTACCTTAAGATAAGGTGCTGGCAGTAAATGTAAAGTGACCTGCATTAACTAAGGTAAAAAACAGTATATAATGTCAAGGATTTGGACTCTACTGAATGGGGAAATGCCTAGAACAATGAACAATGTTTATGCATAAATATGCAGTTTGTAAACTGTCTGTTTATCACAGAAACAATTAGAGAGCATGTGTAGATGCTGCTTTGTACCTTGGTTTTACAATGGGCACAGGAAAAGTAAGGTCCCGAGCCATAAAATGGGCAGTATCAGCATTATCTCAGTCCCTCAAAGAAATATACGAAAATCGACAAGCTATATCGAAAGAGAACCAAAATATTTCCTTACGTTGAAGAAATCACATTATTTTATACAAAACTATGAGTACAGGAAAGTGTCAAACTTTAACGTCGATTTTCTCAAAATGACTTTTTTGCAGATACTGCCTTTCTCTTTTGTGGGGCAGTATAGCTCTTATCTAAATCGTTCATATTTCAAAGACTGTTTCAAACCGTTTTATCAATTGCAAAGTGTACACCTATATATAATATAAGTATGCATTTCAAGAGTCCCCTAAAAAGAAAATAAAGATGTAATAAAATTGGAATCCGCCCATAGTAAAGTGAATTGTGGTGATGCAACCGGTTTTGGCTTCCTGATGTAACCTTATCTGTTCAGAACACATCCTTTCAGCATATTTAACAACGGATACAGCTAACTTATTCGTAGTTTAGTAGAGGATATTGTAGTGCTGTACGTTTGTCAACAATGAATGATATTCATCTTTGAACAATTGAGGAGTAATATTTCGGTCATATTGATATGCGATTAGTTATCATGCTAGAACGGAACTGATCCTTAACTTTGTATTATGATTAATTACCTCACATTACGTACAACACATCTCAACCTTTAACATGTATACCATGGAGTTAAATGTGTTAAACTACCCAAACCTCACGTCAAAACATTATAACTTTTGTCTCTCTCCAAATTATACAACTTTCTTTAACCATATGGACCCCTTCCGATGAGAGGCGTAGTCGTGAAATATATATTGGGTGGGGGGGCGCAAATTAAATTATATAAAATGTTGACAATCTGTGACACCGGAGGCATGAGGCATTCCCATAACGTTCCAGTCTTCTGCAAACACTGTGGTATATTTTATGGGGTTAAACTAAAACATCACACCAATACAATGCCGTATTCATATTTTTTCATGACTATTGAATGTAACGCTTGAGTTATGATCAACACGACAGAAAGAGTTTAATAGGGGAATTTTTTATGAGGAAATCCAAATGAAACAAGACTTGATCACGTAACTTTAATTTACGAGGATGCACATATGCGTACGGACTCGATGAATGTTGGGGGGGGGGCAGAATCCGAAATGCCCGAAAAAACATTCGGGTTTACAGACAGCGGCGCCGGTCTTCCTCGAGAGGCGAAGAAGCGTGGCTTACCTTGTATGGACCCCCAACTCCGCCTAAGAAAATTTGTGAATATTTGACGGCTGCAAACTCTTTTTCCTGCTATTTCAGCACGTGAACAAAGCAACTTCAAAGTGGTCTAATTTAGCCTAATTAAAGTGGCCGACACGAATTCTAATCAATCGTTTACATCCACGAATACGAGACCGTTGGGAGAAAGTTTTCAAAATTAACTGCCACAAACGCGTGTTTTCCAGCCGGTAAATACTGCAACTTCAATTTGGTCCAATATAGCCTACCTGACTGACCAGAATTCTAAACATCCTATCAGTCGTCGCGGAATAAGGGGAACTCACCCTTCCGGGGAAAATTTTGAAAATTTAACCACCGAAAATGCGTTTTTCTGCTATTCTAGCCCGTGTAATGAACTCCAAAAGTATTCAATGGTTTTGTAACCGAAATCCCTCTCTGAATTCCAACCATCCAATCACACTGTTGCAGTTGCATTCACAAGTAATACTCGATGCCCGAAAAATGTCGCACAAAGTACATGTAGAGTGGCTCCAGACAAAATGTTTTAATCCATAGTCAACTCAGTACAAATTCGTGGTATTCAATTAAAAGAAAAGTGATATCAGTGTTTTATTATGGCTCGATGACAGTCAGGGAAGCAAAACTAGAAAGACCCGAAGCAGTTTTACAGACACCGGGGCCAGTTTTCTTCGAGAGGCGAATGGACCCCTCAAGAAAGTTTTGGAATATTTGACGGCCGCAAACGTGTTTTACTGCTATTGCGGTCCTAAAATTAGTGTTTCGATAGATTTTGGGCACTTTATTTTGCCATTTGTTTTTTGTTTTTTTTTGTTTTTTTTGGGGGGTGGGGGGGGGGGCTAAGTATATTCAGAACCCCCAGAAAAACAATTGTCACACGAATAGCAGGGGCATTTATGGAAATGCGACCATCTTGGACGCCATCTTGAATTTCACTTTTTCTTCCCACGATTCAGGTATCCAACATCATTCAAAAGTCTAAGCGAGGGGAACATATATTATACACATTGTACCCCTACAGTCTCAAATGATAGTCTCAATTGAAAAATGAAAACATTAAACATACATTATGGGAGAGCAAAAACTGACTTTTGTCGGTCTTCCTTTGGGCCTCAGATGTCATAGAAATTATAAATTAGATCTTTATTTAAACAACAAGCCCAAAATGAACACTGTAGACCCACGGATGGCTTGGATTGGGCTCGGATTAAAACAGGATTTCGTCGACTGATTTAATCACTATGGCGTCGTGGGTGGGGTTTCTCCGTGACGTTGACGTCATCATACTTCCGGAAATTATTCATAAAAGACAGTGATGACCGAGGCTATACACAAGCTTCACTAGATACCGTTTAAACATTACTTGATGACCGAGACTATGTAGGTGGAGTTAACGCCTGTCAATCAACAATCGGCCATAGTGGGAAAAGGGTGTCGATGATTTTAACTACCATTTCTAGTAAAAAATTATAGTGCTAACAACTTTGTTTAGGATAAAGTAATTTGACTGAAATTTTCAATATATTCTTGTTTCAACATGTATTTTTGAACTGTTATAGCAAGAATGGCTAACTCCTTGTCAAAATCTCCTATAATGTATCTTTAATAAAGACGTGCATGAGACCCGACATTAACAAGCGCCATTGTCCAAAATACAGACCAGTAGAGCATTATGAAAATAAGAAATTGGTGTGATTTCTGTTAACATTTGACTTGTACTGGTTTGTCAATATTATCAACTGTTAGTGACTGGGTGTTAACAACTCGAACCGCCACAGTAACAATCTACTTACTATAGCACAGATTATATAGACGGATGTATAGTCGATGGGAGGCGAACAGACTAATCTCTGTGTCAATATTATATTATAGAGGTCAATAGACAACATACCATTGGTCAATAAATTAGGTCAATATAACATTTTGCCGGGCAATAAATATAAAGATCTTTGGTTTCTTTGTAAAATACAGGAATACATTTCAGGTGACACTTTAATGTGATAACTGGAAGAAAAAATCCATTAATCAAAATATCTAAAGAAATTAAGCGTCCTGCGGCTCTCTGATACCAGGCCTTGAAAAGAATTAAAATATTTCTGCTAGTGTTCAATGACTCCGGTGTTACCTCATATCGTCGTATTAGGACACCCATGTCCAACCATTCATCCCCACCCCTACAAACATAATCAAACACTACTACCACAGTTTGTGCGCAACGAATTAAAATGGTAGTAGTGTTTGATTATGTTTGTAGGGGCGGGGATGAATGGTTGGACATTGGTGTCCTAATACGACGATATGAGGTAACACCGGAATCAATCAACACTACAGAAATATTTTAATTCTTTTCAAGGCCTGGTATCAGAGAGCCCCAGGACGCTTAATTTGTTTAGATATTTTGATTAATGGATTTTTTCTTCCAGTTATCACATTAAAGTACAAAATTTTGTATCTAAATTTACAAAAAAATGGAACCTCATCCTAACAACTGAACTGGAACCTTTTCTGACGCCGTATATATGTGCATTTGTTTAATTGTGACGGACTGTGGCATGAATATGTCCCAATTTCACTTTAAATATAAGGGCCCCAGTGACATTTACAGCTAGGTGTCGCATGTAAGCTTTGGATTCACGGTGGCAAAGGAAAAGAAGCTGGCTCGCTTGCACGGAGTTCGCGTGTTCGATCCCTGCATAGGCGGAGAAAGGTCATTCCCTTGTCAGTGATGCAGGACGGAGGGCCTGACAACGACAGCTGTACTTGTCCTTCGGGTGGGGAAAAAACTGAGGTCCTATTTATAGATTGGCGAGAACGTGAAATATCGTTTGGCAGTTGAAATTCGATAAGAGTGGTTCATAGTGTTGCTGCCCGGGCAAAATTTCCCTCATAGTATATTGTGTGGTGTATGTTAGTTTTCAGTAGTCCTATAGGAGCAGAACAGTACGACGTTAAACCCATTTCATTTCATTTTGCCTGTAAGCCTAATCCGATCCTGGTTAGAGGTTAACTACTGTTATTATTGTGAAATAAAAGATTGTAACAAAGCCTGAATACAATCATTGCAACTTCACTTTATAAACATGTAGATTCTAAATTGCATACAATTATATATTTATTCCAAGCTTTAAACTTGGACACAAACCCAGTTATGTAATTCATAGTTCTTAAATCAAAGGTTGAAAAAGGGAAAACATAAAAGAACAATAATTTAATAAATGTATGCGACATTTTGTAGGTATAGAAGACTAGAAGAGACGTATTGTTATGGTGTTAAAGGGTCGATTTAGGATTATATTGAGTTAAAATCTGTATATGACAGGTATAATACCGTACCGTATTCTCACCACTTTCTTACACATTATAATCAGATCAACTTTGACCCTGGAAACTATTTAAGACACAAACCTACCTGTACCCTGGTCCTATTCCTTCAGTCGTTATACACTTTAAACTTCGGTATGCTTGGTCTTTTCCCATCGACTTGTTGACATCTATGTAGTAACTATGACTAGTCCCTCTGTGTTTCTATCATGATAACGTCGTCTCGTCAACTTTACGAAGATTACGAAGAAGATCTGTTGAAATTGATTGATTTAACAAACAAAACTTGGATGATTGTAGTAATTTTAATTTTTGTCACAATGAAATTCCCTGAAGTTGATTTTACAAATTCACCGGGGGATGTCTTGCTGACAGTTGCGTTCCTTTGGAAGCTTGTGAAATTTTATATTTGACTAAAGTAGAGAGAAAGAATTAGGTTTAAGTTTCTCGTCCATCTTGTGTACACTTTAACACAGACTAGATGATTCCGGAGAAAACAATTTGCTTGCTACCCAAATCTAGAAACCAAAACAACTAGTTGCTATTATCACAAATATCAGACATCCCATATAGTCGTATTACCCGGACAGCACCGATGTGGTCGTCTCTTATTTCAAACCGCAAACGTTCATTTAACACACACACACCAATGTGTACATATGACATAAGATTTTCGTCCCACCCAAACGAGGACATAGTGCCTTGCCAGACATACCTGCCTGCACCACGGAACAGGAAATCAGACTGGAAAATCCGAGATGTATACTTTCTTAGCCAACACCGCCCTTCCTTAGTATTTACCGTACACAGACTTAATTGCACGGGCGAGTTCTCCTATGCCACGTGGGCAACATCTACTCCAGATTAACTAAGTCACTTCGCGACTAACATAACTGGTATAGTGGTTATAACATGACAATAATTTGTAAGTCATAAACGCTGAGGATTTCAGAGGTAGGAGGGAATCAGAGTAAACTGACATCTCGACGGGGGCTAAGTGAGAGGGACGCAATGGTGAGTTTTGCGTCATGGTTTTGAGTTTTTGCGCCTCCTCGCAATTGGCAAAAAATCACACGGTTTCAATGCGGGTTTCAACATTGTAATCATAGTCATAATGCTCAACCAGTGTGAAACATATACCGTGAGTCGGATAAGCTATAAAACGATCCTAGAATGCTGCACGCAACCCCGTCTTTGGAGCCCGGGCATGATCTTGTTCTTCATGCAAAATCATTGTTCACCACGTCCCTGCATCCACGGCCCCACCCCACTCAAGCCATACTTTTTAAACATAACATCTTGAATTGTTCTTTTGTTTGTGATTACTGCGTAAAGTGTCTTGTACATATATTTGTTTTTGTGTAAATTGTGTGTGGTGCAGTTCTTCCACATTTACTATCACCTGCATTATAACATTTTACTAGTCCATAAAGTAGAAATACTATAAACCAGAAAGCTACTATATTATGTCAGTTATTGTTACGGGTTGATTTTCTATAATCGCGTAAAGTGGTTGTAGGTCTCGTTTGTCAGCTAGTAAACTAACGTCTAATCGTGTCATTAGCGGTAAATCACATCTTTAAATATTAACAAATTGTTTGTGAAACGATGACCTGCATGTTGACAATATGTCAAGTTTAGGTCGTTGATTGCTGAACCTATACTAGTCACTATGTTTTCGGTTCGTTCGGCATTTCGTATTCTAGATAGAGAGACAAAGACAGAAATGGGGTTTAACTTCCACATGACAAAAACTAGGTCATTTCGGGACTAGCATGGTTCAATTTTATTTCAATAGTTCATGTGGGGCGAAACTGGAGAACCCGATGATGACCCACGAGGTTGGACAGGCGACCCTACTCCTTGACAGACCTTACCGGTTAAACCATTTAGCCACTGTATTCTATCTCTCGTATTTTTAAGAATCAAACTACTAGTTGAATATTTATTCAATTTCATAGCCGTAAGTCATGCACTGTGCGATGAGGAAATTTTGCCCTGACAGCAGCGCCAACTATTCGGGAAATATTATCATGCTGTGAATTTATACCATTCGAGGTTCCATTATTTCTAGTAGATCATTAAGGAGTATGATTCAAAAACAGAAATTCATTTATATTTTTCTCGTGATTTGGTATTTTCAATCACATATTTGAAACAGCTGGCTGTTGGTCTTTGCCCTGAAATTAATTCCCACTCAGGGGCGTTCTAAGGTTTATCATGGCGGAGGCTATACAATTTGAGGGTGGGGGGAGGGGTGTGTCTTGATTGATGATTTCATAACAGTGCAATGCCTGCATTCTCATTCAGTAGTGGATTCGACAGTAACAGTGTAAAGAAAACGACTGATTCGGACTCGGGGGCCCTTTCACTTGACCAGAGGGGCCGTTTTGTCCCGTTCGATTTCTTCAGCTTCTTTGATTTTTTTCGCGAGGAGGCTGGCGCCTCCAGCACCTCAGCTATAAAACGCCTTTGTTCCCACTGCAGCTGGAATCCATCGCTACAGTTAAAACATCCACTCCATTCAGTTGCATGGAACAACTAGTGTCCAGCAAACTACATGTACGCAGGTCAAAATTTAAAGGAGCTCCCTTTATCGTATCGAATGCTCACCACTTTGATTCCACGCCCTAGCAATCCCACATATAGGATAATACAGAGTATATTAATTAAGGAATATTAAAAACGGTGCCAGACGATAAAAAGACGTGCACAAAATGAAATTACAAAGAGCAAATGAAACGTCTCACGTATCTGTACCAACCGGGATAAGGAAGGCATGAAACACCGGAAAATGTAATATAGGGGAAATATTGTCAGGACAGTGACACAACGACTGACTGGGGATCTTAAATTGGTGTCAATGGCATACATCCTAGCTCTGTGTTTAGGAGCGACTAGACGAAATGACATTTTATAGTTAATATCGACACGACACATAAAAAAGCATTATGCCTTACGCAGTGAAATATTATATGAATGTTGCTTAATTCGTACTTTTTCAAACTTCAAAGTGATCCCTTGCTCTGTTCGGGTTCAACTAAATCGAAATTTAGTAACTATGTTTGGTAAGTAGCCCACGTCGTATGAGGTTGTCATATAGAACCGCTTCAAATTTGATATAAAGTAATTGTAATTTTTTAAAACAAATTTAATATTCTAAATTTCTATGGTATCAAGAGGCTCCAACAATCACCCTATCCACTATTTTATTTGATATATTTATTCAATATGATTATAATACAGATCTACATTCCGTTTCGTTTTTATACTTCCGATGGCTAGTTATAATGGGGGTTCACGCCAGGCGTCAAATTAGCGGCTTTTGATCATAAGACGTCAGATATTGATTAATCAATCAGCGTTCCCAGTGGTTCCGTGCATCAAATGCTAAGAACCCACCATAACGAGCCGTTTCATTGGCTAATCCCTCATATCATTCAGAAAACGCCAATGACATCAACTCTTACAGATCCTAATGTAGTAAAGTGACGATGGAAAAAAATCATGACTGATCTGCTTCTGAAGGATAACCCATAAAACTAGCAATAAAAAAAAATATACTATGTACACGGGTTTATTCCTAATGGGTACCTCGGGCGAAGTTAGAACTTGGCGGGTCTCATAAGCATATTTTGTATCTGATACTATAGCATAGAGTGTGAAGTGAATGAATAGTCCGTGATCTGGAGACCAATCGTACTGCTGTGTTTACATGTACCGCTGAATTACACCATATATTATGTACATAGAGTAAAATGTTTGAGGAAATGAAAATTCACACAGTGATGTTAATTATCATCTAGACCCCAGAAAGTCCACAAAGCGCACCTGTACAATGCTACCATTCACGATAAATTTGCTGAGCACACACATTAATATTTTTCAAGCTATCAGAAATTTAGTTAAACTTGCGTCAACAAATAAAGTTAACTACGTCTACTTTCATTTTGGGTGATTTGTTATGGAAAAAATGTTGACTTTTAGGTTAATCGGCAAATATCCATATGTAGCAGCCCTGTCATTAAAACTATGATAAGTCAACAAGGAAGGCGTAAACGATTATTATGTTGGCGGGTAAACTCGATTTAAGTTTGTTAAACTGTGGGTTCTGGCAATAGTATGTTAATATGAATTATTATTTAGTTCGAACTAGAATATTACCCTTGGTTAAACATAATCACTGATATTTCCCAACCAGACGTTTAACATATAGCCTCTAATTTATTCACACATCCCACGATATGGTAACCTTGCACGCCTGTCAATAAACGGATGTGCTAGTCACCACACTACAATTCCAGCACAAACGAAAATGTCGCCAGCTCATTGGATGATTGCAAAAGGTATATGAGCGGGAGGTTTTTCCCGTGTATCTTTATTGGTTCTTTATCGTTTACTTGTGATTATTCCCTGCATCAGTTGTTTTACTGAAAGGTAGGATAATTGTTTATATTTGTTCATTTTTTACCCCTTTCTTTTATCAATTTTCATTTAAATATTATCTTTGTACATTTAACAATATTTTATTTTTAGTATGGCATTTTTATCAATTTTCATTTAAATATTATCTTTGTACATTTAACAATATTTTATTTTTAGTATGGCATTTTTAGCATGGCATTGTACTGGAATCATTTTATTTTTTGAAGGAGTGCGCCATGAAAATCCATATATGTGCATGTGTTTAATAGTTTGATGCTTATTGAATGTGACTCGTTCTATAATTGTTGTCGGAGTTGCTATGCTATTTATTCAATTTAATTACTTGCGTTTATTGTTTCTTCTAAGGTAAATATCAAATTTTTATTTAGAAACAAAAAAATATAAAAGCTTTTATAAAATGTCAGACGATACACGTATTTTGCTTTACTGCTCTCTGTGGGTGTTTATAGCCGTAATACCTAGATTCCGAGCACTAATTAAAATGTTAAAAAACATAAGCTGAAATTGCTCTGAAAAATTAGATATGTCTTTAGAACTTTTCTGGTGAACTCGGAACAATAACTGCTTGGCAGTAACCTTACGTGTTTCTTCTACACACGATACCTGGTTTAATTCTAATTTTCAGGTGCCTTAGCACCCCACCCTCTCTTATTGAGAGTATAACAGTTTACCCTTTATGTGGTTTCTATAAAACGTATATCCTTGAACTTTATGTTGGTTCGGGTAATGCAGCCGATGGATTGAATGTTATATTGGGGGTCAACTTTTAGACACAAATCACCATTGAAACACGAATTTTCAAATTTTCTCTCACGTCCGCAACTGATAACTTTGTATCATATCATATTATATTTTATTTGTTTATAAACTCTACCTGATTAACTTTCATGTCAACGTCTGGATTTACCACAACATCGACTTACCATTTATAGAACCGAACCGATGCTACTATTCAATGTTTGTGGGGACATTCATCAAAAAACTAGTAGAGCACCTAAACTTATACTTTTTAAGGGTACTAAACAGGAACGCCACGGTGGATCGGTGATCGTTAAATCCTGTGTGCACCAAATGCTGTTTTGACAGGAATCATTTGGGGGGATTTTTAAGGCAACATCTGGAAACGGTATCATTTGAGGGTAACATGAAAGTTAGTGATGGTTACTGGGCGTTGTTCTAGAAACTGCACCAAAGAAGGACCACGCAGCTCTTTCGTTCAACTTGCCCTCAGGTTCAGTACAAAATCAGTCGTCCGTCATGTTAATAGTCTAATTAACTGTATCGTAGTTTCTCAGTCTCTAAATTGTGGAAGAGTTTAGATCATTAGGTCTTGGTCGAAAGACGTGGTTTCGATCACAAGGTTGTACCGTGACAAGAAGTAGGATCGCGTGACCAACCCCGTTGGCCATTCGTTTTTCTTCCCACTGCAAAAGACCCTATACGCAAGTGGATTAGTTACATTAGCCCAGTTTAGGAGCAGAACAGTAGGATGTTAAACCCCATTTCATCTCTCTCTCTCCCCCCCTCTCTCTCTCTCTCTCGCATACACACACACCCACACACGCACAATAAATCGAATCGATTGACTTTTCATCAGGATCTGTACATCAGTAACAAGTGTTCGTGGTATAAGGTACATTAGGTTCAGTTTGTTTTTGTCGCTGTTTGGTCAATTCTCGTGAATGTTGTTTATATTTACAGGTTTAATTTTTTAGCATGTTTGTTACGTAAAGGTCATCTTGGTGGTGACAAGATCGACATATATTTACTAAACACACCAAACTTTCTCACTTACAAGTCTTAATTACGTAAGGCTTTTTTTTTGTTCTTTCGTTGCAAAAAACAAACAAACAAACAAAATACACTAAGAGATTGTAACTGACAAGGCGATCATGCAAACCTTGAACTTACTCTAACCAGATTATTTTGTATAATTTAATATATAATTAATAAATTATCTTAATAAACCTGGTCATTCTATATGCAAATGCCAATCTATCTGGGGAGAATAGACCCAGATTTCTGTAAACATATATTTTTACCCTTAACGAAGAAAGATTGTGGTGGTGATGCTGATAAACTGGGTTTCTATACGGGGCTATTTTAGATAATCGCCTCTTCAAGATTACAAATGGCAATTGATCTTCCTACCATTACGTTTATGACATATTTTCTGGAAAAAGATGATATATTGGCGTGTAACTTCTATAAAATTAACATTCGGTTAGAATGTTGCCTAATTCTAATCCTTGGATCTGGAAGAAGAGGCCTTTCAGTACCGCCATTGCGTCCATATTTGCATATTCTATATGATCTGATCATATTTTCAATGTTCTGATCATATCTTCAATGATCTGTTTATATTCTGTGAATTCTCGAACCTGTATCTATATTCGGTGATTATTTTTGACCTCGCCACATGCTCTTGTTAAGTCTATATTATTAGTACATGTATACAGGTTGTATTTAGACGAATATACAGACTGTGCTTTGTAACTTATCCCAACAAGGCCATCTGAAGATTTGACGTTTGAAGTACGTCATTACCTATTTGATTAAATGTGTTAATTGCACTTTTTCTTAAGCTGTTCAAAGTGAATATAAACGGCCTTTGTTACGTCTTAATGTTTTAATCTGCAAGTTTAGGTTGTGCTACGTAAAAAAACATGTAAAATCGGTATAATATGGATGTTTAAACGTTTAGTGAAGTGCTTAATTCGTGTTATTAAAAAAGACACCTCGTCACTTAATTAAACCATACGTCACAGACGTCTGAAAACCACAGACCAGGGTTATCTTAAAAACTGAAACAAATTGTATAATCTTTAAATTATGGAGTCATAAAAACATATTAGTAGCTCGAACAATTCTAATTTAAGTTATTGCCATTCCATTTTTATAATATTTCACTTCATCATCTATGTATTTTACAATTAACATTAATTCATTTGATCAACTATTAAATTAGAAATAGTATCATGGTATGTAGGTTTGTGAATAAAATAGTAGTGCGATCTATTAGGTCTGTGTATAAAATAGTATTGTGGTGTGTATAAAATAGTATCGTGGTATATCAGGCCTGTTTATAAAATAATATCAGGGTGTGTATAAAACATGTCTGTGTATAAAATAGTATCATGGTATATTGGGTCTGTGTATAATATAGTATCGTGGTATATTAGGTCTGTAGGTCTGTATATAAAACGGTATCGTGTAATATGAAAGGGCCAATCCAGATAATATTTTGGAGAATAAAATTTTGTGTTAAAATCCCTTGAAATTCTCTACCTTAGATGTGATATGACTTCATCTGGAAATGGAGATCGGTGTCACAAGCTGTATTTTGCGGTGTCTGGATAAAACCGGACTTTTATTTTATAAAAATAATGTGTAGGTGAAATTTTCCTTTCGTTATCAAGTACAGCACATTGGTCAAGCACTGTGTAGACCTCTAAAGGAACAGAGTTCGATTATCAGGTCTCCCAACGAAAAAAAATGACCCAAAATCTTAAAAGGGTTACGTGTCCGGATAAGCAGTTTTGACGTTCACTTACAAACGACTCAATATTTTGCCGAATAATGGTTTTGAGTAATAAGTATATGCGACCCCTCTCAAATGCGCTTTTCAGCGATATTCATTGGAATAGTCCGATCTTCGAAATCATTATTACAGAAGCATTTTCAAACAATTATATTGTGGCTTAAATATGCTGCAAATCAATTCTAGCATGTTCCATACAACCCAAGATTTTTCGGAGAGAACCGAAACTGGATCTTGTTGGTCATGTAAAACCCGATACGTCGATCTACAGGGCAGCTACATGCATCGTACCCAGTATGATCAAATGTATTTTTCGGTTTCAGTGTCGCATACTTTTAATTAAAATAAAAGTACAACAAATATTTACAAACCAATGAGACACCTTTTTTTTTAAGGAAACCCAATAACTACAAAAAAATAGGGTCGACCTTAAAATACTCAAAGGCCAAGACACTTGTTAATTTTGATACATTAACTGAAAAATATAAACAAATAAAATAAACAAGTATTTAGCCTATTAAGCGCTTTGTTTATCTTTTATAAACTACTTGGATTTGAAGATAAGAAAACTGTGTAGTGGCGTGACTCTTCCAATAGATAACCATTATCTTTTCCTGGTGGCTCTTCAGCTTCTAAGATTCTTGCACGCTCTCTTTCCACGAGACGACAGTCTACGTCATATTTACATAGTTCAAACGCTTGATGACTGATGACGACCCTGAAAAATAACTGCTGGATCAAAGTGTACAATGGACACAAATCGCCGGATGTGTGTCAAAGTGATATTTAATTTTTTTTTCATTAGGATTTTAGTTTAAAATATATTTTTATAAATCATTTTTGAGTCACGACAGCCTAACTTTAAGTACGCGGATACTCAAATGATATTGGCATGATTTTGAAAGGTTGAAGCATGCAAATCAAATTTCAAAATGTGAAGGAAAAGTTCAATTTGAGATAAAAATACTAGGTGATAATACTAAATCGCTCGTAAATGATCGCAAGACTTGCGTAATGGAGTTACGTAATCTATTAAAGGAATTTCAGTGTTCGATTTTCGGATTGACTTGGTGACCGCAGTGGTCACTTACCACAGTAACTTCCGGAAAGTATCAGAAATTCAAACATTGGTCTCCGTGCAATTGCGTCTAGTACCACCCCACTCTCAAATTCATCGACCCAATTGACAATGGCATTGATGACTCACTAATTTCTGATGCAATGTAACAAGATGTAATATACTGTAAAATAGGGGTACAGTATTTAGAGTATTCGTCATCCGATTCGGGCTCGTAGCCAGCTCATAAAATTGGTGTGGCGGGGAGGGGGGGGGGGAGACTACGGATTTTTTTTTTTGGGAGGGGGGGGGTACGGAATGTTTTGGAAGGGCTGAGGATTTGGCCGGCTAAGAACACTCCTAAGAAATCACTATTTTTGGCGAAATATTTGCGGGGAGGGAGGGTTAATTCGATTTTTTTTGGGGGGGGGGGGCGCCCGTGGCTACGGGCCCGATCAGATTCTATAAACAAATCAACCGCGCCAAGAATATCTAAATCGACCCACAAAGACGTTTAGAGTGCACAATGGGGGTGAGGGATTGAAAGCGATGATGTCTTTCAAAATGTCATTTTATCTTTAAATCCGAACAGCCAGGTAACATTACAGAAGTCCTTGGTAAGTGGACTGAATAGTCTGAGAATAATTTGTTAAATCTGAGATTTTGGAATATTTAGTTGGCGGAAAAAATGGATAATTGAATAACACATTTTAATTTCGAGGCTTTTTCCCCGAACAAATTTTAATGATTTCCAGACATACAATTACTGAATCAGGAACGTCCATTAGTGGTTTTGTTTAAATGATTGAATTATATGTTGAATTATTTGTGTTTTTCGTCTATTTCTAAACCGATACAATAAGAAACCTATTAGAAAAATATATTCTTGCCTAGCTGTTCACAGACTCCGTATCTAAAGGCTATGAACCTCTTCGAAAGCATCAAAGCTTAGTTGAAGACGTTAAGATTTACGGTGGCTTGTACGGCTCTTCACGCCTAGTAAGGTACCAACTAAATGAAAGCGGTACGTGCGCCCATGAAGGTTGATTTGGAATTTACATACGGGTCGTGATGTTTGCCAAAGTACATCTAATACTTACCAGCGTTAACTTGACAAACGTTTCTCGCAAAGACAAAATAAGTAAAAAAAAGCGAAACGAAATATCCATTGGAGATAAACATAAATGATTAAGTTTAGGATTTTTTTGTTTAAGTTCACACTAGGATGAAAGGCTGTATGTGAGAAATTGTATATTATTAGAAATATGATGAAGTTAACTGTTTATTGTAATGTTTAACAACTTGAGAAATAGAGTCAACATATTAACAAAACGTCTACAAGCAGTTGTTACAGCTCATTCGGATTAGAAAAAGTAACTGTAATTATAATATGTAAGTTAATTTAAAATATTCTGTTGTCGCCAATATGTTTAATTGTTTAGATTAATTTGTCAGATGTTGTCCCGGCTACATTAGCTTGAAATTAAACCGTTTAATTTTAGACCTAAATTTGTTCGTCAATTAACAACGGAACTCGAACACTGGATTCAAAATTTGAGGGCATTTGATTATTGGTAACGGTTCCTATAGAAGAACTTTATTTCGAAGTCTATAAACTATTAATTAGACATATATTCACACAGTCAACTATATAGACTATCGGATTGCGGAAATTTAAACGGATTAAATCGCGGTTCGTCATAACAAGTAGGTTACCGTTTTTACATCTTGTCGAATCGGGGATAATGTAGCTCAGAATCAAGTAATTTGAATGAAATTTTTAAGATGTAAGATTTGAATAAAGAGCTGACCATTTTTACTATAATAGCTCAAAAAAAGATAATGTAAAATGATGAAACTTCCATTCAAATTACTTTATTCTGAGTCAAGTTATCACAGTAGTTTGACAATGTGCAATGTGGTAACCAGGGCACTGGTAAATTCGTGAAGCGTCATCATCTACACTGAATGCCATAAAAACGCAATGAAAAATTTAAAGTTTATTTACTGCAACAACTTTTAACAAATGTACATAACAATTGGCAAAATCGAGATAACAAGCATTTTTGGATAATTTCATGAAAGAATTTACGACAAATGCACAAAACCGAAACGTCAGAAAACCATGTAATGAAGCAGGGTTCAGCTGTTCAAGTCAATGTCGGATATGTCCACCATGAGTTCTTACACATGGAAGCAGCACTAGAAGAAGGATGGTGTCAACATAATGTTGAACGTTGAGATTGCCTTGTACTGCCACCAACTGGGACCGGAAGTTGATGTTGATAGCGGCCCAAACCATGACGCCACCTCCCCCGATCCCTTTCCAACACGCAGTTACGAGCAAAGCGTTCATGTCGAGGGCTACCCGTGAAGCCCCCTGATCCAGTATGCCTATAGCTCTGTCCCTGTTTTCTTGTGTAAGGTGTGGCATTTTTCAGAAGTGATTAATGTTGAAATTTTGATCTGTTTAAAATCGTGAAAAAAGACAATATTTGCGTTTGCACGAACAAAGTTCATTACCGAGAACTAATATTGGGTTTAAACTCAGAACTCACAAGTTTCACCTACGTGCCATAAGATAGGAAAACCCCAAAAAACGTTTACCAGAAATATTTCTCGAATTAGACATTGCGTTTTTAATGGCCTTGAATAATTTTATACATTTTACATTATCTATTTTTGAATTATTATAGCAAGAACAGTCATCTCTGTATTTAAATCTTTAAATTATTTATTTCGTACAATAGTGGGGATGTTGAGACGACAGGGCCGTATCTGGCGGGGGTGCAGGGAGTACATTGCACCCCAGAAAAATAAGGCGCCCCGAGAAATGCCCCCCCCCCCCCGCCCCCATCCAGAAAAAAATGACAATCTTTCAATTATAAAATAATACACTTGATTATGATCGCACAGTGATGCTCTTAAGGTCGGTTTAAGGATGCCCTGATCCAAACCTTTTTATATCACTTGCGTGGAATCTATGGCGCCCCACAACTCTGCTGCACCCTCACTTTTAAAATCCTACATATGACCCTGGGAGGCTGTATGTTCCTAACACCTCCGTCAGACCGATGTCCTTACTACGCTGCTACGGCGAAGGAAAATGGTCTCAGAGCGCGTCAAGATCGTCATACGTGTGGTAAAAGCGTAGTGGAAACGCCAAATATCGTGCCAATGATCGTCGAGTGAGAACGCGGTGGGATCATGAAGATTGCGAGGCAAGCATAGTAACGCACGTGGCAAAGACGCTCCGAAAATTGTAACACTGGCAACGGCGACTTCATTGAGTCCTTTTGGCGTTGTCGTGGCGATCTTACTATGATTCCATCACCGTTGCACGATTGCACATGGCTCTCCCAGTGCGCCTATGGCGATCTTATAAGGTTCCCACTGTGTTTAAAGAGTTCTTAACACGACCGTACTATATTAGGCGTTTCAAATGGGGTTTAACGTCCATTCGACACGAACCAAGTCGTTTTGAGTCTAACACATAACACATTGTTCAACTTATTTCAATAATTCGCTTGCGTGTAGGGTTTTTTAGGAAACAGTGGTAATCATATTTTTCCACTGGCGGACCAGTGTAAGATATATACCATTGCTCAGTTATGCTAAACGAACTGTCATGTCGCGGACCCGTTGGGATATTTTACAAAATAAAATGTATTTATAGTCTATCTGATCAAAAGCATAGGAAGATGATTGCTAATCTCAATCTGTCACCTGCTGAAATTCATTGATCAAATGCCACTAAAATTGTTTGTGGACAGAGGAAGAATCAGACAGTAGGCCCCACCCCAAACAATCCACCTACCAAATATAAAGGGGCAATGTTAAGTAAATAGTAACCTTTCAATATGTTAGAGATAAATGTGTAATCAGATGTTACTACTATAGGGTGCAGTCTTTACATTTAGTATGCAGACCTCAGGTTACATGTATTGCTGAACTTTATCTTCAAGGTGATGACACCGACCAACTTATATTAAAGTAGTTCTAAATGCTATTAAGAGCAAGAAACCGATTGCAATGATGAGAGTCATTCGGGTTAAATTGGATTAAGTGCTTGTCGATGAAGCTAGAGATCTGGTCATGGCGGTTCAACCCTTATTTTCTAATTAATGGAATAAGACTGATTAAATCCGAGATAATCTCCCTGCGATTAAAGAGGAATTATAATACTGAGTCTGCAACAAGGAAAAATGATACATTTTTATACGCCCACATTTTCATGTGGACGTATATTGTCGTCGCCCCTGTTCGTCCGTCCGTCCGTCCGTCCGTTCACAATTGTTTGTGAACAGTCTACAGGTCACAATTTTTATCCGATTTCAATGAAACTTAAAACATAGGTTTATCACCCTAAGATCTCGGTTCCTTTCGATATTGGCATGTATCGGACTGTAACTTCATGGGTTATGGCCCCTGATTGTACGAAAAATCACGTTTTTTAGCTTGTGAACAGTTTAGAGGTCACAATTTTGAACCGATTTGGACGAAACTTGAAATGCATGTTTATAACCCAAAGATCTTGGTTCCTTTCGATATTTGCGCCAATCGGATCGTAACTTCCTGAATTATGGCCTCTGATTGTCCGAAAAATCGCCCTTTTTAGCTTGTGGTCCCTCTGGAGGTCAAAATTGTTATCCGATTTAAAAAACCGTTTGATTATATCACCGTTCAATGGTTATGAAGGTTGAGTTCGAATTTCGTGAAAATCGGACCAAAATTGACGGACAAAATGGCCGCCATTTGTACGCGAATAGTGTGAAAATATGTTAAATCAAGGTTGTGAACAGTGTAGAGGACACAATTTTGAACCGATTTGGATGAAACTTGAAATGCATGTTTATAACCCAAAGATCTTGGTTCCTTTCGATATTTGCGCCAATCGGATCGTAACTTCGTGAATTATGGCCCCTGATTGTCCGAAAAATCGCCCTTTTTAGCTTGTGGTCCCTCTGGAGGTCAAAATTGTTATCCGATTTAAAAAACCGTTTGATTATATCACCGTTCCATGGTTATGAAGGTTGAGTTCGAATTTCGTGAAAATCGGACCAAAATTGAAGGACAAAATGGCCGCCATTTGTACGCGAATAGTGTGAAAATATGTTAAATCAAGGTTGTGAACAGTGTAGAGGACACAATTTTGAACCGATTTGGATGAAACTTGAAATGCATGTTTATAACCCAAAGATCTTGGTTCCTTTCGATATTCGCGCCAATCGGATCGTAACTTCCTGAATTATGGCCCCTGATTGTCCGAAAAATTGCCCTTTTTAGCTTGTGGTCCCTCTGGAGGTCAAAATTGTTATCCGATTTAAAAAACCGTTTGATTATATCATTGTTCCATGGTTATGAAGGTCGAGTTTGAATTTCGTGAAAATCGGACCAAAATTGACGGACAAAATGGCCGCCATTTGTACGCGAATAGTGTGCAAATATGTTATATCAAGGTTGTGAACAGTGTAGAGGACACAATTTTGAACCGATTTGGATGAAACTTGAAATGCATGTTTATAACCCAAAGATCTTGATTCCTTTCGATATTTGCGCCAATTGGATCTTAACTTCCTGAATTATGGCCCCTGATTGTCCGAAAAAATGCCCTTTTTAGCTTGTGGTCCCTCTGGAGGTCAAAATTGTTATCCGATTTAAAAAAACGTTTGATTATATCACCGTTCCATGGTTATGAAGGTTGAGTATGAATTGTGTGAAAATCGGACTAAAATTGACGGACAAAATGGCCGCCGTTTGTATGCGAATATTGTGAAAATATGTTATATAAAGGTTGTGGACCTTATAGAGGTCACAATTTTGAACCGATTTTGATGAAACTTGACATGTATGTTTATAACCCAAAGATCGTGGTTCCTTTAGATATTTGCGCCCATTGGATCATAACTTCCTGAATTATGTCCCCGGATTGTCAGAAAAATCGCTTTTGTTCGCTTTTGGTTCCTCTGGAGGTCAAAATTATTATCCGATTTAAAAAAACGTTTGACTATATCACCGTTACATGGTAATGAAGAGATAATTTGAATTACGTGAAAACCGGACTAGAATTGACGGACAAAATGGCCGCCGTTTGTACACGAATAGTGTGAAAATATGTTATATCAAGGTTGTGGACCCTATAGAGGTCACAATTTTGAATCGATTTTGATGAAACTTGACAGGTATGTTTTAAACCCAAAGATCTTGGTTCCTTTCGATATTTGCGCCCATCAGGTCATTACTTCCTGAATTATGTCCCCTGATTGTACGAAAAATCACCCTTTTTAGCTTGTGGTGCCTCTGGAGGTCACAATTATTATATGATTTAAAAAAAAACGTTTGATTATAAAAACCAAACAAATTCTAATGATTTTCTGATAATTCCTTAATATGCGACAATTCTTGTTGACTGCCCGGACGATTTGGCTGCTGTGTGGGCGTATGTTTCGTTGCCTGGCAACCTATTTTTATAGTATACAGAATAGCCATTATCCACCTCATCAAGGTGCATGCCTGCTTAGTAAAGTATATGACACGGGCATTTGTTAAAGTCATTGGAAACCATTAAAGTATATTTGAAACATCAGCTATATCTCAATATTGAGGTTTAAAAGTTTTCCTCATGCGTCTAATCTGAACATCTCGCGATTTAATCCCAAAACAAATCACTGGGTGATTTGATGATATAGTTTGACTAAAAACATATTCAACCTTTTTATTGTATCGAATACTTGCTTCAAATCCCGCTCACAACATTGTATTTGCGGGGGAAACCATAATATTTAGAAACCACGTGTATCATGTAACTAGATTGAGGGAGGGCCCATTTTCAAAATGTATTTGTCGGCACTTCTGCCCATTTGCCATAAATACTTTCATGACAATTTATCTGCAAGTGAAACATGTTCTTTTAACGACCTGCGAAGATCCCCGTATAGTTCTAGTGCCAAATTTTTGTCAGTAGATCTGTTGGCTACATTTCCTTTAACTTTTGAAAAAAAAACCTGTCCGTATCTCGCCTCATCGATGGCACCTTTCACTGTCTGTGTAAGGAGTTTACCAGTCAAATCCATAACACGATTCTAATCGTTCTAATTACTTCTTGGTGTGATAAAATATAAAATATCCGCGGATACCATAGGAGATATGAGTATATATTATTTATTCTGTATTTTTTGTTGTGATAACATGTGAAATACGTAGTGTATATATGTAAGATATTTAGAATATTACACAGTCAGAAGTTTATCTGTAAAGCTGTTGAGTTTGGTCATGAAGTTGTTAAAATATCGCAAGTGTTTGAAGATTTGAGTACAAGGTGTTAAGAAAATAGTAGCTGACATACCACCCTCTTACAGTTAAAATATGTTAAGGTGTTAAGTCATCATGGATTTACAATCTTAGAAAGTAAACAAAAAGTTGAGCACAAGATTGTCTGGAAATTCGCCTCAATACAGCGACAGATCTTAAGGTTTTCTAGATTTAATAGGAGAGGGCGAAACCCACAAGACTAGTATAGAAACTTTTGGGTATGGAATTAGTCCCTTATTTTGTAATATCCAAGAATTGATTTAAAGTTTTTGCTTCACTTTTTACCCCGATGACTTTAACTACCAGCTTGTAGTTATTTAACTATCAGCTTGTAGTTATTAGTAATTTCAATCTTTGACTTTGTGTGGTATTTCTGTTTTACGGATAACCGCAACATTTATATCAAATTCAAGCGCATATTATTCTTTCTTAATCCAGTAAAACGCGCTATAAAATTTAAATTTGGTACGTGTAAAATTGCAGCAGGGTATCTATAATATAGGTATTATAAATAAATTGAGGTTTGTCTGTTTATGGATATCTTTAAAGCTTACATTTTATATCCTAGGAAATAATTTGGAGTTTAATTGACATCAACTTCTGTTACTGCGTGATATTGTTTACTATTCAAATTATTAACGCGATTATATCTCAAAAATGATTGGATTGACGAAAACAACATTGTTTTGATATTTTCTGCACGTGGCTCTAATAGAAGTTCTTTTTCTTTTCGATTTTCTTTGCATTGTTTTTCAATTATTTTATCTGTTTCAGCGAGTTAGTTCGTACAACCAGGTTGTAGAAGCTATGGCCAGTGGTACGGGCCACAATATAAGATGGCTGGTAAGTATTGGGATTGAAATTATCATAGCTTGTCCAAATAATACTTGGTATCGCGGTTTTGCTCGGTTCTAGTTTTGCTTAGTTTCTTATTTACGTGAATAGAGCAATCAGTTAGTTGTGGATTTATATGCATTTTCATACGGAACCTATTTTATAACATTCAAGATTGGTTTATCGTGTAGAAGAGCTTTTAGCAGCCGTGGTTGACTGAGACGGAATTCGGGTCTCTTAAAGAATTTGATGTTCTCTTGTTGCTTGGGGCCCTTTTTGGTCTTGAGTGTACGTCATTTGTCAAGAATTGCTTCGCTTTAAATTTGTGCAAAAGCTAGAACACTAGGAGGTACTGCATTTACATTCAATTTTGCAAAAACTATCGCGCCTAATGTGGTGATCTTTAACGGGACCAAGCGCACAATCCACCTTAGCAACCCATAACCTTTCGTATTATTAGTATAAATCTTTGTTTATTTATCTGTAATTTTTTACGTTTTTTGTTTTTTACTCTTGTCATTATGTCTATTTGTCTGTTTAGCTACTGATATGTACATTCTTTCGTTCGTTCCTGAAGTTCTACGTCCACTTCCACCAAGGGTGACATCGTAGACAAGAATATGTCAAGGATGAGGTCGTTTTTTGTTCGGTAACACCCGTGAGCTTCAAAGTGACCAAAGAATTGTCACCACGGCAGTTACAGTCCATTCACTTTATTATTAATATTTAATTTACTTAGATTTATATTGTATAATGTTATATTACAGTCGGCCGTATCAGTATGGTTATTTCTAGCTATGATTGGGGTTCTTGTATCAGCTAAAGTTTCACTGCTCTGGTTACTCAGACTTTTTAAATATGAACAGATTCATCCTGCAACGTGGTAAGTTTATCAAGGATACCGAGCAGTATTGCTTCTTCGAGTATATATATATATATATAGTATAATTGTGGTAGCCATAATATCTATAGCAAAATATTGATTATAGAAAAGACATTTTTTAAAGGGAATGAAAAAGTAGCACGGCTGAATACTTTAAATCTAAGCGATTTTATTTTTCAATACTGACTTCTTTTAACAATGTTTTATCAATGAATGTTGTAGGTATCTGATTGTTTGTATAATATTAGTCCTCCCCCACCTGTGTAATTTATTTTACATCATGTGGAATACACCATTTATCAGCTCAGCTAGAAAAGAAGAATTGCCCAGAGCGCCACGATTATTCATGGTAAGATCTAAATTTTATCGTCTTTACATAATGCTAGTTTTTCCACAAGAGATATCGTAAATTATGTGGACGACGGGACGATTAACGATATCAGTATTGGTATGCATGTATCGTAAAATATGTGGGCAACCGGGATATTAACGATATCCGTATTGGTAAGCATGACTATTTGCATCACAACCAACAGATATCTTAAATTTTGTGGACAATTGGGCTATTAACGATATCGGTATTGGTATGACAACTAGGAACGTATTAATAAAAAATGTATTTATCAACTAACCAACTAATTTAGGAGTAATGTATTTTATTCTACAGGGTTTGATTGGGAGCATAATGGAAGGAATGTCCATCGCTATCTTTGCCGGAGAAATTTGTTTGGTGTTACCAGAACCCATATTTCTGTGTCTGCCAGCAGCTGCTTACACCATCCCTCTAATCATCAGCACCTGCAAGAATCTAAGAGTCAGTAAAACATTTTGTATTTGTTATCCCCTGATAGAGATATTAGTTCATATAAAACATTTTAATTATAAAAAGGACAACATGCGCCGTTTTTGTTTACCAATGCGGTTTATTATGCATGGAAGTTTATATTTGTACACATATCCTATGCACAGGAATACAATTTGCATATCATAAGATTTGCGCGCACTGACTACTACATATTAGAGGGAACATCGTCTTTAGCATGTTCATTTTTTGAAACTAATATATAATTTTTATATCTTAGGCAACTTCTAAACTAAAAGTCAAGCCAGCTAAGACCTCTTGTGCAACTATCAAACAGTGTTTGGGGATATTTTTCTGTAGCTTCAACATGTGGGCACCTTCCGCCATTGCTGTCATTATCTACATCTGGTCGCCGTTTAACATGAGTCTACAACAGTGTATTTCTCTACCGATCGTTCTTATGGTTCTCTCTACTGTCTGGACACCCAAAATACAGAAACTAACCGTCTGTTCTTCCAGACATTCTAAGCGTAATCTGGTTGCCTCACTTAGTTACACTGTAATCAAGATTTGTACGATTCCCGCAACGCTAGTGGGTCTCATGGCATGGAGAATAAAGGATTTCAGAGAGAATATGGGAGATTACCTTATAACTGGATTATCTGGATCAGGTGATTATAGGATCTGGTTGCCGGTTGTAATTACCTTCATGTGTGGTATAGTTGCGCTGCTGTTGACGGATGCCGCATGTAAAGTATCCTTAACAACTCCTGGTGTACGACTTCCAGCTTTGTTAACACCTATAGTGACATTTTTTGTAACAATTATTCTTTGGGGTGATGTCTCAACGGAAGCTATTTGGGAATTATCTGGTAGAGATTTTGTTACGTGGTCCGCTTCAGCTCTAGCTATTTGTATTTGGCTGGTTCCATTTGCAATTCCCGGAGTGGATATCATCAAAGCACCAACTGCGCTGTTGAGGCCTTTTGCTGAAAACTTTTATCACTTTAGTTGGAGTCAAATGTTCCTTGAGCAGTCATTGATACTGAACTTCAATCATAAAGGAATTGGGTCGTCGTCATCTGGTTTGGATACCGAGATTCAAAAGTCTGGAAGTAAAAAAGTTTTCATTTGTACCACCATGTTCAGAGAAAGTAAGGCTGAAATGTCCAGATACCTATTGAGCTTACAAAAGCTGCTCTCTTCAGATAAATTAATCGACATTAAGGTTGAATCTCATATTTTTCTTGATAATGCCATGGACAACGATAGTCTCAATACATACGCCTGTCAGCTTCTCACGCTACTCGTGGACACCTTTAACGTGACTCTGTCCAGCTTAGTGGCCTACAGGACACCATACGGCTGTCAGATTCTGTCACACCCCAATAAAAATTTTCCAGTCTACGTTCACGTAAAAGATGGATCCAAATTCAAGGTGAAGAAGCGATGGAGTCAAGTGATGTATATGAATTATATACTGAAATATCGCTGTTCCTTTGATGTTGACACATTTGAGCAACAGAAAAACGATGAAGATAAACATCTCGTCGATAGTAATAAAAACGCAGCTGTGAGACTAATTAAAAAGACGTCGTTAAGTGGCCAATTTTTTGTTCAAACTGAACCAAACAGCCCTAGCAAGCCAGAGCAGATCGTTGTGACCACCACAGAGGATACCTTTGATGACACTGGAAGCGAAGGTTCGTCTGCCAGTGGTTCGGATGCCTACACCGTATCCAGAGAAAGTAACGCGTCTTGTCACACAAGTGAAGGTACAGACAGTGATGATTCTGATCTTTTCCTCTTTAGAACCTACCCAGGTCGTGGAAAGAACACATTATCCGTACCAGGAACACGAGGCGCCAAGAAACAGGCTTTAGTGAAGAATGTCCTCGGCGCTGATTTAAACAACATCCACGATGGAATGGAAAAGCACAACCTGGTCTGGACCAATCGCAAAACTCTGTACCTTCCAGCTTCTGATGAAATTGAACAAATGAATGTTGAAAATGCGGACACCGTATTCACATTGACCAGCAAACCCATGGACGAACCAGTGTATATATTAGCAACAGACGCGGACACTGAGTTCAGCGCTAAGAGTGTTAGCACGTTAGTGGAGCTTTGTGAACGAGATCATTCCCTCGGGGCTGCTTGTGGTAGAACAATTCCAATCGGACGACAGAGGCCTATGGTATGGTACCAAAAATTCGAATACGCTAAAGGTAATGCCTACATAATCATATTGATAAATGAGACATAATAGATTGTTAAGAACTATTATGGAGAATTTACATTGGCATTCGTGAAAAGGGGCTAAAATAACGGATAAAAACTGTTCTCTGATAATGTAGAATATAATATTCCGAAAACACAGCAATAGATGGTTCGTTTTAAATTACTTCGAGGCTACAGTATTGGGTTTGTCATCTCAATGTTTTTGTGTATTAATTAAGAAAAAGACACTGAGCTTTTAAAATGTTTCTTTTGCTTCTTCAGATTTTTGGTTAGTTAAAGCGTCACAAAATATTATTGGTTCTGTTACATGCTGTCCAGGTTGCTTCAGTTTGTATCGAGCTCGAGCTCTAGCAGATGTTTTGAATACTTTCCAAGAACCAAGTAACTCAGCTTTTGATGCTCTGGTTAAGGACCATGGTAATACATTTATAAAATCATTCTCAAAACAAAACCGTACTTTATGTAGCAATACTCCGACCGTTCAGCAACATCGGTGATGAAGTTATCTGAACAACCGTTTATTTTTTTGAGTTATGTATCATAATCTATATTGATAAAAGATATAATGCAGTTTCTGAACATACACATAACGATATCCATGTATTTTATCAGGTGAGGATCGTTGGTTGTGTACACTGATGATGTTACGAGGATGGAAACTGGAATACATTGATCACTGTCGAAACTCAACTCACTGCCCAGAAACATTCATGGAATTCCTTGGACAAAGGCGTCGATGGGTTCTGTCAGAGCTATCGAATATGGTACTAATCTTCAAAAATTTGAGGAAATTGGTTCGCAGCAATACGGCATTTTCTTCCGTCTTTATCCTCTCTCTGCTGCAGATGTTTTTATGGGTTCTGATATCGCCTTCAACGACTCTTCTGGTCATGTTTGTTGCTTGTGATGCTATTTTTGGCCTGCCTTTGGTTTGGTCTATACCAATATCATTTATCGTTTTTGTTGCTTATTGTGTGCTGTGCTGTATAGGGTCTCCGAGGATTCAAAAAATAGCAACAGGGGCGATGTTATGTCTCTCTGTCATTTTAATGATAACAGTCAGTGTGGGTTTTGTCTACTTTATGGCGATGAGTATCAAAGAAGGTATGTTCGATGTTTGTATTTGAAATATGGTTATAAAATATTATACCCGATGCAGTTGTACGGTTAGGACGTTTGATTCAAAACTAAATCTTATAGTAGTTAGAAAAGAGCATTTCTGAGTTTTCAAATCCATATAGGACTCGAAATAACGTCGTAGTGGCTGGCATCGGCAGTACGCGAATCTGAGGTCCAGTGTGCACCTTAACAATGTGTATAAATGATCCATGTACAATATTCCCCTCTTTCGTTTACACGTGTTAGTTTAAAATGTCAGGACACGTGGAGATATTCGTCGTATGTATGGCAATATAGAGTTAATCATGGTGGATCATTAATATATTTTCAGATGTTCGTGATGGCTATATTGAATTTCGACCTTACTTTTTGATACCGTTGTTGATCGGAGGAGTAGTTTACGCTGCTCTTATCCATCCTGGTGAATGGTTGAATCTGATTTATGGCTTGATGTACGCTTTTCTATTTCCTGCCATGTTTATCATTCTACCTATCTACGCTGTGGCTAATATTGTGGATCAGTCCTGGGGAACACGAGAACTGGTAAGTGATCTCTGGCGGTAAATCATGAGCAGTGGGTCAATGTACTCAATTGTTCAAAATTTAATCTTTGTCCAAATTGGGTTACTTGGATTGAATTAGATTTGTGTTATTTCATATGTCCTTGAACAATCTGTGCAATCAAAAAATTGCAAGGTTTTTTTTAAAGGTAAGCTGAAACCTTAGAAACCAACTCGGTTCAACAAGCGAATCAATTCATTGCCATGCAAAAAACACAAATCGAACCCGTACCTTGCCCCCAGCCTACAAACATAATAATTCACATCGAGCACACGCGGTACACTATATAGTTTATTTGTGACAGGTTCGGTCGGAAATTATAATGCATGAAATTGAATATATGCGACATGTGATAAATAAATGAATATTATATATGTGTATTGTCAACATTGCGTTTTAACTGTTTATTTCCAGCCAAAGAAATCAGAGAAACCTAATAAAAAGAACAACAACATCAATAGTATTGAAGAGCTTGGTGAGTTACTGTTAGTGATACTGGTTATACCAGAGGCCATTGGTATTTAATAGTTGATAAATTTCTTTAATGCACAACAAGCTCGATCATTAGATAGCCCCATAGTTAGTGTAAAGACTGCTGTTGCTATGTAATTAAGCAAGCACGCTCGGTTCACGAATGGGGCTGGATGCACTGTACTTAAGACGGCAGGGTTAGTATTACTCTATTTGTCTACGACACATACACATGCCGGTTGTGTCATTAGTAAATCCACAGGGTTATTGAAAAGTATTTAGAGCGTTTGACACATAAACAATCACAATTTTATTCAGATTTGTGTGGAATCGGAGTACATTAATTTAAACATGAATATTTCAGTTGATGATAACGGTGAGAGCGATGTAACGATAATCAGACCCAAAAATCTTCAAACCATGGCGGAAACAGGCTCTACAGAGTTAAAGGAAGAAAGTATTTTTTGGGAGAAACTACAGAGCACCGTTCTCGGTACTGGCGTAAACCAAGGCAAGGATAAAGAAACGTTGCAACGTCGTCTTTTTGTTTTACGTAATCGATGTGTTTTTGCAATGGTTCTTCTAAACACATTTTGGTTTTCGATATTAACCACAATTTATGTTTTAATAGACACTGATGTTATTTGCTATATTTTGGCGGGAATTTTCAGTTTTTCGCTCCTGGTACAACTCGTTGGCATGACATCATACAGATTGGACAATGCTTTAAGACGTTATGTTTTAAGAAAACTTTGTTCGTCACAACCAACGTGGATAAAAGCAAGACACTGAAGCGTGTCGTGCTTACAAAAACAGATTGGTGTCTCAAACTTTCATTTTGATTAAATTCAAAATGGGTCCATCTAAATGGTGAAAGAGTGTGTTGAGCGTAACGTACGCACATAATTGTGACGTTGACGTCTCAGACTGGGCAATAAAAACTGTGATTAGGAAGTGACGTGTTGTGATTCTATACGTATAGTTTGAGAGAATATTCCACAACGTGAAGATTTTTAGTTCTTTGAATTGCTAGCTTGTGGAATGTGATTCAAAGAAACATATACTGTCTCCTGGAAGCTTAAGATAAACTCGCCAAAAATAATGTACATCTAGTCTACGTATAATATGTTAAATTAATTTCTTGTAAATGTTTACTCCAGACCTAAATTATTATGGGTCCAATATAGATCACATTTTTGCACAATACTGTAACGTTCTGGGTGGTTTTAGGTTAAGTAAAACCAGAGACATAAATTTAATTAGGCCTGCACTCAGGGTGGTCTCGCAATTTTCATTTGGTCTAGGAAAATATCGCAATGGCCACTGGTCATTTTCAGTCCCGGTTCATTTAACAAATCACTAGAAATTAAAAAAAAAAATACCGCACAAAACAATGTGAAAATATTTGCCACAAAATTCAACCGCTAGCTGTATTGTTCTCATATGGTTCTACCACCAGTGCCTTCTTGTCTTTGGTTTATCGAGCCATCCCTACCAGTGTTATACTTTACCTATGTAGAGCAAAGGGTGAAATTATTATTCGGGAGTAAATCCTAAACCAGTGTCAATATATATGCATGACTACTGAACACCAGAATGGGTGTAATTGTAGCCCTGAATTGTTATTTTGGGTGTGCTACTCTCCCTGTGCGTGTATATTCCATTTTAACCAACATTATTATTATTCGGGAAACATTCCTCTTAATAAGCTGTCGATTTTACACTGTATGTTGCGTCGCAATGTTTGTATATTGCAATTTAAGCGTGTTATTTTTTTGTAAAATATGGCGTTAATTGCATCAGTAACACAGGTGTGACTATAAAAGATATAAGTCTTCCAAAATATCATCATGACATTATAACCTAAATTCAATTTTATTTTAGCGTGTTTATACCTATGACGTGTAAAATGTACCAAAATATTACCGCGAAACATATCATAATTAAGCATGTAAGGATATGTGTATTGATTTTTTTTATCAAGATTTATGTTCATTGTAAATTTATTCACGCTATCTAATTGCTGGTTGATATTTGTAAATTTAAAGTCGTTGTTAAATGATTCGAATTATCAACGGTCTGTTATGTAATATGGGTCAGGATAAACACCCTATACCTAATATCATACAGACCTATAATCAATATCAGGGTTTTTGAACGTTTGCTCGCACACAACACTGTTTTCAATAAAAAAAAGAAGTACATCAGCATGGGCGTAATAATTAATATGGAAGTGTTAATTATAAAACTCATGATGTGCAAAACTACAATGCTTGTAAACTATTTAAGTGTAAAATAACACTATTTGAGTGCTACACGCATCCGAATATAGTGTTTCAGTTTACTCCACTATTCAACTTTAGGCAAAACACAGCTTAGGCATGGGCCCCGCAGTTCATGGCAAAAAGATAAATAAAATGGGTTTCCCTCAACTTTCACTATGAAGTTCCACTCGGTGATCGGTCTGTTTATGTGATTAGATATTATCTAATTATTCTTGTGGTATCGACCATTTAATTGTGTGTTAGACATGCGTGCCATTCTAAAGAATCTGAAATAATATTTTTGTCGCGATTCTATAGTCAGACCCAGGGCCCCGTTTCGGTTAAGCTGAGCTTTGACTTTAGGTGTAAACTACCTTATTATTTTTAACAGTGTACATATACTTCCGAAAGCGAGCTTTAACATGTAGTGGTTAATTGGTGGCACCGCACAATATAAATAAATCCTTCAACTATTTCCCGATGTTCACACGTTTGCTTCAATTTGTATATTTTAATATATTTTATTATAATAGCGTATGTAAATTTGTATATATCTATGTATAACATACACACAGATTGTCATTCGTAGATTAATAATACAACAGTTAGACAAATTTTTAATTTTTGTAGTATATGTTTTTGTTTTTATAAATGAATTTCCCCCATTAATAACACCTTTTACACCTCAACATACTAAATTGAGTCTGTGGCAGAAAGAGGGTCGACTCAAAATTGTACATTTAGCGTGATTGAGAACTGTATCGATTAGGACGTATTCACGCATATTCTAAGTTGAGCCCGTCCCCACGGGTACAGTCAAGTCAAACATTTTCTTTCGCTGCAGGACACCAAAGTTTGTACGCAGACTGTCGCAGAGGTGGATTAACCAATAGGCAAACTAGGCAACTGCTTTTGATCTATCAGCCCATTAGAAAATTGAATTACATGTATACATTGATCCGAAACGCCAATGTCGAAACCTGACCATGAGCGCGGGTGTGGCCACCGTGGCGGCGTGGTGCTGCAACTTCAGTCCCAATACTGGGCCTGTCAAGCGGTTGGTGGGTGGTTCTCTCACCAACCTTGCGATCCTTGTCAAGGATTCCTTGATACAAAGTCAAATCTTATTACTATTTAGTCTGTTAATGTTGCTGAATAGGTCAAAGTCTTTTCAGTATCTGTGCGCATCATCGATTATCTGGCATTAATATTGTCTGTAATTGTGTCCCTGTTTGTGGTGTAATTTAAAAATCTTAGTTTCGGTGTATATCGGCAACGTGATCTCGAGTTGCCGTAAATATAAGATAAAGCGTTTGTCAAAAAATTTCATGCCCGTGGAATCACCGACAAATTCAATATAAACAAGATAAAAGATATAGATAAATTATGTAAGTACGGACATGACCAAGTTTATAATGTTGTGTCGAAGTCACTCTTTGAAATTCTCTAACTGCATGTCCACCACTACTAGTAGCTCATCCTAAATTAATTCAACATAGATCGTATTATCCACATAGCTGTTAGCGATCGTTATCTTGCTGGAAAGCAGGTTAATGCAGGATTGAGAGGGGAGGGGACCTTGAGAAAATTTAAAAAATTTGAATGAATTTCCTGGCATTTTAATTCGTTGATGGAAACAAAGAGGGTCTAAAAGGGGACAGAATCTAGATACCTGCCTCGTAATTGTGCCTGTTTGTGAGGGTTGATAGAAAATTTGTAGGTCTAATCTCTCGTCCCACGACCCAGTACAACTTGTAATTCTAACTGGGCTGCTCACACAACCTTGAATATGCAGATGGTGATAAGATGGAATAAGGCCACAGCGGAATGAAATAATGGTGACATTAATGTCCAGAGCAGGCGCGGATCAAGAAGGGAGCGCACCGTGCACACGCCCCCCTTTTTGCGGTGGTGAACAAAAATACTAAAAAATAGATAGTAGTGATCTCCGTCGTTAGTCAGTGGTCCATGTGCCCTGTCGTGTCTGTATGTCATTATGCTCCCTTTTATGCCTACAAAGCATCTCCAGAAATCTGTTGTTTTGTTGATCCCCGGCCGCTGATCAGCTGCGCTATACTACCATCCGCCCCAGCCTAATCAGCTGCGTTATACTCTTATACACCTCCATGGTTATAATAATACCCTCCACCCCTGCCTGACTGGTTCAGCAATGGAAATGAAATGGGCTAATGGAAGACGGGCATACACAGTGTGCTATGAGGAAATTTTTTCCCGGGCAGCGGCGCTGCGGCCTACTCTTATATCGAATTCCAACTGCTAAGGGATCTTTTACGTGCACGGCAATGTGTACACGGAACTTTAGTTTTTCGACCCATTCGAACACCATCCGAACGACTAGACAGCTGTCCTCGCAAGGACCACGCCGGAAAATCGAGATGAACTTTCTCGGCAAATGCATGGGTCGACCACCCCACCTCCAGACTAGCGATCGATTCCCGGTTCAACAGTGGACTCGTCTCCGTCACCCTACTTCACTCATTAGAGATGAATGGAATTTCATTGAAATTTGCTTTAAAAACGCCCAGTCCATCCGAAATATGACAGAAACGATCTAATCCGACCTTAATAATGGACCTGTTTTCTCGGAAGAAAGGTAGGCTAACATAAACAATATTGGTCTTGCAGCCAAAATTTCTAGCGTGAAGTTCACCACATGCTCCTCCCTAATAAACAAACTATACTTTTTTGGAAAGCTAATAACACATGGAACACAAATCCAGAGAGTTCCAAGCAAAATGTTTGCAATAACTCGATTTTTAGGGCCAGATGAAAATTGCGATAATTGTCAAGTAAATGTTATATTTATACTAACAATTGTGAAGTTGACATAAAATTAAATATTGGCGAAAACACCCATTGCCTTCTCACCCGGCAAAGAAAATTGTATTGTTTTGATTTCAACCAAAATGCATAAAACATAATGGACAAGGGAACATTTTGGAGGAAATCCATTAAACAATAAACATTATCGATAACAGTATTTTGTTTAGAAAATATAGTCGATAAACTAAATTAAGATTTAACTACCGACAGGAGCGAATATAAGTTCAACCCTTTTTTCAGATAAGATTTAAGGCTAAAGTTAATCAAACAAATATTTAAACTGAAACATAGCGCTAAAATAGATATGGCCAAAACTAAATAATAATATTGTAATTGGAGACACCAACGCGTATCATGAAGATGAGCATACATCATACATTATAGTTCATTAGGCGGGGGGGGGGGTGTACGTGTACAGCTAGAATTCCTATTTTAGGCAAATGTGAAATGCGACATCAATGGTAACCCCTCAGCAGGTAGGTAGACCTACCGAAACTCATGTTGCTAAACGAATTAACAGTCAGTTTAGGTTGGAAATCGTAATTTACTCCGAAACGAACTGTTTGATGACTTGATTGATTGCGAGGGCCGGGCTTTGACTCCCAAGTGGGGGCAGCACGCCCCTTTCTGAAAACCCTGCAGAGCTACAACACTGACGGGTACTTACTTTTTCTCGCGGGAGAGTTTTCTTCTTCATCTTGTCCGTCCTTGCCCATTAAATCCGCACCTACAATAGATGACTTAATGGGATAGAATCTCGATACCTGCCTGTTAATTGTGCCTGTTTGTGGAGTTGAAAGGGAATTTGTAGTCTGTAGTCCCACGACCCAGGCACTATATATATGTTGTAATTCTGGGCGGTTCACACACCCGTGAATATGCAGATGAAAATAGTATAGGACCAAAGCGGAGTCGAATAAACGACGTTGAGACACCAAACGACGCCAGCGTGATGGTTGTTCGGTAGATGTATCAACGAAGAGAACAATTTTCTTTTCAATAATAAAAATAACATGAATTCATATGATGAAATAGAATACAAATGTCAAGGTTATAAGCCCCGTTTACCTTTAATTATAGAGCTAATTTGAGTATGTAAATCAATATTTACATAATAGTCGAAATTAAAAACAAAATTTAACGATATAAATCAATAAATTACATAACAGTCGAAATTAAAAACACGAATTAGAATTCAATTCCAATCAATATTGATGTTGTTATCTTGCCGTGAAATTATAGGATCCCAATTCCAATATTGTCCTATTTCTAAACGTCACATGTGTCAGTGACACTGTCACGGCAAGGGGTATTATAACTAATTCAGTGATGGGATTTCAAAAATTTTCTTGTCGGTAATTTTTTCCCGAAAATAAAGGAACACTACAATTAGAAATAACGCGTCAACAAAATATTCAAATTCATACGTAAAAATATAGGAACACCTTGTTATTTTTGATATTCAATTCCCGTACGGTAATATTCATTCCTATTAAATACCATTCGTAATTTCGAGTAGATTTTGGCTTGTATAGTGTGTTGTCGCCTCACATTTTGTTGCAACTTCTACTTTTCGACTTTTCGAGTTTCGCGTTCTGGATTTGCGAAAAGTAGAAATTATCTATGGTAGTTATAGGCTTCCATACTATTCCGATCATATGACCGAAAGTCACATGATCGACTTGTAAATAAACAAAATGGTGTAGTTTGTTTGCCTTTTTGTCAAGAGAGAAATTAGATGGAAGTTTTAAAACTTTAATGAGACTTTATAAAAAAAATCTTCAACATGGATGAACAGACGCGACTCATACAACGTTCTCCATCGAGGGAGACGAGTACATCACCAGTTCATGGTCAAAGAAACCGAGAACACTTATCATATTGGAAGATGCAAGTGGCATGTGGAATGATTTTGTTTACAGTTATTTTGGAGAGATTGGCTTTTTACAGTCTTTCGGGAAACTTAGTTTTATTTCTGAATAAGAAACCGTTCAGTTGGATGTCTTACCATGCTTTAAGCGCCTCATTTTATTTTCTTGGTGTATCCTTTGTGACTTCTTTATTTGGGGGTTGGTTAGCAGATTCATTTTTAGGACGATATAAGGCTATTCTGGTAGCATTTATAATCTATATTGCTGGTTATGGTACTATGGTGTGTTTGGCTCCAATTCCAAGTAAAAATGGAACTGTGATAATCAATGGTACCGAAATATGTGAATTTAAAAATCAAAGTGGACAACATGATAAGAGTAATCCTTTTGATGAAAACTGTGCTGGTCTTCTTTATATTGTTTTAACTATTATTGCTATAGGAACTGGATCTGTTAAAGCCAATATAGCTCCATTTGGTGCTGATCAGGTAACTATACAGTAGTACAATTTACCTAAATCCACCAATATTTCTACACATGCCAATATACCATTCTACATACTGTACTAAATTGTCGCTTTTAAATTAAAACTGTAATGTTTTTGTGTCAAAAGGCCCATGAAAATGTGATTTCCAAGCAAGTGATTTTGTGTAATACACGTGCTTGGAAATCATATTTTGGCACCAGGTTTTTCAATTAAAAATGACAATTTGTTATAAAGAATGGTATATTATCAAATATTTATATAAATAAATTATTGCGATATGAATTGAATTAATAGTTGATTTGTTTACAACTTCTAAACTTGTTTGGAAATCGCATTTTAACGGTCCTTTTTCAGGAATTGTGACCCTTTTTAAAAAGCAGTTTCAGAATAAATTTGCCACTGAATATGATTGTTGATAAACATTGTATACTGTACGTATACATGTCATGTACTCCTGGAATGATTTTCATAAAGATTTTAGGAAAAGTTAGCATTTGCTTACAGAGTGTTTTTGCAGAAATATTTTCAGATTATGAGTTATGACCCAGATAATTCTTATTTTGAATGTAATGTTAAATCTAATTAAATTAACAGACATAAAATGTATTAAATGTTGACATATTTTATTCAGGTACTAGGGGGAGGTCAGCAACCAACATTGGTATTTTTTAACTGGTTTTATTGGTGTATAAATATAGGAGCTTTTCTAGGACTTGGTATATTTACTTACATAGAACAACAACAATTTTTCTACATTGGTTATCTTATATCAGGATCAGCCTTGGCATTCGGAGCAGTTTTATTTCTTCTGGGTTAGTAAAAAAATTAATCTTTCTTTTATGGATCTTGCATGTTGAAAAGCCTTATCTAATTTTTAGGAAACCACTTCTCATCGATTGTTTAATCTACTGTTTGAAAGATATGTTAATAATCTCAAATGTAACTATATTCAAATGGCAATGGCAATGGTCTGCATAGAAAAATCATGTTGCACAAGTATACACTAAACTCCTTGAAATCCCTGAATCTTAGAATATCTATATCTGGTCAAATGTCTCAAATTTAAGGGACAGTCTAATGTGAACTTTTTTGATTTAAATGTGTAGTCAAATCAAACATTATGCAGAATGACAATCTTACTAAATAAATGATTTTCAGGAGGATGTGTTTTTATTTGTAAACCTGCATCAGGTAGTGTTCTTACAAATATATTCAAAATATTACGAGAGGCTTGTAGAAGTAAGCGTAGAAGATCGAAAATGATTTCAAGAACCCAAAGGTAAAATGTTCGTTCTAGGACTATGATTACATTTAAAAATAAATAAAATAGAAATGTCAAGATACTGCAGAATTCTGTCTGTTTAAAAATATGTTGACCCTCATCTGCTCATATCACTTTTTTATACGCCCACATTTTCATGTGGACGTATTATGTCGTCGCCCCTGTCCATCCGGACGTCCGTCCGGACGTCCGTCCGTCCGTCCGTCCACAATTTGTTTGTGGACTCTCTACAGGTCACAATTCTTATCCGATTTTGACGAAACTTGAAATATAGGTTTATCCCCATAAGATCTCGGCTGCTTTCGATATTGGCATGTATCGGATGGAAACTTCATGGATTATTGCCCCTGATTGTACGAAATATCATGTTTTTAGCTTGTGGACCCTATAGACGTCACAATTTTGAACCGATTTTGATGAAACCTGACATGCATGTTTGTAACCCAAAGATCTTGGTTCCTTTCGATATTTGCGACCATCGGATCGTAACTTCCTGAATTATGGCCCCTGATTGTCCGAAAAATCGCCCTTTTTAGCTTGTGGTCCCTCTGGAGGTCACAATTATTATTCGATTTAAAAAAACGTTTGATTGTATCACCGTTACACCCTAAGGAAGGTTGAGTTCGAATTTCGGGAAAATCGGATGAAAATTGCCATACAAAATGGCCGCCATTTGTACGCAAATACTGTTAAATAATGGTATATCACGGTTGTGGACTCTGTAAAGGTCACAATTTTAATTTGATTTTGATGAAACTTGAAATTCATCGTTATAACCCAAAGATCTTGGTTCTTTTCGATATTTGCGCATATCGGATCGTAACTTCCTGAATTATGGCCCCTGGTTATACGCAAAATCCCCCTTTCTTTAGCTTTTGGTCCCTCTGGAGGTCACAATTATTATCCGATTTAAAAAAACGTTTGATTATATCACCGTTACACCGTAAGGAAGGTTGACTTTGAATTTCGGGAAAATCAGGCCAAAATTGACAGACAAAATGGCCGCCATTTGTATGCGAATACTGTTAAAAAGAATGGTATATCATGGTTGTGGACCCTGTATAGGTCACAATTTTAATTCGATTTTGATGAGGAAGGTTGAGTTCTAATTTCGTGAAAATCGTACCAAAATTGCCGGACGAAATGGTCGCCGTTTGTATGCGAATAGTGTAAAAATATGGTATATCATGGTTGTGAACTCTCTATAGGTCACAATTCTTATCCGATATTGATGAAAAGTCACATTTCTAGGTTGTGTACCGTCACACCATAATCATTGTCGGCTTCGAATTTCATGAATATCAGACTGGAACTGACCAACTAAATGGCTGCTCCCAATACAGTATGAAATACAGGACTTAATGATGTAGGAAAAATCACTTTCGGTATTGCTTGTTCTCTATCCATCTCTCGAAAATGTGGGCGTATCCTGCCTGGCAGTGCCAGCCTATCTATATAGCAGGGTATACTTGGCAATTGAGAAGGATTTGAAGCAAAATTATGATAAATTAATGAATATGTTTTTAGTCCTAACATATTGCCAAATCACCCAGTTTGTACCCGGGAATGCAACTTTAAAGATGTATCTCAGAAACATTATCATTCTTAATATTTCTGTTTTTTGAGCAAATCTTAATTTAAATCAGTATCATTATCTTTTTTTATGAAAAAATGTGCAGGAAAATTCTCATCCTGAAGGATCAAGATGTGAATTTTGTAGAATAGTCTGAATACAACCTTTTGACTCTTCACTGATGATATACTAGTCCCTAAACACCAAGAACTGAGTTGCCAAGTTGCTCTACTTCTTTTAATCTTGTACATGTATGTTACAGATATATAGTTGATGAAGCTGATAACGAAGAAGAAATCAAATTTCTTGATCATGCCAAACATCGTCATGGTGGTATATATCATGATTCTATAGTAGATGATGTCAGAGACTTGAAAAAGATCATCAGTGTTTTTGTTGTTTTGATTCCATATTGGGTTGTTTATTTTCAGGTAAGCATAATTGTTTGTGTCTGCAGTAGTATAACTATGTTGTTAAATTTCTCAATAAAGATACACAATGTAATCAAATACCTGGTATTTTTAATAATTGTATCTGATATATTTAAAAAAGACGTAATTTATATTTAAAAACCCTTATTGATTTGGGGGTTTGGATAGCCAAATGTTGTGTGCGCTGTATTGTAAGGTCTGTTGCTGAATCAACTGCTGTGGTTTTGATTCCCTGGTTGTACGTGGCAAGGAGTAGTGTGGCCTGTCCAACCTCTTGTGTTTTTTCTGCGCCACTGGTTTCCTCTCACTGCTCAAGACCCCTATGTGCAAGCAAATTATTAAAATAAAATTGAATCATGTACATGTATGTTCAGAAATGACCTAGTTTGAGTTAAGTGGAAGTTAAACCCCACTTCTCTTTCTCTCTCCCCTCGTTGATTTTCAACGGTTACTCAAACACTTTAAGTTATCTTCTGATTACCAGTACCTGTTTTGAATAACAAATGTTAGCGTTAGGAAGGATTAGAAGACATATTCAATTTCAATTATTTCTCACAGTAACTTAATCTGTTGGTTACTCTTGATTATTTTGTTTGTGTTTTTCAATGTCAATATTATCTACAAAAAAATAAATATGCGACAATCTTTGTGGACTGCTTGGTAGATTTAGCTATGGTGGGTGGGTGTTTTTTCGTTGCTTGGCAACCTATCTTCAAATAACTATGCAACAAGGTTCCACTTCTGAACTAATACTAAATTCAACTCAACAAGTCTTTTGTTTATAAAATGTCATGTATAGATAAGTTACAGACACTTTTACTGAGTTGACAATAGCCAAAGTTCCCCAGTTAACTAGTTTGCATACCGTCATGGCATCTTATGTTCTTTGGGAAAAGAGTGACTAGTATACACTAGTATTTGTCTCAGAAAATTTCCATTCCACAAATTTATGTTTTTGTGCTTGAAAGAATACATTTTGGTTTTACATATATATTATTTTCTTAAAAGTTTTTATAATCTTTCTTATATTTTAGTCTGAGTTTGCAGTCAAAACTACATTTTGCAAACATTTTGCCAATATACATGTGGTTGGACTAACTGGAACTGTTTATTAAATATAAATTTTTTGAATTCTTTGAATGAATTCCATAGTGGCTCTCACAGACAGTTTTGCGAAATTCAAAATCAAGTTGCAACTAGGTAGAAATAAGGAAATAAGGAACACATTGATACCTTCAAAATAACACATTCTGGAAATTTCCAAGACTTTCCAGTTTTCCCTGAAAATGAATAGTTCTGTCCATTTTAAAAATGGACTAAATATGACATATTATTGTGGTGTTAGCCTCCAGATATTGTTTTTCATTTTCAGACACCTTGTTGATAACATTTTCAACCGTTTAGTCTTACAGTATAAATTCTGGTTTATTTTAAGAATCTTAATAAAACCGTAAGGTGTTGCCACTTTTATAGGTATTGGAAGTTACTATACTCAATACTTCATGGTGTTTCTTGACTGATGACGTGACAAGGCGTGACTTGACGTACCAAAACAGTGTTTTAGCGTTAATTTTACATTTGAAAATATTTACTCTTATAACAAACAAAATCTCTGAGAATTTTATTTCATTCAAGAGTACCGCAGAAAATTTTTTTTTTATATGAACAATTTATTTTTAATATCATTAATTTATTTTTAATATCAACAATTTTTTTTTTAGATGCAGACAACATTTTTATTACAAGGCTTACATATGAGATTGTTATTTAAAGATTCTGAAAAAAATGCATCCGATTCGTGTAACAATGTGACTGATGAAATAGAAACTATTGAACAGAAACCACAGGTAAAAATATGGCGGAGCCTACACAATCTATTGATTCTTATATTTGATTCACAAGAGAAAGATCATTGAGCAGAGCAGCTTGGTATTGTCCAGATTCTTATTATTAATTCAGATGGGAAAGGTCACTGAACAGAGCATCCTTGTATTGTCCTAAAACAGGATAAGCATTTATTCAGCATTTATCCAAACTGTTCAGAGAAAAGATGTATATTTGTGTATTGGTAGTTGATCAAATTAATAGTTTTATAAAAATGACATTTATGTCATGTGAGGATGTGATGTCCTACATCGAATTCTTTCCTTTATTTCTGTAGAAAATATACATTTTCTGTATCAACCAAGAGTGATTTGCCATAGTTATTGTGACTTTTATGTATAATGTTTAAAGTGTATTTTACATGGTTGAGAGGTGTAACATATACATTTTAGATCATGAGTCTTGTGGCATGGTGTCGATCCCAAGCTTGTATTAAAAAAGTTAATATGCCGAACTCATTAAGTCTCATTGATGTCATGCTTATCAGTGATTGTAGCGGCCAAGCGAATATTCATTGCGGGATCAGTTTGAGTGATTGTAGCAGCCAAGCGAATATTCATTGCGGGACGAGTTTGGTAGTTTGTTTTGAGGGAACATTAAACCCCATTTCTCTCTCTCTTTTAGTGTTTTGTTATATTTTCATATCTTGTATATGTATGCAAAGATTTTGAATATTTATTTCAGATTGTAGCAGCGTGGTTATCACTGTTTGATGTTATATTGTTGATTATCATGTTACCATTGTTTGATAGAGTTATCTACCCTAGGCTAGCAAAGGCTGGTTACCCATTCAGCATGACAAAACGTATATTGGTTGGTATGGTATTTGCTATAGCAGCCATGTTAGTTGCTGGTGCCCTTGAGTATTTTAGGTTAAAAAGTTTTTGGCCGTGGGGCGAAGGGGAATGCCAATGTAAAAACAGATCTGTGCCACAAATTATAGGTTAGAATCCTTTTTAACAATGATGTACTGTTAGCTAAAATATCACATTGTTTCAAGTTGCAAAGAATTTGTTTTTTAACAATGAAGAGATATTTGGTAAAGAAGATATATTTTAAGCTTAGTTTAGCTCTGTACACACAGTTTCGGTACCATGTTGAGCAATATGTTGACCAGGTGCGATATTGGTCAAAAAGTTGATATAGTGTGTACAGTTTGGAAACATTCGGCAACATATAGACAAAATGGCAGCTACCAGCAAGCAATGATTTTTAAGTTGCTCAACATGTGGCCGTTAGTGTACAGGACCAGATTTTTGTTGCGCAGGTGTGTTCCCAAGCTGTTTACGAAAATATTACCAAAAATGCTGGGAGGGTGTACAGAGCTTAAGGGATGTCAATGATTTAGGTCAAACTGAAGTATTGAATTGGGCGATGTCCGTTTTTTTTGTGATGTGGTAAACAACCAGTAGGGAAACTTTGAACTGGACGGTGGCTGTTCCACCTACTTTTCATGGAATTCTCACTCCAAAGGGTACTTTTACTTGCACGCCAACATATACATGTACATAGAACCTCAGAGTTCAGTCCCATCTGAATACCTAGATTTTGTTCCTTGGCAGAGCTTTGTTCTGCACTGCTGACAAGCGAAAACTGCATTAAAAATTACAAGGAACTTTCATTTTATGTTTCTTCAGGTGACACAAAGTATAATGCAGCAGATCTGTCAGTATTGTGGCAGATACCACAATATGCTTTAATAGGAATGAGTGAAGTGTTTACTAGTGTTGCAGGTTTGTAGATTTATTTTCTAGGGTATAGACCTGCAGAAAAGGGATCAATTTCATAACAAAACTAGCTAAACTCAGTACTCTATTGACATAGATTAAAGACTCTCGGCACAATACTATAATGTTCAGTGTGTTCCAATCTTAGACTGAAAGAACAACCATTTTTTTCAAGCCTAGTAAAAAATAAGGTGTTTGGTTGGTCAGTTGTCAAGTTAGTATGCCCAAGTTAATCATTTGTGAATAAATACGGTGATGGATGCAGGATGTTTGTTAAAGGGGTGGGTGGGGGTCTTGGGAGCACTCCTCAAAGAAAAGTTTGAAACATTGGTGTGCAAATGGTGATTTCTTGTGTAAATCTGAACCCAAATATAACATTTAATTTTATCAGCTACAATTTCACTTTACTGCTATTTACATATATCATGAAAATAGAATACTAGTGTGTGTGTTGGGGGTCTCTGGGTGAATAGATTCTTCATAATATGTCCTAGGCAGTTGGCTATCAAGGCACTGGTCAAATAATTCCACAATATATAATTATTATCTTCAACACCATTAAATGGAATAACACACACTATTGAAATAGTTTTAAAAAAATATCACAAAAAATGAGAATAATGTTATCATACCCACTTATGTGAAACTTGCTGATACAAATGATTTTGGGGAACATTATTATTGAATTTATTGTTTTTCAGGTTTACAATTTGCAGTTTCTATGGCACCAAAGTCAATGAAAGGAATAATTATGGGATTATTTTACTTTACGTCAGGTATTGGAAGTTTTCTAGGAACAGCAATAACTGCTATATTAAATGCAAACACAATTTGGTTTGTGGACGGAGATGATCATGGTGATATAAACTGTCGTCTGCCATGTCGACCACCTGATAATATAGTTCAGGCAAACAAATCCTGTCATCTGGACTATTATTTCTATTTTCTTGCTGGTGTGGAATTAATTGGATTAATTCTGTTTGTGATGGTATCCAAGATCTATCACTTAGATCAAGATGAACACAATCAGAATATACTTCAGCTACCAGTAGGTGAAGACAAGGAGATACCTCCAGGCAGACGTACACCTCATTCAATACAGCGATCTATTTCTAATATGTAGTTGACATTTGACGACAGTGGAAGTTATTAAATATGTCAACAATGACTTACAAGACTTGATGATGCAATAATCATCATATATAACCCTATATAGCATCATTACAAATTTGTGAATCAACCAGTGTTGTCACATGATTTCTGGTCATCATACTGGTAATATCTGGTTCGATGAATTGCCTGGTTTCAATAATATAACTAATTTATTTTTGTGATGTCTCCTGACAGTTGTCTTTTGTATGATAAGGTACTTTGTAGTCTTCAAGAGATTTCAATTTAGAAACTATGCCAGTTATCAATCAGTGAATAATTCACCTCCAAATCAGAAGAATTAGCATCAATTGGTGTTGACTCTGGATGCCAATAGTGTTAGGTAACAGTAAACAGGAGAATGAGAGACCGAAGTCTACATACTTTCTGATGAAACGAACTTCCAGTGTTAGTGAGGTCTGTTGTTTGACCTTAAGTATATTAACACTTGTAATGAAAGTACTGCTTGATACTACATGTAGATAGGTTGTGTAAATTTTATATTTTCATATTATGTCTTATACTCTTATATGTTCAGATTGTTTGTAATATGTACTTAGAACTCAGAAACCTACTATGATTTCAATCGTAGCGTGAATCGTGATATTCAGAACCTAGCATAAAAGATATTAGATTGGTGGGCGTACAGATTGTGTATGGATCTGTTACGTGAACTCTCTAACAGCTTCAAAAACTAAAGAGGTTTTATCCTATGTTATAATAGTGCTATTGTTATTTAATGAAATGTTTTACATTTGATGATCTTGTTGGTATATATATATTACCAACAAGATCATCAAATGTAATATATATATATTTTCTATTATCGTGCCAGTGTATCTAATACACAAACAACTCTGGGGTCTTTTTTGGAGAAGTAATCATTAAGAATTTATATTAAAGAAGTCAGACAGAAAGTTTGTGATCAAAACATGATTATAATACTCAGTAAACTCACTGTTACAATATTACTCTTCATCTACCTCAGTTTGCCAGAGATTATGAAATATATAAAATGTCCTCTCATCTCAAAAGTGACTTCAGACTAATGATTAATATTAGAGGCGTTAATATCGATGGTGATCGATAAGTAAAAAAAAAATATATATTTAAAAATTGGACTAGGATTTTAAGTAATGATAATCATTATGAACATTAAACCAGGTTTAAACCATCGATGCCCTATTGCCCTTACCAGTCCTACGCAAGTTGACAAACCTATGACTGGGAATATGGCAAATAGGATATTAAGATATGGTGAATCATATTTAAAATTCAAAAAAACTATTTACTGTATTGAGAGGATAACTATACTATTCCTCTATATATTGGCGCTTAAATTTCATACGTACCAGTATACAGACTTTTATTTCTGAGACTCCAAATGGTCCCTTTAATGATAATTGCTAGAGTAGGGTTTAAACCAATGGTAATTCTTAGAACATGGTTTAAACCAATGATAATTCTAAAAACAGGGTTTAAACCAATGATAATTTTTCAAACCGGTTTAAACCAATGATAATTGTATGGTAAATATGGTCATTTGTAGGGTTTTTATGCCCCAGAAGATTACAGATTTAATCTCTAAAAGGAATATCGGTCCAAAAATTAATTGAAAATTAAGCAACATTCTCCATGCTCTTCAGGTAATATAATTAAACCAATGCCACCTATAAGTGTCAGCTGAAATCTTTTGATGAAACTCTTTTTAATCTGATTGAATCCAAGCTGAGAGATTATCCACCATTTATATCTTGGTTTTAATTTTTTGATTAAATATTGAATAACCCATTGGAGTACAGATAAGTGTTGATTAAGATGTGAAACATTAGATATTGTATGATAATTGAAAATGACCATCTGTAGCTTTAAGTAATTTATAACACCCGATTGAAATGTAGTAATAAAGGCATGGTTATTAATGATGCTAACACTGTAAATAACAAGCATTATCCATACAATATTCAGTTGTATATAATTGTTTATGTTACCAAAGTTTCATATATTAAGTTAGTCATTTATTTAATATCAAAATGTATAATAAATAAAAATAAGTGTCGCACAACAATATACATACATGTGATTGGCCACAAGTAAAATGTCAGGAGATTTTTGTAAAAATGTCAGGAGATTAAGGTCAAAAGAGGGAGACTTTATCACACGTTAATATTAACCATCCACCATGAATAAAAGACAAATTAATTCATATATTTTACTATCATTTGATTGTTTTAATTACATACATTTAACAAAATACATGAAAACACACTGTGTTCTCATTTAAACATTAGAAATATTTGTTCCACTTCTCTAAATCGCTATATTTTAATATTTCTTTTATCAATCGGTTCCAAAAATAACTAAATGGATTTTCGTTTTTATAACATATTTGACATTCAAAAACCAGAAATGGTAGCTACCACACTGTTTTCAGTCATTGAAGACACCGCATACATCTTTCATAAATACTACTACTAGTACTAGACTTGTCATTTGTAATCTTTTTTCCAAGCACGTAACGTGAGATAGCCTCAATCATAGGTAGCGACCGGTTGACAAAATTAATAATATTTATTAACCACGGCACTCTACAAACAAAAGCTCAATCAAAAGGAAACATGATAAATTATAGTTTAATGTGATGAAAAAAGTATTAAAGAAGACAGGACAGTAAAATCGTTTACATCAGCAGTCAAGTGATGCCATGTGCCGGTTGGGGGTCAAAGTTGACGACATACATACGGGTCATTGGTTTTCTGTGGTACTACCTCACAGCATGACTACAGTGAAAAGAACACGTGTAGTAAATTCTTTGGAAATATAGCTGACATGTTCAAATATTTATGACATAACTAATCATTTAAAGAATTAGGACGGGGGTATTTTTAAATCATTTAACCTGCTTGCAACTGGACAATACGTGATGTTAAACTGATGTCAAAAATATGTGATCTGTCAAACTGAAAGTAGGCCTACCGGTAAGACTGATGGAGAAATAAATTACCAAGAATGAATGAATTGAGTTGTGCTGTATAATACAAATACTAATAATTTAGACCTGTGTGTTTTATTTCGATGCTATTTGATTACAATTTTGACTACCAAAAAATAAAATTACAAGAATTGAAAAAGCGGGAGTATTTGTCTACCGATCGGGAGCTCGGGAGATCAGGGGTGAAATCGGGAGACTCCCGCGAATTGCGGGAGGTATCACATGTATGACAATATATTAACTACTTTAACGATATATTCCTCTGACTTTCGATCTATAGAGACTACCGGAACAGAGAAAACTATACATGTTGCTGACAATAATATATCTTATAAGTATCTTATATGTTATGAATGAGTAGTCATACCTATTTCAAATCTAAAAATACTGCAGTAATTAGTAAAGCTGTCACTGAACAATAGTCAAAGTGTATTTGAATGGAAAGAAAAACATGCACCTATCTCTTTGAATGCTAACAACTAGCTTCACCATCATGAAGAGTTGTTTGCCAATCTTTGGATTATTTATTGTGAGCTTGCTATTAAACACTTTCAGTCTAAAATTTTAGTCTTTTTGTTGGGGGGGTTGGGATGGCCTAGTGGACTAGAGTGCCGCGCTTCGACATCTAGCTGACCGGTCGACTCTGGCTTGCTTCACCATCATGAAGGAGTTGTATGCCAATCTTTGGATTATTAATTGTGAGCTTGCTATTAATCGCTTTCAGTCTAAAATTTTAGTCTTTTTGTTGGGGGGGGTTGGGATGGCCTAGTGGACTAGAGTGCCACGCTTCGCCCTCTAGCTGGCCGGTCACCTATGGCTTGCGCCAGTGGTTTCGAACCCTGGTGTGAGCGTTTGTGGCATGGAGATAGGGGCGCCTTCTCAACCTCGTGGGTTTCCTCCGGGCACTCTGGTTTCCTCCCACTGTTAAAGACCCGTACGCGCAAGCAAATTATTGAAATAAAATTAAAAACCATATGTTATTCCCAAAATGACCTAGTTTGTGTTGACTGGACGATAAACCCCATTTCTCTCTCTTTCTATCTCTAGTTGATGTTATTAACTCAGAGAAAACATTTTAAAGAGAGATTGCATTATAAGTGAAAGAATATTTTATGTTTGAATAGTGTATGTTTTGTGTCTAATAGTACATTACTTCCTTGCAAATCAATTACTATGCATTATACCTACATATATGTATGTACATATTTAACTATAGTTATTAGATGTAAATACATGTACCAGTATTATGATATATTGTATAACATGTACAGATATGATATAAATCCCGGTTACCAGTATATAAAACACGCTTGTAAATAAATATTGAGTGACTGAATAAACCTTATCTCAGATATTCTTGTATACGAAGATTAGTCTGCTTTTATGAATTACGCTGACACACTTAAGACCCGTAGTATGGTTAGGAGAAAGAGAAAAACCATGGGGTTTAATGTTCATTCAACCATGAACCATGATTCAATACAAAGTATATGCCATTACAGGACTAGCATGTAATTTAATTTTATTTCAATAATTCACTTGTGCATTAGGGTTTTAAGTAGTAGGAGGAAACCAAATAACCCAGAGATAACACCCACGAAATTTAGGAAGTGACCCCACTTCTTGTTGTAAAATTGTGGGATTAAAAACACGCTATTTGACTCAATGACAGATCTTAAGCTATAAAGTGTATCAAGTCATTTATGAAATTGTTATTTATTGAATAAAATGATTTACTTTGTTATTTATTCTAGCGTGGCGATTTTCTTTAAACTATAAAGAATACATTGTGTCCCGAAAGTAAAGTAAGTCATGTGGACAACTTTAGCAAAATATTTCTATATCCTGAAATAAACTAATAATGTGGACGACTCCACCAACGGGTGTGGACCAGTCCACAAATGGGTGCAGACGACTTTGCCAGAGTTTTCTTGTAGTATCTACAATAAAATAAATATCCAACTTTTGTTTCCTGGCAACCTATACTTAAATTCTGCTTGCCCATTCAATCAACAAAGTATTCAAAGAGTAGACTGTAACCACTGTAAGTCAGCTATTGTTCCATCGATTTTCTTTAAACTATAAAGAATACATTGTGTCCCGAAAGTAAAGTAAGTCATGTGGACAACTTTAGCAAAATATTTCTATATCCTGAAATAAACTAATAATGTGGACGACTCCACCAACGGGTGTGGACCAGTCCACAAATGGGTGCAGACGACTTTGCCAGAGTTTTCTTGTAGTATCTACAATAAAATAAATATCCAACTTTTGTTTCCTGGCAACCTATACTTAAATTCTGCTTGCCCATTCAATCAACAAAGTATTCAAAGAGTAGACTGTAACCACTGTAAGTCAGCTATTGTTCCATCATAAAACCTATCATCGGGTGAACAATCAGTCACTGCTATGAATCTATGTATATAATTCTGTAATCTTGTGGGTTTTTTTTATAATAATAAATTTTTGGATTGGATTGCGAAGTCTTATGCAACATAGGCCTATTTCACAACTTTAAGTAAAATACTGATTACGGTATTCTGGGAGAAAATGCAGAGCAATGAGTTAATTCCCTTAGATGACTCTTTACGGTTAGAGACCAGTTAGGTTACAAATATGTCGTTCGCATGGCCTGAAGTTTCGACTGCTCGCAAAGAAAAACGTAAAGAACTGACTTTACATGGAGCCGATATAAATGAAAGAATAGAATCTGGTGGCCTGGATGAACATATTTTTAAATTAAACCTACTAAATTATCTTGATATCAGTAAGACATGTCTGCCAAATCTTTCGGAATCGATTGGAAAACTTACAGAATTAATGAGGCTGAGTTTGGGTAATAATCAGTTGACGACTTTACCACCAACTATCGGTAATTTGAGCAAATTAAAACTGCTTGATTTATCAAATAACAAATTAGAAAGTTTACCAGAAGAGCTAAGTCAGTTGACACATTTAGAAACTCTGAACTTGAGCGTAAACAAACTCACCAGAATACCTTTGATTGGAAAACTTGCAGCATTGGCCATTTTTGATGTTTCTTATAATGAACTCACTGAATTACCAGATGGTATAAGCGAAAATCATGAATATTTAACACAGATCCGTGCAGGTCATAATAAACTGACAGAGCTTCCAGAAGATTTGAGTAATTTAGTTCGATTAACAACTTTAGATGTTTCAGAAAACAAACTGAAGGACCTTCCCTTGCAGCTTTGTGAATGCCCAAAGTTGAAGGAATTCAATGGTAAAGGCAACTGCATTGGAGAGAGAAGACTGGCCAAGATGGTGGACCAGGGACAGTTTAAAGTTATGATGACTTATTTATCAGCAGAGCTACAAAAACAGAAAGAAAGGGAAGGAAAGTCAGACAAAAAATCTAAATCTAAAAAGAAGAAAAAAGGTAAAGACAAAGATGATGAAGAAATCGATTTGGCAAAAAACATGATCAGTGTTCTTCGTTTTCCCTTAGAAGATGAGTCTGGTGTCACTGTGTCAGTCCAAGTTCCAGTCGTTACAGTTCGTCCATATATAGTTTGCTGTATTGTACGGCATCTGAATCTAAAGAAATCACTCAACATGTTCAAACATTTTATAACTCTTCAGGTATTGTTATTAACTCTAATTAGGTAATTTAATCTCAGTTGAATGAAAATACTTTCTTTTCTGCTGAAAACTTGTATATTTCCAATCAAACATTGATGTGGCAATGTTTTAGTTAAAGATACGTTATGGGAGATTAGATAACAAGTTGTCAGTTCTCACTTAAAAAACTACATCATGCAAAAGCAATTTACTGAAAATTTCAGTCAAATTGATATACTATGAATCGAGAAAGAAACAAATGGAAGTTCCGCTTAGCCTCAATCTTCATTACTGAAGTTGCAAGACAAAACTAACAGTCTTGATTATCCATTTAATCTTTAACCACAGAGGAAAGTTTTGACTGTTAATTGAACTCTAATCCAACAAAAATCACAGGCTAGCTTGACATCCAGAGTTTATTATGATCTGGATAAGTTAATTAATGTCTAATTAATAGTTTTTATAACATTTCAGGCCTAAAGAAAGACCTACAATAGGCAGATTTTGCTGTTGCATAATGTTTATGTTTAAGAGTCCTCACAATAACAGCAGAGTATCAAGGCGAATTACCCAATGATATATACTACTCAATTCCAACTAAATTCTACCAAAAATACCACCACATAGATATACTACCTTATTATTGTGAAAAACTAACATAATAATTAAACATACATGTACTTTTAAGCAAGAGTTAAATCTGCCTATTGCAGGTCTTTCTTTAGACTTGAAATGTTGTCAAAATTATTAATTAGAATTTAATTAACTTATATATCCAGACCATAATTAACTCTGGCTGTAAACGCTAGCCTGATATTTACTGGATAAAGATTCGATTGGCAGCTCAACTTCCATTCATGATTTAATCATGAAATGAATAATCAAGACTTTAGTATGACCGAGGCTAGGGCAAAAATTCAATTGTTAAATTCTCGGATCAGAGTGGATCAATTTGACTGAATTTAGCAAATTCCTTTAACATTATCTTGTTTTTAACTATTATAGTGAGAACTGCCAGCTCTTTATCTAATCTCCCTCAATGTATATTTGAATTATAAAAAAATTGAGTCAATTCGATAATTTAGCTAACTTTTTTATACAATGAACTGAAAAAGTCTATTTATGGTAGTGCTGTCAGTAAACACAGTTCAAGACTTTGAATACTAATCAAGGGAGATAACTGGAATAGCAAGACACTTTCCTTCACCATACATTTTGAAAAGTTTTTCACAAAATAACTCATAGTTTTAAATATAATTGAAAAATAAGGTACATGTAATATGTGTAATAGTATTGGGTGGTATTGGGTCATTCCATGTCAAGTGGATCAGGGGAGGGAAATCGACCCCCTTGAGAGCACCTATAATCCAATATATTGATTGCCTTTAAATGGCAAAATTTGTGGGCTGTAGTTATACTATATTCCAGGCCAATTTTCTGGGAATCTATTGATGACTGATATAAGTGATATGCCTGCATCTCTGTCAATTTTCAAGCTACGTACCACAAATTTTGCACAGATCTAGTTTTTACATTTACAATAACCCCCCCCCCCCATTTTTTCGAGGTGGTCGATTTCCCACTTAGAGATGGAATTGACCCAACTGGGTAAATCGTCCTGCCCACATGTCCATACCTAATTTGTCTTGATCTATATGGTTTCTCTTTTGAACTTAATCTGATATTTTTAATTTATTGAGAAATATATTCATGAATTATGAATACCAAGCCTGGAAATATTGCACCTGTCACAGACAATGTCAGACACAGATTCAGGCTTTTGTCAGGCACAAAACCTCCTGTGCCTGTCATTTTGACAATTTTGTCAGGCACTAATTTGTCTTTTTCATAGATATTATTAATACATGTACGGCATTAAGTTGAATATGTCGGGTACTATTCTGTCGGGTACATATTATTTCCAGGCCTGATGAATACATGTGGTGAATAATTTTTATTTTAGACCAGATTACATGACACAGTGTGTCAGAAGAGACAAGCTGCTACTATTGCTACCCATGATATGAAATTTATTAAAGGCCCTCTCACATATACAGCTGAATTCCCTCAATTGTTAAAGGTACAGTAAGTGGTTTTGGAAAGAAAACTCTTAAGTGCAAACTTGTGTAACATTCAGACTAGATGCAGCATCACAACTGCGATAAATCAAACAACTTGACAACTGACACCTCATATCATTATAAACAAACTGCAATACATAGTCTAAAACATTCCTGAAGCAATGGCGCGAGAAATCCCTCTCTTACCATTGCTGGATAGAAGTCATATTCTTGAAATTGGGCGGGGCGTGTCTCTTTTTAACGTCCAATCAAATCCCTCCTCTCTTCTCGCATTCGGCATAATTTTCAAAATGGCCCACGAAGAAAACATATTGGCACTGGATAATTGAGCATAATAAATTGCGCGGGTTATGACGTAAACAAGTCGCGATTGTCACTAGATACATTGCGGTAACATATTTGGAGGTCTGGTTAACCCCGTTATTTTTTGTTACAATGTAGGTCATTGGTTGGTAATGGCACTACTGACCAATAATAATTTAGCACAACAATGTTCACTCAAGATAGCAGTGTAAAGTGGATTAGTTCTAATCAAACGAAACACTGCGCAGGAGTATTATTCTAAAATGAAAACACATATTTGTTTTCAGATAACTCCATTGTTTAAGTTTAAAGAAGTTTCAGCACAAAAATTGATGAGAGATCTGGTGGAAGAAGCTGAAGCACTCCGTAAAGAGAAGAAGAGAAACACCATCAGTGGAATTCATAAGTAAGTTGAGCTCAACCTACCAATTTGTTTGGAACTTCTTTATTATTCAGAACAACAACAATAGTCTTTGTAGAATTTAACCAGTAAAATTTGAATAGTACATCATGATTACTGTCTTCATAAATCTACATGTATATCAAGGACAAGATCCCCAATGATTTTCAAGAAAATAGATTTCCCTGCTATTGTAAAATATAGGATAAACAATTGTTCTGAAAAAAAAAGGCAATCCAGTTTTATAAAAGATAATTAGAAGTTATTTTAAATTGAAAATCTCAAATAAAAATGGCCTATTTCTTTTTATTACAGGTATCTAGAACTTTTGAAGGGCAAAGTTCAATATCCATGTTTACGTGATGCATCTGATCAGGTGATTTCATTTCCACCAATCACAAATAGTGATAAAACTAAGGTAATTCATGATGTTCATTTAGTACTAGTGAGATAGGCATGTAGATTTAGCCGCTGTCAATATTTATACGGCCACATGGAGATGTGGTATATTGTCGTTGCCTCCCCTGACAATATACCACATCTCCATGTGGTTGTATATATTGCATGAAATTAATGCAACTTTCAGGACAGTATGAATGGCTTTTTGTAATACATTATCAAATTACATACTTGTTATCAACAACATGGATTAGACTTCCATCTTATCGATCACCATTTATTATATTGTTGTTATGAGGTGTTCAATTGTGGAGTAATGCTTAATTGAAGTTAACCCTAATTTGACGATACAGTATTTATTATTTTACATGTTACTACATTTATTATCTGTTTACGTTATGGAGATTGAGAAGCCCATTGTCAACAATTTCCAATTAAAACTTCTAGAAGCTTGTAAATGTTCAAACGACTCATCCAGTCTGTAGTAAATTTACATGCATTATTTATATAAGTTAGTAAAAAGATAAAGCCAGTTGAATTTCCTTTATTTCTGTTAATATCATCTAGAGTTATATCCCATTTTCAACTTTGTGAATGCTGTAACGACAAAAGTTTCCATCACATCTGAATACAAGCATTATCTGGATTTGTAAAACGAAGAAACCTATTGATTTTGGGCAATTTCAGTTAATGGCTTATAGAATTATGGCTCTTGTTTCACTTTGTGGAATCATGTGAACAATCAATCAACTGCAGTTATCATCCGATCAGTAAAACAAAAAAGCTTATTGAATTTAAGCAGTTTCTGTTAATAACCTATACAGTTATTATGCTCCTTGTTATCATCTGTTTATACCATGAAATTTAGTTAATTACTTATAAATTGTTGGCCTAGTAAATTTTTATGCATAATGTCAAGTAGTAAAACAAAGAAGCCTACTGAATTTAAGCAATTTCTGTTAAACTCTTCTATAGTTATGGCCCCGTTTCACTTTGTTTAAAGGAGCTAAATCAGTAACATTTTAGACCTAGATATTGACACAAGTGGGGTCGCAACTCACAACGCATATAATACTGTAATATGAATACTGATTTACATTCAATGGTTCCCGTTTTTACTCTAATTTCAAATCAGTTATGCTCTGCGAAATAAGCCAGCAGTCTCAATCGAATGCATATTTCTAGCGTCTGGTTATTCTAGTCTTACATGTGCCATCTGATTTGGGGCAATGTGTCTAGCCTTGTTCCTGAGTCTCATGCTGGAACTGGGGCTGAAGCGCATTATGGTACCCGATTCATGTACCAATGGTAAAATGTTTATTTTGTCTTAAATATTGGATAACATAAGCCCAGCTTTTTCCGGTAAGATCACAGCATCAATGTTGATTTAAATTGACAAATAATTCGTGTTTTCAAAGTTGAAGATTTCGGATGATATTGAGTTAGAGACTTAGTACTTAGCTACTTTAACATTGTGAATGCTGTAAAGAGAAAAGTTATCATTCGATCTATGAATTATGAAATTGATATCAGTGTTTTGTAAATACTCCCATTATCTAAAATGAAATAAATATCCAACAACCCTTGTCTACTGCTCGGACTATTTAACTCAACTGCTGCAGGCATATGTTTTTGTTGCCTGGCAACCTATCTTTGAATTCTGCTTGCCCATTAAATGAAAGAATGTAAGTCAGATATTGTTCACAAGTTCACATAATATAATTTACAGACTATTGTATTGGTTGTCGATAAAAATCAATGTTTGAGTTACCTTGAAAATAATTCTTGTTTGGATTACGCCCATGAATTAGCAACTTTAATTGACTGTGGTCTGATTAATATCTAGTAATAAGTTTCTTTTTTCTTTCAGTACAAGTAGTCTCAGCACTAAGCTTTTGTTGACTGCATGTAGCATATGATTATTGTCCCCCGCCTTTCGAAGAAAGTTGGGGGGCTATTAAAATGGGTTCGTCCGTCTGTCTGGACTCTCTTCCTAATTGAGCTAGAATGTTCAAACTTGGTGTGTGTGTTTATTAGGTCAATGCCTTGATGGAGTTCGAAGATGAGCATTTTCTGCTTAGGGTAGGCAGAGATAAGCAATTTGATTGGTTGATACTTTGGGACAAGATCCATTCAGTAATGGATTCCACAGTAACAGTGTATAGAAACGATTGACTCAGACACGAGGGCCCTTTCTCTTGGCCAGAGGGGCCCTTCTGTCATGCATACGGCCCTTTTGTCTGGCTTTAGGGTCCCCCTAACTAGGGTACATTTTCATTTTTCTCGTCGGTTTTAGCATTTTTCTTTATAAAACACTTTTGGATGACACTTTGTGTACAGTTTGATTGCTTGATACGTTTGAAAAAATAAATGTGCGATTAATTAATATGTGTCATCTATTTATTTTGGGGTTTCGGCGGGGGACATCAGCCTTACTGTTGGCTTGTTAGTTTATAGATGAGATGATAATTTATCATACTTTATCTGTATATAATTAATTTAGTGCTCTAGCATTCAGTAAACACGAATAATAAAGCACAGTATAATAACTATCAATTAAACATACATTATATGGGAGATAAGATAAAGAGCTGGCAGTTCTCATTATTATAATTAAAAACTACATAATGTAAAGGGCTTTTGCTGAAAATTTCGGCCTAGCCTTTATCTTTACTAAAGTTGGTACGATAAAAAAACATCGTCTCTATTATCCATTTCATGATTAAATCATGGATGAAAGTTGTGCAGCAAATCGAATCCTAATCCATTAGATATCATAGGCTAGCGATGACATCGAGAGTTCATTATGGTCTGGCTGGATAAGTTAATTATTGTCTAATTAATAATTTAGATAAGATTTCAGGCCTTAAGAAATACCTGCAATACGCAGATTTAGCTTTTGCATAATGTATGTTTATTATTTATATATAATTGACTGATTTTTTTGCTGAACACGTAGAAATAAACAATACTATAATAACTATCAATTAATATTTACAGATTAGTGATGAAACAACTGATATTTTAATAGAAGTAACAAGTTCGACTAGTCTAGATGTTTGTAAGAATGTTATGGAAGAATTACTTAAAGAGACATTACTCTTAGGTATTGGTCGACCAGACAACACCCCACCAAGCACTGAACCTAAAGAAGCCGACACATCAGAGGGTGCTGGAGCAACTAAGCCTGAAAAATTAATCCTAGTTGTGGAACAAGTCAAAATTGTGGACCATGAAGGAGCTTTAAAAGTTTTATATCCATCTAGGACTGATTTGACATGTGATGCTTTTCAAGTTATACGAAACTATGATTAGATATTTTTTAATTAATTTTATATATATGCATATATATATATATATATATATAGTGCTATTATAATTAAAGCCCCAATAACACTTTTGTTGAAACTGAATAATATGTCCCAATCTTCATTCTGGTCAACAAATCGTATTATTTTAGAATATTCCAATTAAATGATGATATAAATTTCATCTTAACACACCTATTTTAAAAAAATTGGGAAAATTCAACCAATTGATTTGAAAAGTCTAACATAAACCTTTTCAAATGTGACTTGAATTTTAAAATATTTTCGAACCTTCTGGACAAGTAAAATAGCTTGTAATGGATAATTTACACAACAGGTAGGACACTTAAACATCTAGTACTTAGAATAAGGGTATTATTTATTTTATGGAGCTACCAAGCCAGCGAGAATGTTATTGTCCCTTTAAAGATATGATTTAAAATGGTCAAAAGAAGAAATCTCATCTTCAAGCGCATATTCAGAAACCACTTTTATCGCGCCCCCCCCCCCCTGAATTATATTTGATTAAAACAAAATCTGATAAAGTTATCTGGATGTCTTTTGAATTAATTACAATTTGTGAAATAATTGCAGGTCAAAATGTAAGATTGTTGTTATTATCACCACCTATATTTTTGAAACTCTCATAAAGCTATAAATCTGATTATGTCAAAGTGTCTTCACTGGATCAACTTATTACCAACCAATACTTTAATTTAAAACAATTTAGAATTCACATGGACAGAATTAAAACCAGCTTCTATTATTTTGCCAGGTATGTTTGTCATATCTGATTAAATGATTATTGTTTTTGTTTTACTGTGAACATGATCAGGCCTGAAAATAATAACAAATCGAGTTGTACCTAACAAATACCAGGCTCTAATAAACTGGTTTCTAACATGTGCCTATTTTCAGGTCTTTTCATGAAATCATATACAAAATTACTGGTTAGAATATAAATGTACATGTATACTGTACATGTATATTCATACTGCTCACTTATGTCTGGCTTGGGTATATCTGTATTACTTGCATAATGACAATTACACCATAAATAAAGTGAAATAATAGTGTCCAGTTTCACCTCAATTTAAATAATCTTCATGTTTGGACCGTTTGGTTACTGTAATTACTAAATATAACATAATAAGTGAATATTCTTGTATGCTATGTCAGACTGTGATATGATCAGTTGAGAAACAAAAACTGCTGGAAAACAGATAAATAAATGAAACCAGAGCACTGTATATCTGTCTCTATTAAAGGTTCTTGTTCATGTGTTTCCTTTGCCTGCTTCTTATTAATAAATTTAATTTATTGTAAAGCAGGAATGGTATCCAGTATAGCATAAAACCTTAATTATGTTAATTTTCCAAATTAAATAAATGCACTTACAGATGATTAACATTTCTAACATCAAGTAAGCATTTATTCTTGTTAAACAATTCTCATTTCGAATAAGGAATTTAGTTCCATTTTACTATAAATTATTTTGTAATATTACATATATTTAAATTAATCATGAATAAAATATCATTTGCAGCTCTCTTTGCATTATAATTAAAACAGTATTGTGGATGTACATTGCAATTAAGTCTAGCACATTTTTAATCAAAATATGTGATCCGGTTTCAGATGTTATTTTGATTTTTAAAAAAAAAGCTGCCTTTTTTGTTAAGTTTGGTTGCAAAATAGGTCTTTGTTTGGATTCCTGGTATTGGCCTAGAAGAGTATGAATGAACCAATGATAGTTGGAATTCAGACAAGTGAAATATACTGCGAACATAACAAAAATAGATAAGAATTACCATATAATAAACAGTCTTTCTTTAGGCCTGAAATGTTATATAAACAAGACCATAATCAACTCTTGATGGCATCAAATACTTGACATTTTAACTAGAATAGAACAGTTCGCCATTAAAAATTTAATTTAAAAATATGAAAGTCTCTAATATACCACACTCGATAAACCTCACCAGATTCCAGTACCCTACATCTAGCCTCGGCTGTATGGCAAACTCCGCCATTAGAACTACTTTCAAGTTCCCGAATTACCAACAGTGTTGCCCACGACGACCCCTTTGAAGAATGTTTTATCTTACAAAGTTTGAAGCTGTTGCACTGAAAATTCTGCACACCCTTCGAATGACGCATACATCTACAAACTACAAACAATGATAACTTTGCTCAGAATGAAGTAATTTGAATGAAATTTTCCATCTTTTCAATTTACATTATCTATTTTTGAACTATAATAGCAAAAAGGGTTGACACTTTATCTCAATGTTACATAATGTATGTTTAATCTTAAGGCGTTAACACAAAATGTTACAGTGGAGAAACATTTCATCCAGCACATACAGATAATATTAAAGGACAATGTTGGTGCCCACCCATTTTACATTGTGAGTAGAGTATTAATCAAACTGGGTAATGCTTAGACTTTTTATATATTTCTTGCTTTTATGAATAAATTCAATGGTCTTATGTGTGCACTTAAGATCACAAGGTCTGTCATTCAGTCAGGTCCTCCGGTTTTCTCCCACTTCTAAAATCCCTTCAAAAAGCCTGTCATTGAGTCAACTGGCATGGTTTCGAATAACCAGTTGTTAGTGACAAGGACTAACTATCTTAGTTGAGGCAAACAAGAAAGTTTTGTTTAATGCAGAAATAGCTTAGTCTTAATTTTTAATACACCAACACTGAAATCTTGTTAACATTCTTCAAACTACATTTATTATCTGATCAAATCCAAAGTTATTGTCCTTTATCCCTTTGTAGAATCATGTGATCATCCAATCTGTTTGAAATTTATATGCATTGTTCAAATAAGTGATCAAATATTTTTATCAATTAGGCCTACTGGTATTTTACAACTATCTTGTGAACACAGTTATCATACATTCTGCTTAAAATTCATTTGCATTGTTTGAATTAACATACAATTAAGCCATTTTAATTTCAACAACTAATGTTTATTACTTCTAAAGTTATGACCCTTATTGACTTTGTTAAATGTAAATTGTTATGGTTTGATCTGCTTAAAATAACTGCATAACTCAGTGAAATGAATAATCATATTGAATGGCAACAATAATGGCTCTTTTTTACTTTGGAATTATAAACTCCCCAACTGAATAATTTAGACTAAAACTATAGATCAAACTATTATATTAGCCTATATTTAAATTAGGTTGAGTAGGAAGGGCAGCTGCTGTTAGTTGTTAATCACCTGACAAACACAACCAATCAATGTATCCAATACAAACCGTTCATAAACAAATAGCATTACCATTATCTAGCATCAGTAAGTTGTAATACAACTTTTATATAATAATCAATATAGAATGGCTACTAAACATTGATTTAATCTAACATTTTCTTGAAGATCTATTTGGATATTCTATTGTGTCTGCTGAACATAAATATGAGAGACACTTGCTCATAAGAAGCATTAGTATTTAATTACACACAGCATTATAATCCAGGATGAACACTGGTTTATTGATCTGAGGATCAAGCTGTTCATCACAGAAGCTCTTCTAATATGATATATGTCCCATTCCACTAGTCAATTTGGGGCTAATAACACTTAAAACAGTATATATTTTATGCATGCGCTGCTTGTAACTGAACCCATTTGGAAGTCATAATTATTTGGAATGATTACAGTTATTTCATTTTAACTGCATTAGGATCTGGAAATGTTATCATTGATGTGCTCTGGATGATGTGAGGCAATAGCCAATGAAACAGTCTGTCATGGCAAGTTCTTGGCTGTGGTAAACTACTGGAAACGTGAACGTTGATTGATTAATCATAGGTTCAAAAACTGCTCGTTTGACACCCCCCCCCCTCTCTGACATGAACTCCCACTTAAACTTGTAAAATCTGTATTTTAATTAGATTGTGCCTATTACTTAAACTGATACTATATAAGAGAATTAGAAAAGAAAAAAAAATTAAATATATTTACAACATTTATTTCTTGAAAAGCACTGCTATACATCACAAAATACAAAGATAATAAATGATGTAATAAGTCAATTATATTATATTAATAATAGCATTAACTGAATGGACGGACATTTAATGACTCGCTTCAACTTTCATATTGCGGACAACATATTTATGACAAGGGGCCTTATTTCAACTCTGCTTTCATTATATGTCAAAAATTATTATGCTAAAATTCATATTAAACACTTAATTTTTTTAAAATCAATTTACTGTTTCCTGGTTTTATTGAAATTGTTTAAGGCAAAATCAAGGCCGTATACTTCCAACTACTAAAACCTGAAGAAAATTAATGGTGAAAATACTAATGGTAATGGGAGATCAAGTTGAATTTAATGATTATCACATCTTAAAGGTTAAAATTTTATGCCTTCTGGAAATTAAAAAGAAAGAGGGGAAAAACAAACTTGCCTGAAATCATTTGCAAAGAATTATCAAATATTATTCTTGCAAAACCAGAGCTTGTTCCATTCCTGTGATGTATATTTGTAAGCTGTGTGATACTAGCAGGATGTTTGGTTGTTTTAATAAGGCATGCTTAGTGTAATTAAGAATAGCAAACTAACAGTAGTAATACATCCTAACACCTGTTTATATGCAAATCCAAACAGTTCGTTATTCAGTGTCCCAATTCTTAATCCATAGTTCTTAATTGTTATATCTTCTGTTATATCTTCATTTGTTATCTTATTTCGACATTTATATACTAAAATTAACATTTGTATCTTAAAATCAATCTGTTTTACAAATCAGACATTTGTCATATCAGATTTGTAAATTTCATCTTTGTTTAAAACAATTGTACTTAAATATAAAGATAAAATTTCCTTTATAAAATAAAAAAAAATACATTTACAATGCATGACAAAAAAAATTCCAAATTCATCTAACCTGAATATTATGCACCAGAGGATGCCAGTATATGGTTCTTTGGTCATATATATTCTGGGTCTGTGAACACTGAATAAAGAGCTGTTTGGTCATCCATATATTTGCACTATACCATAACTGCAAGCATTGAACAATGCTGGTTTTGTGAAGATCTTAAAACCTTATCTTAAACATATTCTAGTTTCATTTTCTAAGCAGTACAGGAGGAGTTCTAATTAGAATTGATTTTAGATATTCTTCGTGCTACAAGGTAAATCAACACATGAAATATGTCAAGCCATGAACACAAATATAAGATATTGATCAACAGTGAGAAATAAAATAATGTGCTCTACATGTTGAATGTGATTGACAATAATCTCCTTATACATGACAAATATTTATATTTATCAAACCCACTATGAGTTTGATAAAAACCTGAATGGACAAATTATGACATAAAATACACATCCAAAAGGAGAGAAAAACATGTCAATTTGTCTAGCATAGTGTTATGGATAAAAGCAAGAACAAGAGATGTATTAAAATGAAACCTTGCAAGCTGAATTGCTAAAATTCTGATAAAATACATTAATGAGGATTTATCAAAGATATTGTAGATAATATTCTTAAAAAAACAAGTAACAAAATTTGTGAATACAGTTCCCCATTTGTATAACTATCAGAGATGGAATGTTGCTATGGATACACAAATAACCGATATGAAAACAATCAGCGCTTATCACCTTGGATTAATTAGAATATGTCAATTAATGATAAAAAACCACAACATAAAGCCTGAGATCAATATTATTATACTATGTCTATATGTCTGTTTCATATTGTCATAAATCAAATACAATCCATACATTTATTACAATAAACCTTATTTAAAGCCAGTATTTTTTTTTCTTTTTTTACATCATATAATACTTGATTTATTTAATAGAAACAAAGGCTCATACATTATCTAAAGTCAAGGTTCTCTTCAGCCCAAATTATAGTTTTGACTAATTCTTATAGTAATCTTAGCATTATGATTTAATATTGATGTCGTTAATAGCTTCAAATCCAATCAAAATATATAAGGTAGGTTTGTTTTCAGAGGAATGACTGTTTGGATACTGGAATATATATATCTATAAATAGCAATCTATATGATTATAACCAAGCTCTATAATAGATGTGAATGTATATTTGGTTAAAATGATATGACGACCTAGAGACATTTAAAGAAATTCATATCTTGTAGTGGGAGTGTTAAACTCAAAGCACCAAGGTTGCAAGTATAGTGGGATGGTGTGATGGCATATATGTACTTTTCAAGGAAATTGGTCTCTTGGTTGCATGGTGCCTGTTCTTGAAAAGGCAAATAAAACTATTGTTTGATATCATTATTTTAACATTGATACGTTAATTTCGTGGTTAAGTGAGAATTGGACACTAAAAGCATAACCATAATATCAATTCAGGAAATGACATACGAGTTCAATCTATTTTTAAAAGCATTTTGACTAAGAGAAAATCTCAATACCTAAACTTTTATATGAATTGGTGGTTTATAAAACCAGGTAATAACAAACTTATCTACCCTTTAAGTTGAACTCCAAGATGCCATTTATGTCTATTTTCGTCAAGTCAATAATTTTTCCTTAAAAAATCCCAACCCACTTAGAAACATTCATAGAAATGCAGACATACGAACTAACATTGCTTTTAAGTAAAACTCAAATTTACACCTACTAATAATCAGTGATTTCAATGACAAAATCTAAACATCTAAATAGTGTGAGCAAACTTGATATATTTTTGAATATAAAATTATTGAGCCATCTTGTTTCAAAGTGCTTTACCTTACATTATTTAAAAGCACTATATATAACTTCTTAGGAATGGATTGTGTGGTAAGCACAATTATATTTACAAAGCTGTTTCTTAACAGATTTCTGTGCAAAGGAAAGAAGAATTTTATTGAAGATAAAGTTTATATAATAAACTTCTGAACATTTTCATCAAAGATAAACTTGCTAAAATATTTGGGCAATTGTACAAAGCAGAAGCATGTTTAAGGCATAAAGGTTTCTATACGATCTACTAGTTGTACTGTACAAATAATACAAACAAGCTACTGATTACAACTGTTGGTGGATTAGAAGAGAACAGTCATGTAATAACTATATTCACGGTAGTTATACTTCTAGCAAGTAAGTACTGATGAAAAATGCCCCCTGAATAAAGAATATTATTATTTGATAAAATGATATGTCTGTAATTAGAATGTTATACTCAACTATTGGAATAAGTTCTGGTGATTCTATAATACATTTTATAATTAAGGAAATAAATGTAAGTATGTAATTTTTGGGGATAACAATAATAGGGGTATTTGAATTGGTCTATTTACTAGTATTTTTCATTTGATTTTTTAGTTTTGGATTGAAGCAAATACAAATATATGTGACATGTTAAAATATACACAAAGCATTTGAATGGCTATAATCATAATAACCATTCAATCATTGCACAATTTACAACAACATTGTTTTTAACTATTTACAATTGTGTAATTACAACATTACAAAACATTCTTGACAACTGTGTCTATCATGTACCAACATTAGCCTTTGACATTCCATCATTTAGCACATGCATAAACCATTTATTTACATTGTATATGTCTTATTCTCAGCAAATTCTGATTTACTTGTGGATAATCATGGAAAGTTGTTTTGATAATTCTTAATCTATGCAAATCCTTGATAGTTTCTGAATAATTCTTTATAAACTTAAATCCTGGTTAGTTTTTATGGAAATTAATTTTTCCACAGTCAAATCCAAGATTCTTTGGAGATAATTCTTATCCCCAAAAAATCCTGGAAGTTTTTATTTTGGTCAAATGATGTCTGTGTGTACAATAGTCTAAATACTGGCACGTGATAGTCTGAATCAATGTACATGTAGAATTAATACTAGCTTTACACAATTCCACATGAATAATAAAACATCCATTTAGATTTTATTGTATTGGTTGAAAAATGTTTGTGAATGATTATCAGAATTAACAATCTTTAAATCTCATTAACTCCAGCACATCTTGATAATGTTTATATTTTTATTCTTATGTTGAAGTAAGGAACAAAAAAAAAAATAAAAAAATAAAAATAAAACAAACCCAAACACTCAAGTCTATATTATATTAGAAAATTGTCACGGAATTGATAAAATACACCATAAATAATAAAGATTAATATTAACAAATTTGCACGCTTCACTTAGCAAACCATGAAGGTATGTTCGCAGGCAATGAAACATGCGCCCACAGCAGTTAAGTTCTAGTTCTGTCTGTCCTATTCTAACATTTAGCATGCAAAACAATTTATATCAATTGTCATAATCATTTGCAATAGTTGAAAATTTATAGGCTTCTTCATCTCATGATACTTAGACACTGATAAAGTCAATTAGATATCTACTTTATCCACTAAAGTGTCAACCAATTTTTTTTTAAAGTGATCAAAGGTCATTACGGAAATCGTTGAAAATCAACAGGATTCTCAAGTTAAACAATGTGTAAATCAAATATCAACTTCAGCATCTAGACGTTCCCCAAGACATTTCGAAGTGATCAAGGGTCATAAGTCTGGCAATAATTATCAGTAATCATTGAAAATTAACAGGCTTCTCGACCTTTGACCCTAAACACTGTAGACAATAGAGTGCAATTGTTGATGCTAGACGTCTGGATGCGACGACAATATACACATTTCCATGTGGGCGTATAAAAATTTACCACTCCCCTTCATGTTTATTTCATGCAAAAGGCATTTATAGCAGAAATATATATATATTTTACATTCCTGGGACATTGGGACTTGGTTTATGGAATAAAAAATTCTACCAACAGACACATAATACATGTAGTAGGATTTGTATTATGTTAAGAGACACACTGCTTATACTGTAACTTTAAACTTTCTGGAGTGGGCCTTATTATGTTATTGTGAGATCTGTTAATGCATATAACCATTTAACAATATACTGTATACATTATGTAAAAACTAAAGGGACAAAAACAAAATTAATGGATTTCATTGAATAATTTCTTAATAAACGACAAACATAATTATTTATACAATAAATTAAATAAATAAATACATGAAATAAAATGAAATACATGTAATCAAATTTACCCATGTTAAATATCAATAACATCTATTGTACTGATCCATTTTCTATAATTACATGGATTTATGCCAAAAGCTCCTTGTTTTTAATTCTCAATTCTATGTGAGGATTGGTAGCATATTTGATTATGTACCAAAAGATTATTGAATGAAAAAGATTCCTGACCTTTTGACATGTAAATATTTAAAGGGCCAATCCCGATAACTTTTTAGGGAATAAAACTGCTTAATTTTGTGTTAAAATCAATTAAAACCCATTACCTAAGGCCGACCAACTAACCCGACATTTGTGATACGTTTGTAAATAACTTAAACCTGACAGTCTTCATCTGGATACGGAGACCGTTGTATTATACAGTATCTGGAGAAAACCAGTCTTTTTTCTATAAAAATAATATGTAGGTGAAATTTACCTTTTGTTATCAAGTATTGTACATGGGTCATTCACTGTATAGACATTTTAAGAAACGGGAATCCATTATCAGGTCACCCAATGAAAAAATTGACCTGAAATCTTAAAAGGGTTACGTGTCCGGATAAGCAGTGATCACGTCCAAACGACTCAATATTTTGAGCTGAAATTTTGATACAAGGTAAATACACCCTGCCTCTATATTTTGGTCCATAAATTTCATAAATACCCGGACTTCAATTTTTGAGACTCTGTTCTTATCGGGATTGTCCCTTTAATTGCAATGGTGTCATTAGAGTTTTTCATATTTATATTTACATGTTTTATTGGAGTTTTGAACTTAAAGAAATCCAAATTGGACTTTATAACTGCAGTGTAATTGAGATTTATGTGAAACTATGGCCAGTATTTAAATGATATGTTGAATGTAATAAAAATGAAATGACAGACAGATAGATTTACCACCTGTCATTAGTTAAGCTTACAAGTTATTGATATAGAATGATATACAGGTAAAAAGCTAGACCGTTCCCCCATTATAAGCATAATCAGCTTTATTATGCATAATAAGTTTATCTTCTACAAAATAAAAACTGTCAGATCGGGTCTCATATGGATGATCAATCATATCTTTAACTGAAAAATAAATGCAATTAATTTATTAAATTATCTATCTTTTCAGTACAATCTGACATTTCATATCATCATCATAAAGTAAAGGTACTGGTAACTACTTGTAAAGACATCAAATACCAAAATAAATGTATCGGTAACTAAGGGTAAAGCCTTAAAATTCCAAAATAACGATAAAATGCAGAGATTAAGACCATTAATTTCTACCAACTTATACCACCTTTTTAAATTAATTTTTATACATGTCAGCCTAGTTTTCATAAAAAAAAGATATACACAGATGAACATTACAGACTAGCAGACCAACACATAAAATTTATTAACCACTTTACCTCTGACAAAATACATTGGTAGTTTAAGGTAGAGGAGTGAACATGAAGACAGCAACAAACTGTTAACACTTTTTAATATTGGGAAAAATGTTACAAAAACAAAACACACAGGCAACCGGAAACGAGATAACGGAAGTCACCCTTGCGCATAGGGGCCTGACTCAGATCACAGGGAGCTGAACATTACACACTACAACATAATATTATGGCGCTACAATAAAATCACTTACTTTCTTCTGGTGAAAGTGTAGGAAATTCATAAATATGTTCAACTGTATTACGACTGTGTGGAATACAGAAACCAAACTCGAAATCAAAACATTTGAGCATTCGTTCTCGGAAATAATGTTTTTCAACCATTCTGAACTTTGTCACTGGCTTATCACCCACTATAAACTCCACTCTGTTGAAGAGATAAATCATACAAATTATCAACATAACTAGAAGTACCAAATTTACATTTTGTTTTTAAAGATACCTTGTTCTGAAGTATCTATCTGGTGGTTATTTCCAATAAAAGTATGACTAATATTGTATACATGAACATAGAAAGTATAGATGTTCAATCTTACTAGAAAAATAATACTAGTTAAATTACCCCCAGAACACATACGGGGCAAGTACTGGGTGGTTATTTCCAATAAGTAAGAGAGAGAGAGAGAAACAGAGTTTAACTTCTACTCGACACAAACTAGGTCATTTCAGGTCTCACATATGGTTTAATTAATAATTCGCTGGCGCATAGGGGTCTTTAGCAGTGGCAGGAAACCAGAGTGCCCGGAGGAAACCCATGAGGTTGAGAAGGCGCCCCTATCTCCATGCCACATACGCTCACACCAGGGATCGAAACCACAGCTGCAAGCTAGAGGTGACCGGCCAGCTAGAGGTCGAAGCCACTAGGCCATCCCAATCCCCCTTATTTCCAATAAAAGTATGACAACTTTGGTATATATGTATATAGCCCTACTGCCCAATCTTACTAGAAAAATACTGGATTACGAGAAAAACACAAGGTTGTTAATTCTTGATCAAATGAGTAGGCATTTGGGGAACATTGAAGTAAACGGAAAATAATTACGAATTGTGAAAAATGAAAAGCATCCGACTTGACCCAATGAGTGACAACCCCCATGATCTAACATACATGTCTTAAACTAAGTTAAACCATTCAGCCAAGTACCACCTCTCCAACTAATGTAGAGTAATTAAGAAGGAGGAATTACTTACGTTGCACCGACTGTTTTTAATTTAAGAAAGTGTGATGTGAATTGATATCGTACAAATCTTCCAGCATTAGGATCTCCATCATCTATACACTGATCTACATCACCATCTTCACCTTCTTCTAATAAAATACAATAATATCAGTCTTAATTAACTACACCTATACAATATACCTAGTATGTCTTAAAATAAATCCCTATTGTAAAATAAATAAAATCCAACACTGATTAATGGACTCATTACTAAAAGTAAAGCTGATAGGTGAAAGAAACCCTTTATTACAGTGCAGTCAAGATCAATCTCAGTAATTCAGTAGGTTACCAAATTAAAATATAAATGAATTGTAGGTAAATTACAAGACTTGACAAGTTTTTATTCCAGGATGCTTTGCTCCTGAAACAAATATTCTTTCCTTCTATTAATACAGTCTTGTCAAGTTACCTATTATTCATTATAAAATACTTATCTAAAGTTAACTAGATTCAAATTTGACTGAACAATATTTGAATCTAGATAAAGTAATGTACATTTGAACAAGAATCTTGATTATTTATACGTATACAGCTTAGAATCTGTACATGTATATGAGCCGTCACTCCTATTCGGCAACAGGTTTCCTTGTAAGCAGTCATGATAAATTCCCCCCGTAAAAATTCTATTGTTTCATCTCTATTCAATGGTCACTCCTCCACCAACGCTGACAGTGGTCACTAATTTACTACCGGTATTAAATTTAACAAAACATTGCCCATTATATGCGGCATGCTTTCAGCATGTCTGTTATTGGCGTACGTGGCCATTTTCATCTTTTTGGCGCCAAAATCAACCATTTTACACATTTCCTAGTAAGCCATGCCTAATATGGTAGATGAAGATTTCCATGTGACATTGAGATCGTGTAACGCTATTTTAGTGATAACAGAGCTTTTTGTTATAAATACAGAGTAATTATTCGACAAATACAAGTGAATTTGAGCCATGTTACTTTCGCTATTACAAACTATCAAAACTATTGATAGTTTGCTTGACTATCGCAATTTTTATCGATAGTTTCTTTTTACTATCGATACATACTATCGACAGTCAAACTATCGTGATGCATCAATTGTTCGATGTATCGTTACACCCCTACTAGACCCCCACTTTGACTTATCAGGTAAAAAGAAATGTAAAAAAAAAAATATATCCTGGAATTATCTGTTAATCTATCTTTTGAGCGCCTACTATAATAGTATAATATTACATACAGAGTAACACCCCCTGTAAATTGCTGACAAAATCAGGCCACTCCTGTTACGCGGTCAGTCGTGAAAATTCCCTTGGGTGGCTGCTTAATGCAGATTCTACTGTTTTTGTTTTACTATTTACTAATTCTATAGAAGAATGTAAGACAACATCCTATTGTTACATTATTTCAAACACATTTATTTCACTGTAGGCTATATTGAGCTTCTATTCCCCATAACTCTGTTTCTCTTATGATATTTGACATTATCTTTAATATGATGAGTGTGATTTTTTAAAATGAAAAAAAAAACAAACAAAAAAAACCCAGCAAATACCTGAGGGTGGTGGTTTAGCTACTTCAAACAACACTGTTCCTGTGTCTAAATCTCGTAATTTAAACCTTGTAAAATCTATACCATATACATTAGCTTCTGTTGGACATAGATATTCTGAAAAATACATATTTAACAAAATTATTAAATTCATAGGACTGCAATAGTTAGGTTTAAGATGGGTCCTAATAAATGTATTCAACATCACTGAAAAATTCTTGTTAATGTTACATTCTATGATTGTGCAGGATTAATACATTTTTTTTGTCTAGAGGATTGGGCTATCATCATCCTCAGCTTATGGTTAAATGGCTTTTCACATTTACCATTTCTTTGATTTTATAATCTCTTATTAAGGGGTTCACAGGCAGTTCTAAACAGATGACCAGACTTAATTACATCATATTGTACCATACTTGTACTTTCCCAATATTTGATCTCTTTATGATTGTCATATGAAAGTCTTACTTCACTAAAGAGTCAAGGTGTCCCAAATTATGTTTTATTTGAATTTGAACTATACTGAAGCACTAACAAATTAAATTTGCAGTGAATAAAATGGCCAACTAAGGCAACATTATAGAAACTGTATGACCAGGGACTATAGAGAATATGGTTACATGTATTAATAATACCAGTAACAAGCCAGGTGTAAATACATAAATAATTCATTATCATTTATACATGTACATATGTAAATTATTTAATTGATTGTAATGTCCCAGCTGTTTACGATATAGTGTGATGGAATGCAAGACATGTCACTTCATCATCTCCATCTCCAAAACTATGTTGATTTCTAACTCTTTCTTTAAAAAAAAGCCAAATTGACCATGTAGAAATATTAAGACCGACATTTAGTAATTTCTATAGTACATGTATGTACAATAGATGAGGTGAGAATTCTGTGTGGTTTCACTGCAGTGTTTCTCACTACTCTTCATCCAGGATCCCAGTCTGTATGAAAGTATCCAAGTGTATTGGAGCAAAATAGGTGAAATATTGATTTGAACTTAAATTGAGAACATATTCATAAGTAGGCTTATAATCTTATACACAAATTGTCACAAACAAGTATTTACTATTATTGTACTGGAAGTGCAGACAGGCAATTACAATAGTCTTACAAGAATAAACTTAATTACATAACATCAAAATGTAAGTGTATAGAATTTATGTTATGTTTGTACCTGACCTAGAGTAACAATTACACACAGTACATGTATGCGGTTGACAGATGCTCTACATATGTACAGGGAAATATAATTGTATCAATAGTTTCACAGATTTCCAGATAAAACAACACCAATTATTTTTACACAGAACTACTTGATCATAGTAATGAGGCGATTAGAACAACAAAATGTGGTGAAATGTCAACAGACTGCGGAAATCAATACACCATACAATATATGACAATATATCACATACTGTCAGATGCCAGTATAGTACGACATCATACTTTAACAATAGAAATAATCTCAGCTAGAAAATAACAAAGCCTATTAGTAGATGATAAGAAAATTCTCATTACAATGGCTGTTGTAATCAGAATCACTATGACCTGTCCAGACTTAACTTAAATACCTATCTACCGATCAAGAGCTACTTTTGACTTGGACTTGAATGTGACATTTCACGCAAGGATTATTGTTCTTTACTTTACCGAAGTTAAAACACTTCATAAATTTAGAATTAGATTTATGTACATGGTGGTATTCAGAGTTCCGTAATTGCACATTTACATGTAGATGTAAGAATAAGTACAATAAACCTGAGTCAGATGTATGTAACATGTGACATTTTTATACGCCCACATTTTCATGTGGACGTATTATGCCGTCGCCCCTGTCCGTCCGTCCACAATTTGTTTGTGGACTCTCTACAAGTCACAATTCTTATCAAATTTTGACAAAACTTGAAATATAGGTTTATCCCCAAAAGATCTTGGCTGCTTTCGATATTGGCATGTGTCCGATCGAAACTTCATGGATTATGGCCCCTGATTGTACGAAATATGTTTTTAGCTTGTGGACCCTATTAGAGGTCACAATTTTGAACCGTTTTTGATGAAACTTGATATGTATGTTTATAGCCCAAGGATCTCGGTTCCTGGAGGTCAAAATTATTATCCGATTTAAAAAAAACATTTGATTATATCATCGTTACATGGTAATGAAGATTGAGTTAGAATTTTGTCAAAATCAGACAAAATGTACGGACATAATGTACGCGAATAGTGTGAAAATATGTTATATCAAGGTTGTGGACCCTAGAGAGGTCACAATTTTAACATGATTTTGATGAAACTTGACATGTATGTTTATAATCCGAAGATTTTGGTTCCTTTCAATATTTGCATCCATCGGATCGTAACTTCCTGAATTATGGCCCCCGATTGTCTATATTTGATTATATCACCGTTACATATGATAATGAAGTACGAGTTTGAAAATCGTGAAAATCGGACCAAAATTGACAGACCAAATGGCCGCTGTTTGTACGCGAATAGTGTGAAAGTATGTTACGTCAAGGTTGTGGACCCTACAGAGGTCACAATTTTAATTCAATTTTGATGAAACTTGAAATACATGTTTGTAAACTAAAGATTTTGGTTCCATTGGATATTTGAGCATATAGAATCGTAACTTCCTGAATTATGGCCCCTGATTGTACGAAAAATCGCCTTTATTAGCTCTGGAGTCACATTACCCGATTTAAAAAAACGTTTGATAATAAAAACCAAACAAATTCTAATGATTTTCCGATAATTACTTAATACAATGTTCGTACACTAAAATGAGAATGAAATTTCATGACTTTTCCAGGGCAATTTCCAGGACCAATATTAGAGCGTTGCACTGAAGTTTGTCTATGAATTAAATCTGAACGAATAAGCTAATCTACACTCACATATGCAAAGAAATCCAAATTTTCCAAATTATGAAACTTTCCCTACTAAATTAACTTTTTGATTCAACAAACAATTGGCAAACATTGTTTTACTTCTTGCAATACATCAGCAACTATTTTGCAGACTTCAAAAAAAAAAAAAAATCTCTGATTGCAAAAAGTCTGTATAGGAAGTGGTTCCAAGTTTCAATAAAATCTGACCATAACTTTCAGAGATATAATTTGACTAAAATTGTTAACTGGAGAAAAAAATAAAAAGATTAGGGATCTGTTAGTTAGGCAGATATGTTCCATATATGGATTTCTATAAATTATACAATATTTCAATATTGACTTATTTTATTTCCTGCTGTGTGTATATTTATTACATGCATGTAACTTTGACACATACGTATGTAAATGTAACTTTGACTGACATAAATGTTATTCAAAACAACAGAAATTAGTAATGGTATTACTATTATTTATTGAATTATGAGTGTCTGTCAAACTTGTTGAGTGATCTAAAAAATATTAAAGCCAGAATATCGACAAACAATGACATATTTGTCAAGAATATCAGTGATAAACCGATGAGAAAGAATATCTGGGATCAGCTCAGTGTGCATGCCTAATAACCTAACCTAGAGAATTGTTTGTTTCTGATTGGACACTTCAACCATTGACTGTAGCGACCGACCAATCAAATAACTTATTCTCAAAATAACCTCATTAGGTATGCAAAAACATGGTTTTCTTTCGTACAAGTTTTACAGATTGAAAGATAGGCTGGCACTGCCAGGCAGGATACGCCCACATTTTCGAGAGATGGATAGAGAACAAACAATACCGAAAGTGATTTTTCCTACATCATTAAGTCCTGTATTTCATACTGTATTGGGAGCAGCCATTTTGTTGGTCAGTTCCAGTCTGATATTCATGAAATTCGAAGTCGACAATGATTATGGTGTGACGGTACACAACCTAGAAATGTGACTTTTCGTCAAAATCGGATAAGAATTGTGACCTGTACAAAGTCAACAACCATGATATACCATATCTTTACACTATTCGCGTACAAACGGCGACCATTTCGTCCGGCAATTTTGGTACCATTTTCACGAAATTCAAATAATTCAGGAAGTTACGATCCGATATGCGCAAATACCGAAAGGAACCAAGATCTTTGGGTTATAACCATGCATTTCAAGTTTCATCAAAATCGAATTAAAATTGTGACCTTTACAGGGTCCACAACCTTGATATACCATTTTTTAACAGTATTCACGTACAAACGGTGGCCATTTTGTATGGCAATTTTGGTCTGATTTTCCCGAAATTCTAACTGAACCTTCCTTACGGTGTAACGGTAATATAATCAAACGTTTTTTTAAATCGGATAATAATTGTGACCTCCAAGCTAAAAAAAAAAGGCGATTTTGCGTATAATCAGGGGCCATAATTCAGGAAGTTACGATCCGATATGCGCAAATATCGAAAAGAAGCAAGATCTTTGGGTTATAACCTTGAATTTCAAGTTTCATCACAATCGAATCAAAATTGTGACCTCCACAGGGTCCACAACCTTGATATACCATTTTTTAACAGTATTCGCGTACAAACGGCGGCCATTTTGTATGGCAATTTTCGTCCGATTTTCCCGAAATTCGAACTCAACCTTCCTTAGGGTGTAACGGTGATATAATCAAACGTTTTTTTAAATCGAATAATAATTGTGACCTCCAAGCTAAAAAAAAGGCGATTTTGCGTATAATCAGGGGCCATAATTCAGGAAGTTACGATCCGATATGCGCAAATATCGAAAGGAAGCGAGATCTTTGGGTTATAACCATGAATTTCAAGTTTCATCAAAATCGAATCAAAATTGTGACCTCCACAGGGTCCACAACCTTGATATACCATTTTTTAACAGTATTCGCGTACTAACGGCGGCCATTTTGTATGACAATTTTCGTCCGATTTTCCCGAAATTCGAACTCAACCTTCCTTAGGGTGTAACGGCGATATAATCAAACGGTTTTTTAAATCGAATAATAATTGTGACCTCCAGAGGGACCACAAGCTAAAAAGGGTGATTTTTCGGACAATCAGGGGCCATAATTCAGGAAATTACATTCCGATAGCCGCAAATATCGAAAGGAACCAAGATCTTTGGGTTACAAACATGCATGTCAAGTTTCATCAAAATCGGTTCAAAATTGTGACCTCTATAGGGTCCACAAGCTAAAAACGTGATTTTTCGTACAATCAGGGGCCATAATCCATGAAGTTTTGATCCGATACATGCCAATATCGAAAGGAACCGAGATCTTTTGGGGATAAACCTATATTTCAAGTTTCGTCAAAATCGGATAAGAATTGTGACCTGTAGAGAGTCCACAAACAAATTGTGTACGGACGGACGTCCGGACGGACAGGGGCGACGACATAATACGTCCACATGAAAATGTGGGCGTATAATAAATGGATCAAATTTCGGAGAAAGGGTGATTTACTGGACGGAGGTGAATATTCCATGACTTTCCATGATAAAATTCTCATATTCCAGGTTTTCCAGGCCTGGAATTTTCATACGTGAAATTCCATGACTTTCCACATTTTCTAGGTAGCGTACGAACCCTGTTAATATGTGACAACTCTTGTTGACTGCTCGGACGATTTAGCTGCTGTGTGGGCATGTTTCATTGCCTGGCAACCTTTTTTTTTTTTAATGTGTACACCGTTTTATGTGTGTAAAAATGTAGGTACTGTACAATGTACACTGTGGCAAATAGAGTTTAATGTACAACTATGCACAATGTACACTAGCAGTCAGAAGTAGACATCATACACTGTGGCATTCAGAATTAGATCTACATGCACATGCAATATGTACATTGCACACTGTGACATTCAGAGTTAAACCTAAGGCTATTTACACTATGTACATTGTGAGTACACTAAAGCTTTTAGAGTTTGATGTACAATGAACTCTGTAACTTTTGTATGCACATAGAGTTACATGAACATGAAGCTACGTACATCATATACTATACCTTTACTTTATAGTGTTATGTACATCATAGCCTAGTATTTAGTTTAATCATTAACATCTCTGTTTAGCATATACAAACGTTTAGTATACAATTAAAAAATATTTAATATCATGGATTTAACTGTTCAAAAATCGTTGAAAATAAATATACCTTAACTGTGATTAATTATCATGTCGACGGATGGGGGCAATGACAATATACGACCAAATGTCAATGTTAAGTTAAGTTAATAATATCAGAAAATCATTAACACCTCTGTTTAGCACATACAAACGTTTAGTATACAATTAAAAAAGATTTAATATCATGGATTTAGCTGTTCAAAAATCGTTGAAAATAAATATACCTTAACTGTGACTAATCATCAAGTCGACGGATGGGGGCAATGACAATATACAACCAAATGTCAATGTGGTCGTATAAAAAAGCTATGTTTTAAATGGATGATCAAAAGCACTACACATGTGTATAATAAGCTCCAGTCTTAGTGTCTTATGTCTTTATACTATTTATAGTCTTTCCAAATCAAAGAGGAAATATTTAACCAATAAGTCTACATGTATATATATAAGCTTTCATGTATCATCGGATATGAGCAAGGTCCATTAGAAAAAGGAAATTTTATTTCAATAAGATTTTTTTCGGCTAATTTACTAATGACTCATTTTACAAATGTAAACTTAAAAGCTTTGTACATGTTAGTAATTTGTTTGGAAATTAGAAGCAAATATTAAATGTGAAATCTTGAACAGCGGGAATACAGTTGACAGTGGGTTAGGCTCCATATCATGGCCAAAAGGCAAGTAATCACCCAATGCGCACATGTCAAAAGGAAAGAACTTTAAAACCAAATTTTGAGAAAATGAAGGTTAATTAATACCTTTTATTTTCTTTGTAAAAGTGTTACTTTTTATTCTTACAAAATGGGCACTCTTTAACTTTTCACATCTGTTATCAAATAAAAAGCTTAGGTACCCGTACCTAAATGTTTGTCTTGCAGAGACAAAGGTTATTCTTGCTTATGTACATATACCTGAAGCAACAACTACACTTTTTACAACATTTGGACGTTGCAAGATTACTTCAAGATTCCCAAACTTACATGTATACACGTAGCTATTTTTTCAAAAGACATGTGAACAGTATCGTCCAATCACTGGGTCAAAAATCTTGATATACATGTACCATATTTTTCCACTTTTTCAATTTACGTCTAAGGGGCGACCATTTTGTCCAGCAGTTTTGGTGATATATTTGGCTGGTTTGTTTTTTTTTTTTTTAAATTCAGGTAATAATTGTGACCTCTACATGGACCACAAGCTAAACAGGACTTTTTGTGGGCAATGGGAATAATTCAAAAAGTTACCATCCAATGTGATGCAGGAATATAGAAAGAAACCAAGAACTTTGGATTACAAACATATGTATATCAATTTTCATCAAAGTCAGATGAAAATTGTTACCTCCAGACAAACAAATTGTGGATGGATGCATGTCACTGCAGACAGGGGCGCATATAAAAATGTATGTGAGGTAAATTTCAATATCTGAAACCGGTGAAAAGGATCAATTAACCCAAGAATCAATCTACATTGTGTAATACTGAATTATACTCTGTCATGTACAACATAATTATGTAGTTTAATGATACAGTATTGGGCTTGTACGTATGTAAATAGTTAATATATATGATTCACAAATCATATAGATTCACAAATCAATTTTATCACACATTAGTTATTAATAATAAATACATGTGTACAAATTATAAATATCCACTAAAATATGACTGAACCAGAGCCAAAATAAACAAGCCAACAGTTAGGCTGATGTCCCCCCCCCCCCGAAATCCCAAAATAAATAGATGACACATGCATGTACATGTATTGATTAATTACATATTTATCTTTTTGATCAATCAAATTGCTTATAGTATTATTATTTCATTTACTTAATATAAGCAGAAAATTTTCAACATCCAACTTTGTCAATGTATTGATATGGTGAATCTATACTCTGGAGTTATTGTGTTCTTTAGTCTCAACCAATGAAATTTTTAACCGCTGCTTAGGCCAAGTTGAGTTGTGCATGATCATACTTTGTCGAGGCATTCGCCTACATCTACATGTAAAAGACACATGTACACCAAGTTTGAACATTCTACCTCAATTAGAAGGAGAGTTATTGCAATTCAAAATCTCAATTCATCAAATTGCTTATCGTTCTGCTTACCCTGACTACTAGCTCTTTATCTAATCCCCCATAATGTTTCTTTAATTAAAGAACTAAAGTTATTATAGGGTCCCAAAGTATCAACCAATCAAATTGCTTATTCTGCTTACCCTAAGCTGAAAATGCTCAGCTTCGAACTTCAAGGTATTCACCTATAAACACCTACACCAAGTTTGAACATTCTCGCTCAGTTGGAAGGAGAGTTATTTTGTTCCAAAAAGGTTTGACAAGCAGATAGACAGACCCATTTTAATAGTGCCCTGCTTTATGATTCCCTTACAAACTACAATATTGTAAAATTGAATAACCTCAAGGTACATCAGTCCATATTGGTTCAATTATATTCAGTAGTTACAGCGATATGATGAACCAACAATCTGACAATCAATCTCTCATGTACATGTATATGTACGCGGATTTTTGCGTGACTGCGACCTCTGGACCCGGTAGATGAAGACCTAAAAATCTGATTACATGTATAGTTTGTAATTGTAGTGGGTCATTCCATGTCAATTATCATCCAAGGAGATAAACGGTACCCCTTCGATTTTGCCGAAATTTATTTTACATGTCTTTTAGGGCTGAAAAAGCTGATATTTCAAATTTTAACTTTGTCCGACTAACGGTTCCCAAGATACAGTCCACCAAATTTGGGAGATTTTCGGCTAAAATGGGTTTGACCGACATTATTCAAATGAAAATAACCCATTAACCAATAGGTTAAAATTGCCGGAATAAGTGTTTTTGAAACATAATTGACGTGCTGTTTGAATCATAGATATCAATCTTAAGGAAAGTCTGCTGAAGGTTAGTATGTATCCTCAGAGCTTATCTATAAGAATGAAGACAATCCTGCTTTATGTGTGAAGACACTGATTTTCAGTCTCGCGTGTCAATATTTAACTTGATTTTACATGCTTATAAAAGATATTATACCTCCAGTTGTTTAACATTGTGTAGAAAACATGTTGAGTTAAGCTTTTCATGCAAGTTCATCTCAAGGTCACAAGTTCATCTCAAGGTCACATGGTCATCTCAAGGTCACATGGTCAATATGATCAAATTCAAAAGGTCTTCACTCTTTTAAAACACACCCGGTTGTCAAAGATAAGTGGAATTCCCATCCCTGGAAGACATATTCCAGCAATTTTGAATAATCGGTTACTGGGTAGTGGGTATGGTCATTTGAATAATGGCTGCCACGCCCATTTTTGACGAAATCCCCCAAATTTGGTGGACCGTATCTCGGGAACTGTTAGTCGGTTCAAACTAAAATTGGTACATTGTAATATCAGCCTTGCCTTTTCAGCCCAAATAAACATATAAACAAAATTTCATCAAAATCGAAGGGGATTCGGTTTAAGTCATTGGCCGATAATTGACAAGTAATGGCCAATAACAAACACAGATTTTGAAAAAATCTTAAAAATACTGAGATGACATGGGACAAGAATGGTCTTAACATGTTAGAGACATTAGTACAAACTATAATTTCACTAAGTTTCAGATTTTTAGGTGTCCATCAAACCAAAATACAATTGTTGACATAGATTAACCCAAAACACAGACTTTCAAAATTTTTTAAAAAAATCAAGAATGGCTTTCAAATAATGTTGAAGACTAAAAATAAACACACTTATATGGTTGTCTTATTCAATAATCCAGTTTCTGTAATTTGAAGAGAATGTGTTTATTTTTAGTGAGATCTATTTCTATATGTCTTATAAGGATAATGTTGAAGACATTAGGACAAACTATATTTACAAACTATAATCATATTTTTTTTAGGTGCTCATCTACCGGGCTATATCGGCTCGAAAATATGAGACAAATTACGAAAATTTGTGTCTGAAACCATATTCTCTAAGGTCAATTTTCTGGGAATCTATTCAAGACTGATGCGTTTTCATGCGTTTGATTAGTATTAACAATGTTTTTGCAATAAAATGTTGATTGTAATTTGGCATTACGATTTTAGCCACAATTTGTCTGAAGATTAAAAATGCCGCCCCTCAGAGATTAGCTAAATTTAACTCACAGTCATATTAATTACAAAACGGGTATACATTGATCGTGAAATTTAACATTCATTACCTTCATTAGTTCTTTTACTGATATATATCATAAGCTCTAATTGAAATCTAATAATTTATTATGGCTAATTTCTGAAAAGCGTGCATGAATCAACAGTATAAATTGTAACATAAAAGCTGGATTCAAAATCAATTGGGGTTGAACAATTTCAAGATACGACGATACTCTGAACAACTGAAGATCAATCTGTTATATCACTGACACCAGTCATTTCTGTTATAGTGAAACCAATCTGCATGAAAAGCATAAGGAAGAAGTTGGACACTATCCATGATAAAATATTTATAAAATGGGAAAAGTGTTGGGTCTACAGTACATGTATAAAGGTGAGTCCTTTAGTGGATGTGTAGTGTCGTTTTTTATTAATGAGAGAGAGATAAATGGGGTTTAACGTCCACTTGACACAAACTAGTCATTTGGGGACTAACATATGGTTTATAATTTTATTTTAATAATTTACTTGCGGTAGGGATCTTTTCAAAGTTGCGGGAGGACCCGTAGAAAACCCACGAGGTTGGACAGGTGGCCCTACTCCTTGTCACATACAAACGGGGATTCGAAACCACGCCAGTTGACTGGTAGCACGTCATTTCGGTCCCGCGTCATTTCGGACTCAACACAAACGTCGTTTCGGACTCAGTCTGGCGACTTTTCGGACTTACTTGGCGTCGTTTCGGAGGAATGCTGCATGTCAATGTGCAGCACGGATTATCGTTAACAATTTCTAGGGACTCGTAAAAAGAGTGCATTTCGTGTAAATAATTATTTATGCTGTATGTCATTTTCAAATAAATTCATCAGCATATTATTGGTTTAAAAAAAATACATTACTTTTACGGGAAACAATGATTATCAAAGAACCGTAAGTGCAAGTAATTTTGATCGTTTGGTGGGGCCTTTTACTAACCACGTGTTTCATGTTAATAAATATTTTCTTTCGTGTTTTAAATTGGCCTATTTCTAATAAATTCATCAGCAACTTTTTTATATACATAGTACAGCGATACATGTATAAAGAAGTAAAACGTTTTTTTCGTAAACATTCAACATTGGAAATTTTGTCGTGTGGGTTTTGACAGTTGTGTTCAACCTTTCCTTTCAACTTATTCCCGAGTCCGAAGCGTCACCTACCCGAGTCCGAAACGTCGAGGCCATATTTTTTGGAGTCCGAAATGTCGTAAGTCCGAAATGACGCGGGACCGAAATGACATGTAATCAGTTGACTCTATGGCAGGCTTAATGATACAGCACGCACGTGCTAGCCATACTGACATCCACCCCCCTATCTATTATTAATGAAATTGTTACGTAATATTTAATGAATAAAGTGATTTATTTTGTTGAACATGTTATTTATAAATGTGAGTAGCTCTACTACATAAGGTACCTCTAGTCTAGTTTGGAAATAGTCTGCCAATTGACGTAAAGAAAATTATACCGCAGGCCCTACTCATTCACTCATACTCATATTAATGGTACACTGGCAGAATACTTACTACTGTGCCCCGAAAACGTAACTATTGTGTGTCCCATGGTAAATAATAAACGGATTTCTACGATTATGAACAAACTACTCTACTTAAGTTATTATAAACTTACCTATGTGTTTAAAACCACCTCCGGTTAAATAAAATTCATTGCACAATTAAACATCCCAACGGAAAAAAGAGGTTCTCTCTTGAAAATTCAATGTTTTTGCTTGTATTTTCGTCTGTGTTCATCACAACATTACACACGTGACGTTATGGGCTAAACCATCGTAATTATGCTGAAGGGGATAATCTATGATAACCACGTGTGTTGTAATCAAAACAGAACACTGCCTTTTCGGTCGTTTGAGTTTGGGCAAGAAAATAGCAACAGGAGACAATGACATTAATTTTAAACCGTTTGATTGTCAGTCTGCTAAATGTTATTTACGGATTATACGAATACTCGTAAATACATGTATAATATTGCTTTTCACCCCGTAATTTCACCCGTGTATATTATATATATTTTTATAAAACACATTACAGCCCAGTCAATCATAATTTTAATTGATCATATTTCGTATGAAAAAGACCGCCGCTTCTCATAATTTCCATATTTTATTCACGTTCTGACTGTTCATATCATTAATGTTCCTGATTAAATTACTTGTTTTTGTTCATTCGACAAATACTGAAATCGAAACATTCTTGATAAGAACAGTTCGGGATGTCTAAACATCGTTTTTATAAAAAAATGTATTCAAAACAAAAAAATCACACGTCAGATTTTGTGTATTATTTGGTTTTGTGTGTTATATATGCAGACCGCGGGGAAAATTCGTGCAAGTTTCGCGGCACTAAATTTAACCATCTGTGTAGCATATAATATGACATGGTACCTTTTACGGCAATATAATTCAAAGCGTTGATTAGCTGGGACATGATCGCGATCTACGAAATGCCATCGGAAAATTCCATTCTCCGTGGATTTCAAAATCTTATGGGTAAACAGCCTTGTGAATTTCACGATTATAAAATTCTGAACACACCAGAAATAATATTTAAAGAGAAATAGAAAGATATGGAACTATCTACCGATAATTAAACCGATGCGCGGTATGATTTGGTGATAATAATTATTGGTATTTATCTATAAAAAAAGACGTTATATACCTATTCAATGATTCAATGGCCTCGGCTATTAATTTTGCCGAGGCAAATGTAAAATACATCGGAATTTAGGCCTACCTTGTCCACAGCAGAATGCCGGGGTTAATTGGCAGGACTGCTTAAGTTCATCATCAGGAAATATTAAAAATATTCATCGGTGATATTCAAGGCCAGTAAAACAAATGTAATTCAAAAGAAAGAAATTCCCCCAGAACTCTCTAACCAAATAATTAATACAAGGCGGAAACAAAATATCGGACTATGGGCGTATTTATGTTTGTAAACGCTCAAACTCATTACTGGGTCTCAGAGCAAAAGCTTATTCATACATGTCGCGTTCGATTATTTGCTCCGTGCTTATTCGGACAGGATCCTCGAGTACGTTTCGACGGCGCGGCACTTTCTTCGGATATCAGAATGGAAGATGAACGTCACCAAACAATTAATTGTGCTCGATGTTCTGATAAACAACAACGAGCAGACAATAATCCGTCAACAAACTTTAGACTTTTTCATTGGTATCTCATTGGAATTATTAAATCCAGAGAAGCGAAATAAAGCCCATATTATGCAGAACATACTTTAAATCACATTTTCGTTCAACCAATGTAACCTTTGGTTAGCTTTGTTAACCAGCTCCATAGCTTACAAGAATAAACACAACACTACTGAGACAAGTGTCAACAATAATTCTTCCGTCGCCTAAACTTTTAGCGGCAAATATAACTTCGATCAAATAATTTATTTGCTTCCATGCTGAATAATAGGATACTTCCAGTAGTAACCCGAACGCATTCGCGGTGGCTAGAGTAAGCGCGGGGCCAGTAATCGAACGCATCAACACAAAATATGAACTGTCGTAAAATAGCCTTGCTTTGACCCCCTCATACGAAATGATCTATTCCGATAAGTGACGTAATAAGCTTCCATTTTTAATTTCTCGGTGTCAAAGTTTGTGGTAAGTTCAATTTTACAAGAGAGAACTTTTTTATTCGTTGGTATATTTAGCTGTATAATGGATTTTATTTAACCGGAGGTAATTTTAAACACATAGGTAAGTTTATAATAACTTAAGTAGAGTAGTTTGTTCATAATCGTAGAAATCCGTTTATTATTTACCATGGGACACACAATAGCCTAGTGGATGACGGAGCTTGGCATTCCATGTCATGTATGATGATAGGCCTTTAGGTCCTATTTGATTACCCGTAAACAAAACAGGTTTAGATTTAGAGTTAGGTTAGGCTAATGTTATGACATGAGGTTGGGGTAAAAAAAAAAAAAAAGAAGTCAATTGTAAATTAAAATATCACAGACGATGTCCCTATTACATGTAACTACATGTAGATTTTCATTACAAGCTTAATGTACATCATTATCAATTCAAACCTAATGACACATGAAAATAAGTGTCATTATACTATGTCTATAGGCTATCATCGATTCATGTCATGATTTCGATCTGCGGGAGACGGGCACGTTGTTTGTGGCGTTGGTTTATTTTTTTATTTGTTTGCAGTACTTACTTTCTGTCACCTTGTTAAGTCTGAGAACATCATCTGGTGAGACATGGTCCTTTCGTAATAAATCAGCCTCATAAACGACTTCTTTCGGATCTAGTTGTTTGGCTTTCGCCTGTCGTGATAAGAACCCTCCTTGTTTTTTCTTTCCGCCAGCGGAAGCCGATCGGACATCTGAGCTCATTTCGTGATATCTAATTTAAAAGGCACAGATCGATTCAAAGGTAATTTTATGACACTATCACGAACATAAAATATCCTGTGTTTATAATCACCAAGTAATATAAAAAATATATAGAAACTCAACTCCTTTGTGACATAAACCACCTTTGTTAAAGTCAAGCGTCGTTACGCACTTTCATCAACTGCGTAATGGCGGCGGTGGCAACAGGCATTCTGGGAAGGTAAATATGTCAAGGGGGGTAACTCATTATGATTAATTTCGATGGGCGGATCCAATATTTCATACTAATGTACAGTCAGGTGACTTCATAGCTAATCCCCTTCCAATTAAATTCTTTTCCATTAAATAATATCATTAATTTCATTGACTTCTGGAAATAAATAATTGTTGATGTATGACAATAATGAACAATTGGGAAGATTATTTATAAATTAATGAGGGTAGGCTACATGTAATTTCCAACAGTTCAGAGAAACCAGAAAGAATTAGCATTAACAAATTAACTTTTGAATATACAACAAACTATCTCCTTGCATCACAACTATTATTTATTGACATGATTAATATAGGCTCTTATTCCCATGACTAGTCAAGTGGACAAATTTATGAGAAAATGATTACAATTTAGGTTGAAAAAGTAAGTTTTAACCAACCCCTTTCTTATTGATCATTATTATTGTAGTATTATCTACATGTGAAATTAAATGTTAGATATAATGCATTTTATAGATGTCAATTTGACAAAGTTAAAAATTAAAGTACAGTACCTTTAGCTGTACACTTTGAAAAATCTGCTTATTACAGGTCTTTCTTTAGGCCTGAGATGATATCTAAATAATCAATTAGACATTAATTAACATATCCAGACCATAATAAACTCTTAAAAGTCAAGGCTAGCCTTCGATGTTGGCGGATTGAATTCCAATATGCCGCTTAATGGCCGTTGAAATTTAAATCAATCAAGTTGATAATCGAGACTATGCTGTTTATAGTAATGATTTGAGTAATGATGACCGAGGCTATGTGAATATTTCAAATGCTTTTTTCTCGGCTAATAGAAGACCAATTTGACTGAAATTTTCAACAAATTACCTTTACACTTATTAGTTTTTAACTATTATAGTGATAACTGCCATCTCTTTATCTTATCTCCCATAATGTAACTTTAAGAAAATATTATTAGGAAACATGTGGTATTAGGTTCTCTGATGATAATAATAGTTTCCTGTTAAAGTAATATATTTAAAAAAAAAAGGAATAATATGTTGAGAATTCTATTTGAAAATATTTGCACAACATGCATGGTTATTCAAAGTCCTTATCAATTTTAATGATGAAACATAAATTGAAATCTGACATGCATTTATAAGCTTGCAATAGAAGGCAGTACAAATCAATAAACATAGGATGCGCAAAGAAGTGTCAATTGTTGATGTTTTGTTAATTGAGTTTTTTTCCAATGCTCATGATTAGATAATAACATAAGTAAGTAGGCTACAAAGGAAACAAATGTATTAAAACAAACACAACTATCAATTTATTAAAACAACACTTTAATTTTTCAAAAACATTAGTTTGAATTTTTCAGAAACATAAGTTTGAATTTTTCAAAAACATTAGTTTGAATTTTTCAAAAACATTTGTTTGAATGGTGTTTTATCTTAGTCTGAGTAGTCTATCAACTGATCCAACTGGTCCTGGTCTGTGATTTTCTTTGGTCCGATTTGTCAAGTAATGCAAGCAAGAAAGGAATGTGTTAAAAGAATACTTCAATGTGATCTTTTGTCATCAGTCAAATTTTATAAAATATAAAGAACACAGTGGCTACCCTAGATATCAGTGCTACCATTAAGACACAAATCAATGGTTATAATTACATGGTTGTTTAATCAGTGTTGTTGATAACATTACAAAACATAATTTTCTGTTAATTAGTGTCAACTTTGTTCAACTTTCAAAAAGCCAGAACACATCTATGTCAGCCCTTTTCAGACAGCATTCATTTCCTTTTTCACAGTATAGAAATAACAGTTAAAGAATAACAGTTATAAAATAATACAACTGTTTCAAACAAAGCAATTACTAATTTGACATGATGTATAGACCTACAGTTTGAGTTTTATTACATAAACACTACAATCTAAATTACAAATGCTTAGTAAACAGCCACAGATATAAAATGTGTGTTTTATAACGCATCAATGTATTTTAGATTTATAACAGTAAATCATTCATTTTCAGGTAATTTATCAACAACTTAAATAGAACAATTAAAAACATTGGATCTTGTTACAAATTCTGTAATCATGGACTACAAATGATGGAATCATGGACTACAAATGATGAAATCATGGATTACAAATGATGAAATCATGAATTACAAATGATGAAATCATGGACTACAAGATTATAAATGATGAAATCATGGACTACAAGATTACAAATGATGTAATCACAGATTACAAATTATGAATTCCAAACTTAACAAGAAGATGTTGTTAATCATAACAGATTATGTGTTCATGATACTATAAATTATGCACACTACTAGTACAATACAAATCATGTAATCAAATAAATATACTGATTATATTTATAATGTGTTTTATCCACACCACTAAAGGCTACTGCTGATCGTGCAATACAATAATCAATCCTGTTTCAAAGATACAAGTCATACAACTTATATAAGCTTGCTGTACATCACAAATTGCAAAATCATAGATAACAGATTGTGTGATCTTAATTACTACTTTGGATGACTACAATTAACACAATGAATGCGAGTTATAAATTAATGTGGCTTCAAAATTGATTAAATTTCGGTGCCACCAACCCTATATGTAGAGGGCAATTGTACATCCTCATTTAAGCCTGAAGAGTTCTAACAAGAACGAAACTAGTAGCTAAGAGAAATCTAAGAAGGCTGTTCGCCCATTGACAGATTTGTTACCCTAAACATGAGTGAGATGTGGTAGTTGGCATAAAAGATGATATAAAGTTCTTGTAGTACCTTAGTTATTTAATGTCTGCTTCTAAAGTCATGATATTGCAGAACAACATGCCTTATAATTGAAATTTGAATTCATGACATTCCAGTTCACACGTCAGACCATTGTCTTTTCAAATGTAAATAAATCATTACATCACTGGGTATTGGTATGGTAAGACAAGCTGGCAGACAAAGCTATTACACTTGAGAATCTGACATCTTGTTACAAAATAGAAGAATCAAGGTAGATTTATATATTTGATCATATATTGATGCTTCCCTGTAGCTGATCTCCACTGTTGATGAGGCTTTACAATGATATAATCTAGACCAAGAGGTTTTTATGATAGTATAACATGAGTTTTTTAAGATGGTACAAACTTCAGTGAGAAGGCTTTATAACCAAAGTTTGTACAAACATCTATTTTACAACTATTACCAACCACACTTAGCACCTGCAAAAAACAGAAAAAAAGGCCATGAAACATTTGTAGAGAAGAGATATTACTTCAAAGTTGCATATAAGCTTATGTGATATACTTAGCTTGTTATATTCTTTGCACTAATCAAGACGGGCATACAAGTGAATTTGTTTCTGGATAGCAGCGTTTCCTCCTGTCAGATCCTCCGTCCATCACCCATGACAAATAGTAATAACACACTTGATAACTCCTATTTATAAACAATATTTTATTCTCAGAAAAGGATTAAGGAACAGGCTAGGCCTTTACCTTTCTCTCTCCTGTCTTTGATGACAATTTGTTTGTAGCAAGAAAGAGCTTGCAAGAAAGCTTTGTAACAGGAAGATTTCTTGAATAATTTCAACAGCATTATAAATATATTTTTGTAATTTGAACAAGTTTTGTGGAGAAACTAACTAGTAACTTGATGTTTACTTTGCCTTATTTCTCAACATTCAATCCACTACGGCAGCTTAAATTTGAATTGTAGTACCCTGGCCGTGTTGCTCTAAACATAGCAGAAAAACATCACAAAGATATTGCATTAACATACCCGTAGTTGATCTAAAACAGTGTTAACAGCTATATTATATATACTAGAAGAGGTTGTAGGTACTTGTGATTTCAGATCCCCATTCACATACCAATGATTTACACACGGTTTCATTCCACCGGATATAACCTGATAATATACATTAAAACCAATTAAAATAATGTAAATCAAAGGTAAATATAGGATTTTAGTCGATACACATTAAAAGGTAGTCTTATCAAAACACTTTTTTTTCAAAAATATTTGAAATTGATCAATCCTAACATAAACTATAATATCAAAAGTTTACATTATTTTTTATCTATTTCTTTCTTAAAATTGCAGCCAGGTACTAAAGAATAACTCCAACTATTGGCTATCTGACATCAAATTCTAGCACGTAGATTTTAATCATCATTTAGATGGGATATGTATAAAGTTACTGATATTATCATCCATCATCATTTCTGTAATCATTAGTATATTATGTACATTGTGGAATATTTCACTAAGACAAAGAAATCATTTTCTCATTTAATAGAAAATAATGTCTTAAGCATCAGATATTATAAATTACAGATGTAAAAGGTATAGCAATAAAAATCTACTTACATTTTCTTCGTGATACATAACAAAATTCTGACAAGATCCTGGAGTATCAAATGTTGCTGTTGGTGTCAGGGATCTTAGATGCCATGTTGACAGTTTAGGACCTCCACCACAGATCTTTAACAAAATAAAGAATGATTATATTAGTTCATCTGACATACAACTAAACACATCTGTGTACAGCAGTTAAGTCACATGAACAGTCTATGAAGGTTGTCATAAGTAAAGTAAACAATTTTTATTCTGAAAAAATCACTGTGCAACATAATCAAAAGTAAAACAAACGGTTGCCAAGGAAGATATGCCCTCATTTTGCAACAGATGGACAGAAAACAAGCTTAAAAAGCAATGTCATGTGGACACATAAAAATTGATAATTTCCAGAATGTGTTTTATACCTCATTAATCTAAACAATGTACAATGTTATTGAAATAAAATTAAAACCATATGTTAGTCCCAAAATGACCTAGTTTGTGTTGAGTGGACATCAAACCCCATTTCTCTCTCTCTCTCTCCAAATTGAATAACATCTCAAAATCAAAAGATTTAATGAAAAGAAAATTGTTCAAATTAGATAGGCTATTTTGCCTTACAAATGTGAACAAAGCTTATCAATTTCAAGTAGGACATTTTAAACTTCCACCTTTACAAGATTTTACAAATGGAGCAAGGGTAAATGGAATTCAATAAGCAAGATAAATCTGTAAAATATGTGGAGACAACATAATTTCTATGAGTGTTCACAAGAAATTACGAGCAATTGACAGAATCAAAGGTAATATTTGACCATATACATGTATTACAGTTGGAAAATAAAAATTGTTCTTAAAAAAACCCCCAACAAACCCAACAATTCATTAGTTAGATTAATGGACTTACTCCGTAGGACTAGCTATATAATGTAATGAGAAGAAAAAATCTAACAATTTGACTATCTAACAACATTTGCAAAGTATCAGTGACAGAAGCAGTGACCATATGAAATATTGTTGTATGATTCTTAACTCTGAGAGGGGGGCAGGGGTCCCTCTTTAAAGATGCATTATGTGTAAGAGCTAAATTTGCCAATTACAGGTTTATATTTTGGCTTCAAGTGTTATATAAGTATCATTTAAACATTTTATCAACTGTCTTGACCAATGGATGGTTGAGATATGAAAAATCTGATCTTACCAGCCAGTCATCACCGTGATCCATTGCAACACAACCAACCCATTTCCCCATTTCTGGTCTTCCACACATCTATACATCATAAAGAATATTAAATAATTTTTTGTCAGTAAAAAAAAATATTGTCTTTGACCATAATGTGTTGTTCTTGGTGGACTGAACTATAATTTTATACACATTTCATGCTAAAACTATTCTTGATGCTAAACATGCATTCAATGTAGTCCTTTGGAACAAATTATGCAACTCTTATCATAACATCTATTAGCTGCATTTCAAAACTAAAGACATATATAGATATGAAACCAAGAGATTTTATTCTTGCATTAACAATAACTTTAATCATGCCTATGTGTAACTCTTCTCCGTAATATATTCCAGAATGTTATAACTAACTTACAGGTGTTTTATGTGGTTCTAATATATGAACAGCTTCTGAAGAACTTCTTGCATCTAAAATGTGAAATAGTCATATATTAGACATTTGAAACAAATGACTACATGTGTGAGAGAACAACTGACGATTTCTTTTTCATAATCCAAATAAATCTGAGAAAAGATAATTGCTTTGTTCTTTGTATAATCTATACATTAACTGTAGATTATTATGTTGAATAGCTTGTGCTAAGGTGTGCTTAGCAAAATCTGTGATGAAAGAGAAAGGATTTACATATCCATTCATTCTACTTTGTCTATCCAGATAATTTATAAATGTTTTATTCATATCTTTATAATAATAAAAGGAACTTTTTTATAGACTGCTAAAAAGTTTATATATTAGCAATGATTGAGCTGAAGTTCTGATTAACAAATCCAGTAACATTAAGTGAACATACCCCAGATTCTGACTGTTCCATCTTCTGATGCAGAAACACATTCTCTACCATTATTCTTTAAACAAATACTATGTACATAATCTTCATGACCTTGTAATGTATTCTAAAAAAATACTCACATTTGAATCTATGGTGCTATTTAGTGTATAAAACCGTTTTAAAATTTTTGTTAACAGGTACTATTAACAGGATTTGTAATCAAGGAACTGTAAGCCTGATGGAACATTCAAATTTTTTTAATTTAAAATTTATTTTAAAAGAACAAATTAAGTATTGCTTTAAAATCATTCATACATAATTACTTAATTTATTGGTCTTTAGAATTTTTGTAAAAGAAAAAAAAAAACCTCCCAGTATGCACTACAAAAATGGCATGGTGATTTTATTACATTTTGGAAAAGGGCTTGTGCAAGAACACTCAATATCAATCTCAGGACAGTGCTATATTGGTTAGAAATATAATATCGTACTTATAGTCAACATATAATCAAAAATTCATTAGAAAATATAATTGCACTACCATGAGAAATTTATCTTACGAGATATTTTCATTAAAGTTCATTTGATTGACAGTATTGGATGGGATAGCAAAGACCAAAACATTGGTTGACACTTAGAAATTAAATGCATATTCCATAATTCCTTTTTATTTATCTTAATTTTGAATAATATTGTATTTCAAATATTGTATTTCTTTAGACTTACTAAATTCAACCAGGACCCTGTAATTTTGCAAGTTGGTTCAAGGGAGGTAATTTGTCTAATTACCCATTATCTCCCCTTAGACCACGAAATAGAAGAGGTTTAGAAAATGTTCTTGAAAATCACACAACAATCATGAAATAAATTTCATATTTGTGTAATTTGGAGATAAATTGTCAAAACAATTTGCTTTAGTACTAAATACTACTTAAAGATTAATACTAAAGACTTCTAATGAACACACTTACCTCCAACTGACCATTTTCCATATTCCAAATATGGATATCATTATCCCCACCTCCTGCTAATAAACGTGTTGCTTGTTCCTACAACATATAAATGTACAGTTTTAAAAGTATGTTTCATTTCACCGTGAATTTCCCATTTAAATTCAGAATCACAAACATTAACATTCAAATCTGGATATAAGAATGAAATTCATAAGCATGCTGCTTGTTTTCGTTTTAGACTGTACAATTGTATGAATATATCTAATTATATTGAATAAAATATTGTTTAAAACAAATTCAAACCAGAATGGATGGGATCAGTAATCATGACATAGAAACTTCACTGCAAGAAGAAAGGCTCAAAAGTGATCAAAAACAGTGATACAGGTAAATCGTTTGATGAAATTATATTATCATCATCACCCCACTTGTCCATTCAAGCAAGTTCAACAGACTGGTTATACTTCTGTCAGTAATATAATATCAACCGACAGCATACTAGTATCTAGATCAGGGTACCAAATCTGTGAGAAACAGTACTGTGGTATGATACAATGAATATATACTATACACCTACACTAACATATGGCACAATTTTATTTCAATAATTTTCTTGCATGATCAGGTCATTCATTATAAATGGGACGAAACTGGAGGCCCCAGAGAACACCCAGGAGGTTGGACAGGCGATCCCACTCCTTATGAACAAGCTAGTGATTAAAATTACAGACCTTTTGGTCTAAAGCCCATGTGTTAGACCACCTGACCCCATCCTTATGAATTAAAACTGAACATAATTTCTAATTTGTAAAATTCAATTTCATTTACTCTTTCTTTAGTACTTGCCTGTTTATCTACAACTATAGAATTAACCTCCGGGTTGGTAAAGACACCCTTTTTAGGTAGGGAAAGGGACCAAATGATTTTAGGAGCCTTGTTGTGGATATCTGACCATTTCCATGCACATATATCACCTTCACCAGCACTGATTAAAAATGTGTCTGTTGAAGTCAAGCAATAAATGGCACCCTCTTTACATCCTGGAAACCAAAAATCAATCATTCTAAATAAATAAACATAGCAAATAATATGAACTTTTAGTACATGAACATACAATATATTTTCTGGTAACTGTTGTAACATTCAAGTCAATTCCTGCAGACTCTCATGTAAGCAATCTGAAGGTGACTGTTTAAGAGATCCTAATCAAAATCATATATCTAAAATCAAAAGGTTCCGCTAAATCCCAATAGTACCATGAAAATGTTGACTTTACTTAAATTACCATTTTCACATTGAACCACTGAACAATCAACAAAGGGAGGGAAAGAAATATTGTAATTTGGAAGATGCTGTTAGCATTCATTCAAAGCAGATTAATACCAAATACACATGTAAGTAAGCCTTCTCAGTTGAAACAAATTTGTTGTACCAAAAGTACTGTTCACACAAAGTGTCAGTACAATAAAAAATTAATATGCACTATATTGACATTTCTGAACTGCAATGAATGATACAGAGATAATCTAATAAAATTACATAATGAAATGCAGCAACCACTTAATCTTACCTTTAAAGCAATAAATTGGTAAACGTGAAGATTCATTTGCTTCTGGCGATAAGGCTGATACTAAGCTACAAATACATGGAATCCAAACATCAATTAAATTTTAGCAGATTACATGTACTGTAGAACACTTGGTGGTACTGGTAAGATTTGAACAATAGTAATAAACTTAAACAGTTTGGTTATATACTATTCAAAAAAAGTAGGGGATATTTGATTTGGGGGGCATACTAGTAAAATATGCATATGACTACAAAAAAGGTAACTATAGAACCTAACAGAAGAAACATTTCCAGTTATATGTGACGCCCAAACGCACCAATAGCTACCGCATGGAATGCAGGTGATGCTTCGGATCATCATGGGGGTCCAACCCAAGATTTGCACGACTCTGACTTTGAATGTTACAGTCATTGTGGTATTGAATTCCAGGGTGGAAACATCAGTTTAATTGTTTTAGTGACCAGAAAACAAATTTTGATATGCGTCGGCTTACCCAAAATGAAAGGTTACGTGCCCTTGGCATGCTACAGATCGGCACAACACAGGCGGTTGTGGCGCGGACGATGAATGTTTCTCAGTCTGTCATAAGCAGGCTATGGTCCAGATACCGTGATTCACAATCTGTACAGGACAGACCTTGCTCAGGTCGACCAAGGGCGACAACTCAAGCCCAGGATCGATTTATCCATACCTTGGCCTTGAGAAATCGTGTCATCACAGCAAATCAGATCAGCGCTTGTCTTCAAACAGACACTGGTGTGAGAGTGAGTGGCCAGACGATTCGGAATCGACTGCATAAGGGTCACCTTCGCGCTCGACGTCCTCGCGTGATCCCTTGTTTGAGAGATCATCACATTCAGGCAAGACGTCGTTGGTGTAGGGATCGTCAACACTGGGATAATCGACGCTGGAGCAATGTGATGTTTTCAGATGAGTTAAGGTTCACTGTTGATTTTTTGGACAGACGTAGGAGGGTGTGGTGTCGTCGAACGAGCGCTTCCAAGACGTTGACGTCATCAGACATGATCGATTTGGGGGTGGTTCTGTTATGGTGCGGGGAGGCATCATTGTTGCTGGAAGAACGGCTTTACATGTTGTTGCAGGGCGTGTTACAGGCCAGTACTACCGTGACAACATCTTGGCAGTCCATGTTGTGCCGTTCGCACGCGTCATGGCCGCCGTTTCATCTTCCAGGATGACAACGCAAGATGTCACAGGGCCAGGATCGTTACAGGTTACCTCCAACAACAAAACATCACCACATTACCTTGGCCAGCACTGAGTCCCGACCTCTCCCCCATCGAGCATGTCTGGGACATGCTTGGACAGAGGTTACGTCAACAACGTCCTGCCAATGTCAAGAACTTGCTGCTGCGTTGCAACAAGAATGGGACAATCTTGACCAAAATGACCTTAGACATCTCATTAGGAGTATGCCATGTCAGATCAATGCTTGTTTGGCAAACAGAGGAGGATTTACCCGTTACTGACTTTGTTGTGATGCTGTGGTAACTTTGCTGTTTGACCCCGGGTATCATTTTACCCTTATAATGGTCAGTCTGTGCCTTACTTAGTCTAACGATCATTTGGAATAAATCGATGAATGTGAACTTCATTTCATTTTGTCATTTGTTTCTTCGTCAGTTTCATTAGGTGACTTTAATAACACTTAAAAATCAAATATCCCCTACTTTTTTTGAATAGTATATTTGGTTATATATTTTCTGTGTGTATAAGATGTTCCTTTTTCTTAAAAAATCTAAAAACCAATATTGCAATATCTAAATTCAAGATCTGTAATCAACAGATTAACGCATCTCTGAACACTAAAATCCTAAAAACTAGAAAGTCGAAAAATGGTGCAGTTCCACTTTAATATAAAAATGCATGTGTAAATTTATTGTTTTAAATCCAACTGAATTCGAACCGGGACATTATATACAGTTGGTACATGTATTTCTATTTTCTTTTCTTAATCAAATGTTAAATAATCAATCTATATTACAGCATTTATTAAACCAAGAGAAATTTGATATTTTAGCAAAAAAATGCAAATGACTAATTGTTATTTTTAAGGTCACTGGGGTATTCTAAATAATGCAAGAAAATATGTCAACACATCCTTTCCATAACTTTCTGCCTATACAGACTAGAATGTGATTGAGCAGAAGGACTAAAGTTATTTCATGGCTTGATTATTGGCAAAAAGTTATGGCTAATGGTGAAAATCACAAGCTTTGAAATTTACCTGTGTCAGGTAACATTGACCATCGGGATCGTGTTATACTTATGGAAATGATATGTTGACATACATGGACAATTACTTGCATTATTTTAAAAAATTATGAAGATTTTCCAGTGATCTTTAAGGAGTACTTTTAATGTTATTCATAAAGATAAAAATTAGACAAAGTTCATTTTACCTGAATATGGCAATTTGCCCATAGTTATTAGCGGCTGCAACATATTTACCACAAGGTGAAAAACATTGGGTAAATATAGTCATGTGATATAACTGACGTGATTGTAAGCTTTGTTCCTGAAAAATACAAAGGTTACCACCATTACAAACAAATAAGAATAAACAACTAGTCATAAAATATGGTAAAAATAGGTTGCCAGGCAACAAAACATACGCCCACACAGCAGCTAAATCGCCCGGGCAGTCAACAAGAGTTGTCGCATATTATGTAATTATCAGAAAATCATTAGAATTTGTTTGGTTTTAATAAAGTTGTGCCCCATGCTAACGTTAAGTATACGAAACATTTAATATTCAGGGATGGCAACAAGAAAAATATTTTTCAGCTGAAATGAAATTTTTGGTGACCTGAAAGGGGGGTCTGGGGGGCGGACAGCCCCCCTGAAGGCGAAAAATTTTCACTAATTTACAACCAATTTGGAGTATGTAAGTGATTAGAAAAACAAAATACACAGGACTTTAAATGAGCTAAATTGTGTACTAATATCAACTTACTATTTTGAAAATGGTGCTTGATCACTGTTTTCTTTGTATAAAATAATTTCCTCATATTTTGTCCCGTTTTTCACCTTTACGGCGACTTTGCGCTCAAGCCAATTCCATCTAAATTTGTTTTTAACATCCTTGTCGATTTCCATCACTGAAGATTCCTGATCTTTCGTTAAAAATCGCATATTTCCGCGGAAAAAGGAATACTGAAAGCTCAAATTTTAGTAAAAGTAATCTCGATACTCGATTGACCACGCTAACATTAATTTTGGGAAGTAACATGCTACAAGCATTTTCATTGGTCAAAATCTTTTAGTCATCCAATCACAAAGTCAGTAACAAACAAACGGAAGTTGCCGATAACTCGAGGAAAATACGAACCGAGTTTGACCCGATGCGAGTCGAGAAGAATTTTTATGACACGAGCCACGAATAAAAATAGAGTACCTTACCCCCCCCCCCCCCCCCCCCCTAAAATTATCTCAACGGATTTAGACGATTCACAGAAATGATCAAAATTGAAATGAAATCGGCGGAAATCCGCAAATCCGCGGAAAATTGCCATCCCTGAATATTAGGGATTTAGCTGTTCTGGGGCAATAATTCAGGAAGTTACGATCCGATGGACGCAAATATCGAAAGGAACCAAGATCTTTGGGTTATAACCATGCAAATCAAGTTTCATCCAAATCGGTTTAAAATTGTGACCTCTACACTGTTCACAAGCTAAAAACGTGATTTTTTGTACAATCAGGGGCCATAACCCAGGAAGTTACAGTTTGATACATGCCAATATCGAAAGGAACCCAGATCTTAGGGTGATAAACCTATATTTTAAGTTTCATCGAAATCAGATAAAAATTGTGACCTGTAGACTGTTCACAAACAATTGTGGACGTACGGACTTCCAGACAGGGGCGACGACAATATACGTCTACATGAAAATGTGAGCGTATAAAAATAAATAAACATAAAATAGAAAATCACTGAAATAAAGGCTTAAAAAGTTAAAGCTCTATGATACCATGTGTATAGTTTTTGTTTAAATGACTTGTGTCTCTCTAACATTATGTAATATAAGCCTACAGTGAAGCTCAGCGCTTGAGCAAAACTCTTTTCCGGTCACATTGGAGCATAATTGAATCTGTCACACACAGATTGTTGATTCAAAAAAATTCAGACCGGAATCGGATACACTGTGACTGGGCAAAACTGGTTATTACACATCTCATAGAAATATATTCTATAATGTGTCTAATCAGTATCCGGACCACTCGGACCAACCCAAAGGACCAATTAAATTATATAATAAGGCTTGACTTATTCATTTCTGAAATAAAATATAAACAATATGCTATTTATTTATTATTTAATCACAATACAAAGAAGAAAATAATTTAATCCCCATTTAAAGAAAGCATGCAGTGTCCAGCTTACAACATGTTCCATTGATTGATGATATATTTTATAATACCCGGTTTAGACTGCAATGTGTTATGATTCCCATTTTAGTATTTTAAATTGATTCTTATATGGAATTGATTCTTATATAACGAAACGTGATTCTGAAAAAAAAAATTGCTTACAATTACATCGAAGCTTCTTTTTGTTTTAAAATACCGCCGTACCGGAGTTTTGGCAGATTAATCACGGCAGTCACTCTCTAGTAATATTTTACGACAGTATATGAGCACGGCAGGCCGAGCATGGCTCAGGTGGGAATTAACCAATTTGCAACTTACGGGCATGCCGATTTCCCTCACCTCGTGGTGACACGAAAAATCGGATCAACAATAACATTGAAGGTGGCTGCCGAGTCGTCTTCGCCTCCGATTACTTGCGGGAAGAAGAAATGTTTTCACCAACTGGCTTCACAACATATCGGCGAATTCGTCGCCACAGCTTTGGGTATAAATGGAGATAAAATCAAGGAGATCACAGCTTCCACAAAACCCGACTCAGACCATACTAACGTAGCTACACTAACTATGCCTGTGGTCGTTTTTGGTTAGAGATTTTGACTGTAAATGTATCTCTCGTCGTTACATTAACTCTTCCGCTGCTGCGTGGCAGTAAAAGACAGTAGCCCTCAGTGCTAAGCCATTTAGCTATAAATAGCTCTTATTTGGAATGGTTTGGTGAAAACTACATATCTTAAAATCTACTGAAAATATTTTGATGAAAAATTCAGGACATCTTTCTAATATATAATTTGATCTTGTACTTGTAGTACATTTTCATGCTGGTTGGATGATTTGGTCAGCAATATTGTTTTTTTGTTCTATTTATAGAATGATTATTAAAAAAAACAATCTGCACCACTCCAATTTACGCTTATACCATTGGATTTATTAGGAACAAAACACGTGTTTTCGTTGGAATTTGTTGTCAAATTGTTCTAAACATTCCGAGTCACTTTCAACTTCGTTATCGGAATCAAAATCTTCAATTTCTGAGCCAGAATCTAAGAGAATACTCCCCAAAGCTTCGTGGGTTGAAATACGTCTATTTTGCTGCCATTGTGCCTTGATTCTTTCGTTCAAAATCACTCAAATATATCGATGAATTGAAAACTTTTTTTTCTCAAGCTATCAAAGAACTTAAACTTCCGCCACTTACAGTGTTGACATCCGTGTCTATTTATAGTAACATTTTTCACGCGGCGTAAAAAAATGACGTCAACTGTACTAAACTATTTACATCAAGTTTGTCGACAAAAGCCGCCTGCCGCAGCGACCCGTCTAGTCGACAAAAGTCGCCTGCAGCAACGAAAGAGTTAAAAGAAGATGAGTTAGAGAGAAGAGAGTACTGTCCCGGATAAATCTACGTCTACTACACTCAAAATTTTACTCTTTAAAAAATAAAAAAAATAAGACATTGACATCTTTTTTTTTTTATTTCGACCGACATCATGATCATCAATTCTATGTCCTAAAATTCGGTGAACCTAATAATCAAAAATGGGTGGCCTTACAGGTGTTAGTAATCCAAGATCTATGTAGAAATGGTTCCACTACTGATGCCTTCCGTCATACTTCAGGCACAGCTATAGTTATCGTTACATTATAGTAACTAAGATCTATGTAGAACCGTGGACCTTATAATTAATAGGTCCATGTGATAGGCTATTAGTATTATTATTAATATATAGGCCTAAGTGTTTTGGATGAAATTGAAATATGAACTATCTTAATCTATACACTATGATTTGATTAATTTGAAGGATTGAAGAATCTCGCTCCCAATAATCCCAATCATAACCATGTCGCAAAAGGCAAATTATGATTCAAAGAAAAAGAATGTCGCTTAAGCAGAGTTCTCGAAGTAGAATCATCACAAACCTGCATTTTTGTTTCAAAATGAAGAAAGTGTACTTTTTTGGAAATAAAATAATTTTCTAATGTGTTTCATTGCCGCCATTAAAATTGTTAATTTCCGTTTCCGGTGAAGACGGAAGTAAACAATAGAATAAGGTTAAATTGGAAATTATTAAATTCACAGTCAGTAGAGCACCAGTAGAACCATCGAACTGTGAATGTGAAGAACTAGAGTAAAAGGCCGGTTTCCTTTTCACATCTTCTACCTTGTAAGTAAATCAAAATGTTTGCCCGTTGTTGAATTATTGACCAAAACTGAAAATATAAAAGAGCAATGATTTGTACAAACCTACAATTTGGAAAGCTGTCGACACTGTAAACTTTCAAGTTTATCTAATTACCGGTACCGTACTAGGCCTAATGGTAATTAGTAATTCAATTCTGTTTGGCTTTGCTAGTACTAGGCCTATAGACTTAGCTACAAGCTACAGTAACATTCTGAATCTTTAGCAAATGTTGATGTTCTAGAAAATTATGTCTCCCATAATCTAACTAATCTAACATAGGTAGAGCAGGTTACTAGGTTGACGAAACACAAACAGGTCAAAGAACCTTCAATATTTTTCAAGAAAAAGAAGTTTATTTTCCTGTGTTATCCAATTTCACAGTGAAAAGTATAAATGATTATGCAATATAAAGATGTTTTTTTTTTCTTAATTTAATTAGTTTTAACCAAATCTTTGTTGATGATTGATACCCGTAATTAAATTAAATAACTAGTAACAATCAATGGTAATTGGCTGATTGGGACCATGGCTGATTGGGACCTGGCTGATTGGGACCAGAATTGTGGCTGACTGGGACCAGATTTGCGGCTGATTGGGACCAGATTCTTGGCTGACTGGGACCAGATTTGTGGCTGATTGGGACCATGATGAGGCTTATTCGGACCATTACTTAAATGCCGCGAGTATTTAAAATATGTTTGCATATTTTTGATAATAAGACAACTATGGCAATAAATAGTGTAATTAGTCACAAATAATAGTGTAATTAGTGTTTTACGGCTTCAATACAAATTAGCTAAATCACAGAGAATATGCTTCACGTTCTTGGCTGATTGGGACCAGATTCTTGGCTGATTGGGACCATGATCAGACCAATGATAAGAGTGTTTAAAATATGTTTGCATGGCAATAAATACCACCCAGTATTATCAAATTGTAACCTAATATCAAAAAGCCTCATATCAGTATAATACCGGTACTGCAATGAATGCGATATTTTGTATTGAATGAAGCTGAACTAATGACAGACAAATATTGTTCTTTGTATAATATTTTACTTAGTAAATATCATTTTATTTCATATAGTGATTCAATTCCTTTTCAATTTAGTCGAACCATATAAATGCGCGGCTTTGTTTAGTAAACGACTTGTGGTAATCTTATTTTCACAATATTGTCTCCCTCCACAATTCCATTATTTTTCCTTCTATTTTTCTGGTTTTTGTTGTTTGATATCGCTGTAGCTTTCCCTCCTTAACTAATTTTAATTGGTTTGGAATTTCCTGATCAAGACAAGTGTTGAATGCAATGTAATGCACTAAATTGGTTGACAAATGTGTAACATCTTCTTTGCAATATACACAAATACACATTAAACAAAGTTAATTAAATCACACTTTATTTATAGTATATAACTCAGGTAGCAATATACAAGACCCTAATCACACCTTTTATTGTTAATTAACAACAAGCCTAATAATCCAATAAACAATCAGATCCATTCATACAAATTCCCTGTTGTGGCTGTCAGTAAGGTCTGAGTAATTTTCCTGTAGTAATATAGTACACTTTCCTAGATATCACCTACCTGTTTACTTGTGTTAAAATTGAGTCTATAAATCTTTATTTTCTGTACAAGGTAGGATATACATTTTGAAATAACCGATTTCCGTTGCTACTGTATTGCTGGTATTAATTTTCAAATTTGTATGGTTTAAACATTATATGTTTATGTATAATGGTTTCAGATTTCCGGTATGCTACTGTACATTGCTAGGGGCTAGTACCGGTATTAGTTGTCAAATTTGTATGTTTTAATTGCAATTAGCATAAATTTGTTTAAACAGTTTTTCTAACATATAAATACACACAATGTATAGGCTATAATGGATTCCAAAACAAGCTATGAAGTTTATAAAATAGTATTCTTTAATCATGTGGTCCGAATCAGCCTAGTTGTGGTCCCAATCAGCCTGGAATGTGGTCCCAATCAGCCAAGAATGTGGTCCCAATCAGCTTTGACTTTTGTCCCAATCAGCCATGGTCCCAATCAGCCATGGTCCCAATCAGCTTGGTTTCCAATCAATAGGGCTGCAACATTGATAAATCATGATGTTTAAAAAATCCACAATAAATCAATGTCTGTGTCGCGATTTGTTATCCCAAAAAAAATTTCACAAAAATAGACTAATATTCCTTTAAATGCATACTTTACCGGTACCGGGTAAATAAGTCCATGAACAAAAAAACTTTTTTACTTTCAGCAAGTCTTAAAGCCCCAATAACACTTTTGTTGTAACTGAATAATATGTCACAATCTTCATTCTGGTCAACAAATCGTATTATTTTAGAATATGACAATTAAATGATGATATAAATTTCATCTTAACACACCTATTTTGAAAAATTGGAAAAATTCAACCAATGGATTTGAAAAGTCTAACGTAAACCTTTTCAAATGTGACTTGGATTTTAAAATATTTTCGAACCCTCTGGACAAGTAAAATAGGTTGTAATGGATAATTCACACAACAGGTAGGACACTTAAACATCTAGTACTTAGAATAAGAGTATTATTTATTTTCTGGAGCTACCAGGCCAGCAAGAATGTTATTGTCCCTTTAAAGGAGCTAAATCGCTAACATTTAGGACATAGAAATTGACACAAGTGGGGTGCATCGCATTAAATACCGTACAATATGAATGTATCTTAACCAATTTACATTCAATGGTTTCCGTTTTTACTCTTAATTTCAAATCAGTAGTATTCAGCGAAATAAGCCAGCAGTGTCAATCGAGTGGTTATTTCGAGTGTCTGGTTATTCCCGTCTACATATGCCGTTTGATTTGGTGCAATGTTTCTAGCCTCGTTCCACTTGTCTCTTGCTAGAACTGGGGCTGAAACGCATTGTGGTACACGATTCGTGTACCAATGCTAAAATGTTTATTTTGTCTTAAATATTGGATATATCAGAAGCCCATCTTTTTCCGGTAAGATCACAGCATCAATGTTGATTTAAATTGACAAATAATTTGTGTTTTCAATGTTGAAGATTTTGGATGATATTGAGTTAGAGACTTATTTAAGGTGTTTTAGAACATAACCTCATTTTTCTTCCAATCAGATACCTTTAAAATGACCATGTGACACTGTTCTATTTCATGAAGAATGAAGTTATCTTAAGTACTTGCCATTGGCTGTAGAAAACCCCACCCACAGCTCAGGTCATGGTATGTGATCGCTAATTGGGATTAACACAGTAAGCTAACTACACGGTCTGCTGATTTAGGGTGAGCTAAATAAAGGATAAAGACAACAACATTTAATATAATTTAATTGTGGTTATATCTTAATATTTACAATATAATTTACATGCATTATATTTCAACCGTTACAGTTTTATCTTTTTTTCGCAAAACTACTTTATTTACACAATCTGGAATTATTATTTCGAGAGTGTTATTAGCACTTGAAGGCACATCTTGGTTTACGCAAGTTTTCAACTTCTTAATTTCCTGAATTTCGTCATTATCTTCTTGTGTACCGGTAGTTTTAATGTCATTTATTTCAGGCGGCCCCAAAGACTTGCTAACACTATCTTTAATAGAAAATAACTCTCTTTGGTATTTCTGGACAGCGTTGCTTCTATGGGCACTCCTTGACGTCACAGCCTTATCCGAAAAACCATCATTGTACAAAGTTGTGCAACAAGTTACCCGACCAGAGTGGTTTGATATTGTTCGACCCTCAATACTAAGTCCAGCTTGTTGATAAAATTTTTTAAACATTTGAGAAAGTTTATTAAAAGTTATATTGGCAGCACTAAACCTGGGATGTTGACTTTCATCAGTTACGGTTGTGGTCAGTGGTTTTTTATATAGAAATCCTTTACGGGGAATAAGCGATAGATAATAAACATACATTTTCACCAAACAACGCTCATTATCTGGCTGTTCATAGTGTTCAATTGGTGTAATTGTCACATTTTTTCGTTTTAATCCACCTTGCGAGTTTTTTTGTATCCTAGGAGTGAATCTTATAAATTTTCTCTTGTTTTTTTGATCAGTCAAAATTTCAAATTGTTCAGCTTCAACACACTTATGTTGCTCCATACCTCTAAATGCAAAGGTTTCCATTATAGAAAAATATCGCGTTACTCAGTCCTTCTGCTGTGTTCATAGAAAAAACACCCTTATCCCACATTACTTTTTCCTCTTCTGGAAGCACTGGTTCACATGATTTTACTTTTGTTCCAAATCCAAGAGATGTCAGTCGTTTCATTTCGGAATCCAATATTTTGCGTAATGTACTAAATTTCTCATCATCATCTCTCAAAATATGCACATTATTTCTGTTACAATCATTTTTATACGCCCACATGGAAATGTGGTCGTATATTGCCGTCGCCCCCGTCCGTCCGTCCGTCCGTCCGTCGGTCCGTCCGTCCGTCCGTCCGTCCGTCCATCGTCCACAATTTCTTGTGAACGCTCTAGAGGCTAAAGTTAATATCCGATTGACTTTAAATTTATACACAGTGTTTAAGGTCATGAGACGAAGAAGCCTATTGATTTTCGGTGATATCCGATAATTACTACCAGAGTTATGACCCTTGATCACTTTGAAAAATCTTGTGAACGCTTTAGAGGCTAAAGTTAATATCCGATTGACTTCAAATTTATACACAGTGTTTAAGGGCATGAGACGAAGAAGCCTATTGATTTTCAGCGATATCCGATGATTAGTACCAGAGTTATGACCCTTGATCACATTGAAAAATCTTGTGAACGCTCTAGAGGCTAAAGTTAATATCCGATTGCCTTTAAATTTATACACAGTGTTTAAGGTCATGAGACGAAGAAGCCTATTGATTTTCGGTGATATCCGATAATTACTACCAGAGTTATGACCCTTGATCACTTTGAAAAATCTTGTGAACGCTTTAGAGGCTAAAGTTAATATCCGATTGACTTCAAATTTATACACAGTGTTTAAGGGCATGAGACGAAGAAGCCTATTGATTTTCAGCGATATCCGATGATTAGTACCAGAGTTATGACCCTTGATCACATTGAAAAATCTTGTGAACGCTCTAGAGGCTATAGTTAATATCCGATTGACTTTAAATTTATACACAGTGTTTAAGGTCATGAGACGAAGAAGCCTATTGATTTTCGGTGATATCTGATAATTACTGCCAGAGTTATGACCCTTGATCACTTTGAAAAATCTTGTGAACGCTTTAGAGGCTAAAGTTAATATCCGATTGACTTTAAATTTATACACAGTGTTTAAGGGCATGAGATGAAGAATCCTATTGATTTTCGGTGATATCCGATAATTACTACGAGAGTTATGACCCTTGATCACTTTGAAAAATCTTGTGATCACTCTAGAGGCTAAAGTTAATATCCAATTGACTTTAAATTTATACACAGTGTGTAAGGTCATGATACGAAGAAGCCTGTTGATTTTCAGCAATATCCAATAATTCCTGCCAGAGTTATGACCCTTGATCACTTTGAAAAATCTTGTGAACGCTCTAGAGGCTATAGTTAATATCCGATTGACTTTAAATTTATACACAGTGTTTAAGGTCATGAGACGATAAGCCTATTGATTTTCGGTGATATCTGATAATTACTGCCAGAGTTATGACCCTTATCACTTTGAAAAATCTTGTGAACGCTCTAGAGGCTAAAGTTAATATCCGATTGAATTTAAATTTATGCACGGTGTTTAAAGTCATGATACAAAGAATCCTATTGATTTTCAGCAATATCAGATAATTACTGCCAGAGTTATGACCCTTGATCACTTTGAAAAATCTAAAGTTAATATCCGATTGACTTTAAATTTATACACACTATTTACGGTCATGATAAAAATAGCCTATTTATTTTCAGCGATATCCGATAATTACTGTCAGAGTTATGACCCTTGATCACTTTGAAAAACCCTATGAATGCTCTAAAGGCTAAAGTTAATATCCGATTGACTTTAAATTTGTACACAGTGGTTAGGGTCATGAGACGAAGAATCCTATTTGATTTTCAGTGATATCTGATAATTTCTGGCACTTGATCACTTTGAAATATCTTGTGGACAAAGGCCTTCAGACAAACCATCAAAACTATTCTAATCAATTCTGATAATTATTTAATGGGCTATTACTCGTAATAAGATTAACATGTGTTGTAAATGTTCTCCTTACTGATAAAAGAAACAATATGCGACAACACTTGTTGACTGCCCGGACGACTTAGCTGTTGTGGGCGTATGTTTCGTTGCCTGGCAACCTATCTTTGATATACCTTTGTAATCCCGAAACAATTTGAACAAGAGTGTTTGGTGGATAATTTGTCCCATCTTTACGCCTTATCTCAACAATAAATCTTTGCAGCCAAAATTGTAATTCTTCATCATTTAATGTATTAATGTCCGTAGGAATTAATTTTCCTTTCTCAAAATATGTCTCTGGCTTAGAGTTCCTATTATCAACCCAGTCCTTCCATAAATTTAACGCCCATTTGTTGTTGTTTCTGGTCTTGATTGGAACTGAACATTTTTGTATATTTTCTAAATCTGCCTGCTTCACAGGACTAGAAAAACGTCCTTTATTATCACGAGTCACACATGGCATATCCACTAGTTGTTGCGTTGGAATATCCATCACTTGCGATAGGCTAATTAGTTCATCATCTGATGGAAACGATGCCCAGTCGACAGCAAAATCTGGCACATCCATATTGAAGTACATTTACTATAGTGACTATCAAATTACTACTGAATGAATGAAGGAACATAATAAGATTAAAGTTGTACTCATTAACGATCAAAAGTTACTTGTAATCACTTGTAATCACCTTTAATCTCTTAATCTCATGACTTATACAGGTGACATTGAATGACTCCACCCAATTGTCAATCACTCTATGACCACACCTACAAATTATTCAACTTTAACAAATTTCATATTTCAATTAGTTTTCCCCAAATATTTTATGAAATATAAATAATACAAATATCATACTATATTTTGTATAAGTTTTGAAAGTAGAGATCATGTTCTAAGTGAGTTAGAACCCATATAGAAAATTCTTCATGCCCTTTCTAAACCATGAAGAATTTTCTATATGGGTTCTAACTCTTACTTAGACACTTGACGTGGGTTATTAGTTGACCGAGAAAACACCACATTTACAGTAGATCATAAAAGTACTGTAGGCATATGTTTAAATTTATTTCCTATATCACAATATTAATAGCATCATAGACAATGAATCATGATTCGTATCATAGCCTGGCGTATCGTTGCAGCCCTGACAATTAAGCACAGTGCTAAATTGTATTTAGCATAAGCTCTAGCCCCGAGTTCACAAAGCATTCTCAGACTTAAGTTGAGAATTTGCTCAACTTTCAATCACGGTTTATGAGAAATATCTTTGATCCAGAAACATAAAACTTTGCACATAGTTTCTTATTGATGTATTTGATATATTAAAATAACAAAATTGTTATAAAGGGCTATACTTAGTAAAAATAGGGAGAACAAGTTTGGGTGGATTCTCAACTTAAGTCTGAGAATGCTTTGTGAACTCTGGGCCTAGTATTTGATATTATTAATTAATAGCTTCAATCTAAACTTATTGAATATTAATGTGTAATTAGAAAAAATATTTACCAGTTATTTTAGCCTTTCTGTTTTTTATATTCCAGATCTTTTATCAGGAGCAGTTTTGTTAACAAGTTCTAAAGATTAAGCACGTTTTTAATACATTGAGAAAGAAGATTGACCAAAATGTTACCAACAGAGAGTGTTCAGAAACATATAGTGAAAAGACTAGCTGGCTATGTTCCTTCTTTTACTGATATTTTTGACGAAGAATCCTTCTATATATTTGCAATTTGCATTGTAGTAGCAACAATACTGTGTGCTGTAATTGCATCCAAATATATCAAAGTCAACGATTTTTCACACATTGATTAAAATTAACATGGGTTGGTTTTGACATAGGTGGATGACTCGCAGGTTAATATTACTGAACAAAGCTGTGTAAATGACAAAAATCAGTAGTTTAATAAAATATTGTATACAGTATTTTTATGTCTGTACTGAGATCTAGTTTGTGTCTGACAATGTATGTGACAGATGCCTTACATGTATGTCCAGGCTTGATCAAATACAAAATTTATCACCAGTCCATATCAGTGTATGGTCCATTGTGTCACACATATTAAATTCTCTTCCACAAATCATTAATGTGACCACATGTAGGCCTACCTGCTATGGGTTAATTAAGTGTTGAAGTACATTTTTACTACTGTTTACTAATGACCATTAAATAGTGAATTAATACTCTGCGTGTAAATTTACATTCAAATTTTGCAAGAAATCATTATTTGTTCACATTTTTGTCTAGTCAACCAACATTTTTGTTTTTTTCCCTTTTAACCTATTTTGCAATTGCATACAATATACATGAAAATTATCTTTTCTTGCACTTTTGTGTTCTGACCCATTTTGGTCTGAAAGAACTAATTACAATGTATTATTTATTATTTATATATTTTTTTGCTTTATCTTTGTCTGTGTTGTGATCTTCAAAGTTATGTGCAATATTTCATACAATGTTTATGTAAATAAATATTTGATTACTTTATTTTTTGTCATCTGTTTGGCTGACATTGAACAACCAGGCAGAGGCGGTTTATAGCTGAGGCGCTCTAGGCACCAGCCTCCTCGCGAAAAAAATCCAAGAAGTTGAAATAATGAAACGGGAGAAAGTTGCTAAAACTGATGAGAAAAATGAAAATGTACGCTAGTTAGGGAGGGCCCTAAAGGCAGACAGAGGGGCCCCACGTCTGACAAAAGGGCCCCTCTGGCTAAGGGAAAGGGCCCCCGGGTCGGAGTCAAACCACTGCCAAATGAAATAAGAGTGCAGTTATTGCAATTGCATAAATAATCAATCAACAAATCACCTACTGATAAGCCATTAAGGAAAGAAATGGTTAGGCCGCCCAGTGTCACCTGGCTGGGCAGAGCGATCATTTCTTTGCTGAATAGTTTTCCGGGATTACGCGTGCTGCTTGCACAATACGCCCAGTCCACGGTCTCCACCATATTCCATTAATTATTATTTCATTGAGCTCCCGGTACGACAAGGGATTTGTTTCGCATTCAGGCTTTAGACAAGTATCAAATTAGGCCCTGGCCCTCAAATTAAACCGGCCTCGAAGGGTCTGGGGAATATGTCAGAATGCACCATAACGATTTGTATTTTGCAAAATTTTCGACATCCGGATTACCCCCCCCCTCAAAATCCAGAGGGCCCTCAAAATTGTATAGCCGCCGCCATGATAAACCTTAAAACGCCCCTGCAACCAGGAAATATGGAAAACACATCCTTTATTCCTAGGCCATACCAATATTTAATCATGTGATAGATGTTTTGTTTTGTTTTGTTTAAAATTTCAAAACCAAATACATTTGGTTTTTAAAATAAATATTTTTCATGCAGAAATAGGATTGGGGTTTTTTTGCCCTTAAAGAAGGTAAATGAAATTGGTGTGGCTTTACAGTAACTTTTTTTGGAATAGCCACATGTATCGACATATGACACATTATCTATATAGATAGAGTGACCATTACATTTAAAAGGATTCCACCTTTCTTTTCACAGAACCACTTTCTGCCAACCAGTTATTTAGCGTGACGTCACATCCGACTCTAGCGAACTTTGCTATAGAATGATCTCCTATCAGTCGTTTCTATGCATTTGATTGTCTGATCTAACCCTATGTGATCCCAACATGTACATAATGATGCTGTATGTAGGCCTAATCCATTTAAAAACAATGAATGAATTTGCTTAACATAACGCTTTTAGTTTCATCTCTCGGATCAAAGAAATGTGCAAGCTTAAAAAGTAGGATAATACATTTTATCAAGTCCCATAATTCAGATCCACACACTTTAATGGCTGAGAAAGCTTATTTGATTAGGGCTGCAGTTATATGTGGATGTTAATTCATTACTGTAAAGGTTTAAGAAATTAGCGCTTCTTTATCCAGTAGATGGAAAGTAGTAGTAAAAGTTACCAATTTTGTTTAAGAACAGCTGGGTTATCCTCTTTCTGCAGATTTATAGAGAAATATCAAATAAACTGTGGTTCGACTCCCAACGAAACTGAACTGTTGCCTATCGAGGTTGTCTCCCATGAAACATGTTTTATATAAACAAGAAAGATGGCCACTTTCAATGATGACAGCAAATGTCAGTCAGGCCGAGATAGTTTTGAATTAACTAATTTAAATACCACCCTTGTAGACTTACCTTCAGAAATCATTCAGTTTATACTTCGCAGTAAAGAATTATCTATAAGTGATATATGCCGAGTTTCTTGCACGTGCAGGAAACTGCAGGAGAGCTGTTATTCATACAGCAATGATTTGTGGAAAGCAAAAGTAGCACAAAGGTATAATTTTTTTTATAATATTGAGGGAAATAGAATGAGACTTAGATGTGGTATTTGTCTGAACCACATGGATCACTAAAGACGGGAATTTCCTATGCAGTGTGCCTTGATTAAAATGATGCTATATATACAACATTTTTTTTGATTACTGTGTCAGGTCGATCTTGAATGAATGTCTCAGCTGCACCACTTACAAGTTACATATTGAATATATTGGCCATGGGAAACCAGACTGAAAAATTCCAACAACATTAGAATGGACGCAGGACCTCCTGGTTAGGGATCTGCCGTGGCGTCAAATATTAAAATGTGATGAAGAAATATAAACTTTTGATTAAATAACATAAACTCGTGAACACCAAATTTTACTTATTAAGTATATCACGAGATACGATCAAATGAAATTTAAGATTAAAATACAGAATACAGGAAGTAAAACATTTATTCTGATATTGATGTTTTCTTTACTCTAGAGTCCATTAATTCTGATGAGGGGTTGGAGGGCTAAATAGTGTAACATGTTTGCTTTAGATCATAAGGTCTGTCATTGAGTCACATGGTATGGTTCAATCCCAAGCTTATGCATGACAAGAGTAGGGTGTTCTCCTTAAGTTTGTGGCATGGCTTCAAGTCTTCTGGGTCTCCCGGTACTGTTTGTTAGTCCCAGAATAACCTAATGTGTGTTGAGTGGACATTTAACCCCATTTCTCTACTCTATATCATATGTCATGTTTTTATATTCTTAGATGGCCAAATTTATTGGACAGATATAATCAAAAGAAGTCACACTGTTGGATGGATGTTTGTAAAGCCCGTAATAGAGTTAGCAATGAGATTAACAAACATCTTACACAGTTGATTAAAGAATATCAACTTGTTGAAGAAATTGCAAGAGAAAAGTTTTATCCAATTACACGAATGATTGACGAAGATGGAATACCAGGAGACTTTATTGTTGATGAACTTTTAAATATTGTTCATGACGGAAAAAGGTATTAAAACACATGTCTAAAACACCAAGCAAGGTATCTTGACAAGTCTGTCCTTTGAGAAGAGCAAAGCAAAATTGTCCTATTTCTTCTTGTTCATGGAACATCCTTACTGAAATTATATTTTTGATCTATGTTATTGTACTATTGCGATGGTTATAGACAGGTCTAGAAAAAACCAGACTGGAAAATCACAGGACCTCCAGACTGTTGAGCCAGCTCTGTACTCCAAAAGCCACTATGGCTCCTTCAGTTAAGATGATTATTACAATTTTATTTTTTGTGTGTGTAGTTTCTGCGAATCGGATTTCTCTAAATCTTACCATAGGACGTTTCTGAAATTTTGACCTACCCCCCCCCCCCCACCAAAAAAATGGTGTGCAGACGTTGATTAAATGTATTTTCAAAACGTTTTAGGCACTCAAAATCACCAAATTTTACGAACTAAAAAAATGACAATTGACAATGCATCGTCGTAGCTTTGTTATTTTTTGACCTATTATATCAATTTTTGTTTTCTTTGAGTACCTTGTAAAAAATCATTTTCATCTGCAGTTTCAGATTTTCAAATTTTGAATATTCATTGCTGTGATTTCGAACCGAAATTTATGACCAATTTGACAACTTCTTTATTAATAGTTTTACGATTTTCATGAAATTTAGCATGTACCGGTAAGTGGATCTTTTGCCGATGCGACTTCAAAAATATGATTAGAAATTTTCTAAATTATCTCCCCTTGATGAAATTAAGGATCAACATCTTCAAAAAAATCTTCAAAATATAGGTCAGAATGACCTTTTTTTTTTTCGATACTAGACAAGTAATTACCGATTCGTACACAAAATATGGAGTTTGTCAATCGAACCGCTTTAAAGGTGAAAAACCAATAGGGCTGTTGCGATATTTTACTTAAAGACACAGGAGTTATATTTCCTGAATCCTTGAAGGAATGCCTAAAAAACGCTCAGGGCAGAATTTTGATTTAGGTCAACTGATGGTCGCCATTTTGAAGTGAATATGAAAAACAGTGAAAAATCGTCATTTAAGGGCTTGTAAACAAACACAATAGGGCATGGTATGTCCAGTACATCTCCTATTTCTGAAATTAATACATTTCAGGATAGCCGTGATACCGGTCAAAGTTTTGGTATTTGAATACTTCAAAAATTCTAATTTTGCCTTTGACATTTTTTGTGCCGACAATTAAAGTTGTTTACGAGTGAAAAAACACTTAAACTTCACTAGAGTGTGACTGATTTTAATGATTTTTGTTTCTTGTTCAGATTATTTATATGACCCATGACATGTGACAGGAAGTGACTGTGAATATGAAAGTTTTGATATCTGCTTAGCAGATCTAGTTTGTTTTGTTTTATTTAAAGTTTTTACATAGTTGTAATAAATAAATACAGATGAACTTTATTAAATGAATGTTTCTCTTTTATACAGACATTGTAATTTAACAATGAAATATTACTCGGTAAAGATTTTACGCCACATTCAGCAGCTACATTTATCACAACGATGGAGAGAATTTTTAGAGTTACCTCCTCAACAACATAGTTTAGAAACAGGCAAGTACAGGTTATTACAATGATACATTCTTTATATCTGTGCATTATGAGAGAGAGATAAATGGGGTGACAGGTGACAGGTGACACTACTACCCCTTGTCACCCAGCCCCTCCTGTATTATGAGCATAACATCATTATTTTAGATGTTATATTCTTTGGTATGTGGGGGGGGGGGGCAAATGGTTTGCTGTATTTTAAGGTCTGGCATGGTTTCATTTAGTCCCTCCTCTCTTTCTCTCTCTCTCTCTCTCTCTCTCTCTCTCTCTCTCTTTCTTTTTGGTATGTCTATAATATCTAAGTTGAAAGGTGATGGGGACTGATGGCCAGTCAGCAATCAAGACACTCTGAGTTTTTGGGTATCTGCATTACTAGTTCAGCTCTGAACGTCGGTCTCATTACACTCACCCTGGACGTTCAGGGACTGGCCCATTCAATCAATGTCGAAAATAATTTGACCCCCAATTTTACTGGGCAACTTTTCACTGCTAAATGATGGGTGTCACTCCGTGTGGACGCATGTACAGTGTAAAGGAACATCTCAGTGAGAAAATAAGACGTTGCTCATTTCGCTAGAGTCAGTATGAGCATCACAACACGCAGTGTCATGGTGGCGAAAGGGTAGTTTGATAGGAGGGGACGTATTTTAAACAGCGTGTTGTTTCGCTCATACTGAGTCTAGCGAGGTAAACAAGGTCTTATTTTGTCACTAAGATGTTCCTTTACATTGTACAGACGTCCACACGGATTGACACTCCGTTGTTTCGCAGTGAAAAGTTGCCCAGTAAAATTGACTGGGGTTCAAATTATTTTCGACATTGATTGAATAGGCCAGTCCCTGAACGGTCAGGGTGAGTGTAATGAGACCGACGTTCAGAGCTGAACTACTGCATTACCTACATTGGATCTCAAGTTCTTGCCTCCCACTCACCAATGTAGGGTATTATGCTGAATAAACATGTACTATTATTATTTCAAGTGCATTCTTTATTGTTTCTGTGTATTATAAACAGGTGCTAGTCTAATTGCTCAGTGGTGTCAACCTACAGAAATAGTTACAGAAAACACAATATCACAGCAAATAGATCAGATTGTCAAACTGGTTAAACAAGAACTTAAAGACAGATGTGAAGATCATCCAGCCGTAAATTATGTACTAGACGATAATGGTGAGACACTGACACCTATCTTCTATTAAAAGTATAACAAGAATGTGTTATCTATATAGAGAATTTAATTTCAAAACTATTAGCATAGATGACTAGCTGTTTTTTTGTGACAAATCTGAAAAAATATTTACATTTTTGAATAATTTGATGTGTCACTTTGAGATACATTCAGTTGAAATATTTGAATTCCAATGTTATACCAGAAATCCTGTTAAATGTGGTATAAAATGCTTTCATTGGCAATCATTTAAGAGTTTACTGACTTGAAAGTACATGTAATGAAAACTTTCCTCCAATATTAGAGAGACCTTGACTTATCACTCACCTCGACTTATCACTCGTATTTTAAAAAAACTATAGACCCATCAATGTAATATTCATGATCATGCATTGAACTCATTGAAAACAATTTACAAAATTTATGACTCATATTTTATGAGCTTTATCTCAAATTTTCAAACAATCTAATTTTAGCATATTGTCCGATTCCACTGTAACGACTAGGCAAATCTAATTTCTTTTTAACAACTGCCAAAGACTTTCCAGCCAATGCCTTTTTATACGCCCACATTGAAATGTGGTCGTATATTGTCGTCCGTTGGTCGGTCCGGCGTCCATAATTGCTTGTGGACGCTCTAGAGGCTAAAGTTAATATCCAATTGACTTTAAATTTATACACAGTGTTTAAGGTCGTGAGACGAAAAAGCCTATTGTTTTTCAGCGATTTCCGATAATAACTACCAGAGTTATGGCCCTTGATCACTTCAAAAAATCTTGTGGACACTCTAGAGGCCAAAGTTAATATCTGATTGACTTTAAATTTATACACAGTGTTTAAGGTCATGAGGCGAAGTAGCCTATTGATTTTCAGCGATTTCCGATAATTAAGTGCCAGAGTTATGACCCTTGATCACTTAAAAAAATCTTATGGACACTCTAAAGGCCAAAGTTAATATCCGATTGACTTTGAATTTATACACAGTGTTTAAGGTCATAAGACGAAGAAGTCTATTGATTTTCAGTGATTTCTGATAATTAGTTCCAGAGTTGTGGCCCTTGATCACTTCAAAAAATCTTGTGGACGCTCTAGAGGCCAAAGTAAATATCCGATTGACTTCAAATTCACACACAGTGTTTAAGGTCATAAGATGGATAAGCCTATAGATTTTCAGCGATTTCCGATAATTAGTGCCAGAGTTATGGCCCTTTTCACTTCAAAAAATCTTGTGGGTGCTCTAGAGGCCAAAGTTAATATCTGATTTTCTTCAAATTTATACACAGTGTTTAAGGTCATGAGACGAAGAAGTCTATTGATTTTCAATTTTGGCATTAGTATGATTTTCTTTATCTTTCAGAATTAGTAATGAATGAATGGAGTCCGGAACAGAGTAGAATTGTTCTAGAAGCTATAAACCATGTTCTTTTCGAAAAATTACAGTATCGGGGAAATATGTCTGAATACTATGATCCATGTAATTCATATATCAACAAGGTAGGAATTAGAAATATTAATATAGGTTAGTGCTATTCACTGTAAACAACACACTTTTACAATGACATACTACTTATGAACTATACCATAATGGGCAAATACACTAAACTCTTTCATAAACCCTCTGTACATTATTTTCATTATCATTTGCTTGAAAACGTTGAGAGAATCCTCAACGAAACGTCGCTTTAATTAAAATAGTAATTGTGTTGCATAATATGTTTTTGTGTTTATTACGTATGTCAATTGCTAGATGCCACTCAAAGAAGATAAACTCTTTCAGTATAAAATTTTACTTTTCTAGGTCATAATGAAATTATGTTTTTAGGTTGGACCGGCCCAATTAACTCTTACCTTCCCTTTTATGTAAATAACATAAAATAAAATGCAGCCTTCATATTTTTAGATTTTGGAACGGAAGAAGGGAATACCAATCACATTATGCATAATATATAACTGTATTGCTAAAAGACTTGGTGTATTATGTCAACCTGTTAACTTCCCTTCACATTTTCTCCTAAGATGGGAGGAACATCCATTGTAAGTTGTTAACTATGTTAATTATACAATGACTTTTTAAACTATATGATTTTCCGAGCTGTTGTTTTATGTTGAAACTGTCATTTTTATATGTTTTTAAAAAGTCTCATCATTCTGAGTAATGAAGATTTTTTTTAGATGAAACATTTTAAACCTTTTTCCACTGTTCATATTCATATAAGACATGGATTACTGAAATTGTATGTTATTGCCCTGGCATTCTATGATTTTATTTTTAAAAAAAACCAGATAAATTTGGTTGAACATAGAACCAAAGGTATGTGTTTATTTCAGGGCCTCACTGGTACAGAAGTACACATACATAGATGCCTTTCATGGTGGTCAGTTTTATACAAGTAATGAATGTTGTCAAGCTTTAGGTTTACCAGAATCTATAGCACAGAATAGAGAAATATATGAAGCTATAGAACACAAAAAGGTATTATTTACTGTTAAAACAAAGAGGATTCTCTGTCATCAAGAAGAGGGAGGTTGAGGACCCAATTGGTCTAAAACATGTGCTTCAGATCATAAGGTCTGTCTTTTAGTCACCTGGTGTGGTTTGGTTTCCTAGCTTGCTTGTGACAAGAGTATTGTCGCCTGTCTAAACTTGTGGATATTCTCCGGATCCTCCCACTGTTAACAACCCCACAAGCAAATAAATTTGAACCATTATAGTCCTGAAAGTGACCTAGTTTTGTGTCAAGTGGACATTAAACCCCATTTCTCTCTTTCTACCCATCATCAAGATAAAAATGATGTGGATCCTGTGATTGAATGTAACAGGGAGTGGGGTTATATATATAAGGATTAGATTTTTTGAGATTTATTTAGTTGTGTTCAGTAAAAATTAATCCCAATTTCTGTCTTTAATTGGGCAAGTAAGCTTGCAGATGGATCTTACACATGAATTTAAGGTCATAAGGTCTGTCATTGAGTCAGGTGGTATGGTATCGATCCCATGCTTGTATATGACAAGGAGTATGGAGGTTAAGAAAATTAACCTAACCGTGTGCGTTTTCTCTGGTTTCTTCTCACTGCTACAGTCTTTGCGCTCAAACTAATTATAGAATAAGGATTTACCTTGGATGTTTAATGAACTAGTTTGCATTAAGTGGAACTTAAGCACCATTTCTTATTACAACCCCATTGTGATGCATCATTCTTTTGTTTCATTTTAGGTTTTTGAACGAATGGCAAGAAATCTTGTTGGAATAGGTCGGCATCAGAATCAGATGGGAGATGGACTGTTGTGTTTGCGTAATTCTTTAGAGTTATTTCTCTTGATTTGTCCTGATGATTTGGAAATGCGATTACTGCAAGTGCGAATAAATCTGCATTTAAAGATTAACTTACCTGAGGTTTGTGTGTTTATATGTTATTATTGATAAAAAAAATCTTCTTGATAATAATTGCAAGTTTTATGGAAATTTTAAGACATGATTTATGTAAATGCAAAACATACATGTATGACAATGTAGACATGAATGTAGAATGAGTACTGAAAATAAAATTGATATGTTTTTTTTTTCATTGTTTATGTAAAACTGAATTGGGATGAGAATAAAGATTATGATTTTACTGACAGGTTATAGATAGTCTGCAGAGAGTAGCTGATTTAGATAATAGTAGATTAGGTATTGTAGCTTATTTACAACAAGAGGCACAGAATATGATAACAGAAGAAAAAGAAGAAAACAAAGTACAAAAGAAGGTATGGTTTAAATATTAACAACCTTTAACTGGACACTTACACATGTAAATACAAAGTTGTTTGCAATGTGAATGTCCCAGCTTATTGAGTAGTAGTACCATTGGTTCCACAAAGAGTACATAATAATATAATAAACACTACTTAAAGTCAATTTGAGCAATAGTTTTGATTTTGATTTCAGATTCTGAAACTAAATATGCTAAATATAGTATCCGTTAAATTCAAGCAGTATATTTTAAGGATTTGGAGGTGGGGGCTCCATATATAAAGATTTCCTTAAGCACTGAAGTGTGCTAAGTCTTTCAATTTCCATTCTTATATAGAGATCAATATTACTAATTAAAGAAAGTTTGTACATGTATACTAGGGCATTGTTTTATCATGTTTTTATCTACCAGTATTTATTTATATTAAATCTAGGTACAGGTTAAACGAAGGAAAGACAATCCAGAAGTGAAATTTTCTACAGGAATGATCATGAAGCATAAAAAGTAATGAAGGATTTCAGATTTTGTAAATACACACAGTACATTTATTATGGCCACCTGGCTGACAGTTATACATGTCGATAACCATGTGCCTGAAACATTATGTTTCATTTACAATGATTTTGTGCCTGATAAATCTCTTAGCTTTTGAGCTATTAATTATGGACAAATAAAACATTCTATTTGATACAAGTCACAAATCTTCGGGGGTAAATTTCTCAAATTACTTGAGTGTTTGTTTTCAAGGGTTCAAATCACTTCACAGAAAAGTTCTGCTCTGTTTACACCATTCTCACTTGTCTGTTGTTGAATGATGAATGACGTAAATGAGCTTATAGGAACTTATTTAATATTGTATTGATAAATTCTGCGCTACTTTTATTAATGGATGACTGTAAAGCATGTTAGAGAGATATACATTAATCTTGCAAGTCTGATCATGATGATAACACATGGGAATGATGTTTTCATGATCGTGTAAACACACTACAGATCATTTCTCTCGAACACAATAAATTGAAATCAACAGAATTGGGATGTTGAAAGACATGTGGTATGAATTGTGGTTTTTAATAAGAAGCTTGGATCAGTGCAGCTCCCACATGACATGACAATGTTGACGTCTGAACACTGAGAATGTGCCATTGCATTATTTCATGAGGATATGAGTACTCAAACCACTTGAAGGAGCAGTGCAACAAGAATCTCAAAAGAGGCTTATCACATCCAGTGTGTGTGTGGCAGCTAGACGTGAACACACATGTTACTGACCTCTGATATTTATTCCTTGTGTTTACGTTTCACTGTAAAGTAGGTTGTTAAAATATCTGTGGAGTGTTATTAATTTTCTTGTGTCTGTAAATGACCAGACTACAATCAAACCAAAAATCACAATTCAGCTGCGTTATTTCTCGCAAGCACATCCTGTATTAGTATCATTGTGTAATATCTGGAAGTATCATTATATATGTGTGTTATATATCTACCAGGTATCATTATATCTGTGTGTTATGTATCTGTAGGTATCATTATATGTGTGTTATATATGGATGGGATTCAACATGTCAAGCTACAGAAGAATGGATTATACAAATGGGTGTAAATAGACTTCCACGTGATCAGTATCAACCATTTTATAATGTACTAGTTCAAGATGGCAGCAATAGATACGCAGCTCAGGGTAATTATAACACTATGTAGACACACAGATCATTTCTGTGAAGCTGTTACATTGATGCGTCCAAAGAAATGAATTATTATATCTGACCGAGTCTGTTAACTCTCATTGAACCGGAATTGCAGAGGTTTTGAGTTTATGTGGCAAATGAAAGTGTGTGAGGACAGTTAGAAATGGCATGTCACAGTGCAACTGGCTACTTGTATTCTAAGTCTGCCACAAAATCAGTATAGGGGAAAACTAAATAACATATTGAAAAGATAGTATATTTACTGATAACGTATTGGTAGAATTTATTGTGATTTATGTGTCTCTTGAGCAATGAGAATAGTGACAAGCAAATTAAAAAAAAAAAAACTATGTTCTTCCTTTATTTTTCAGAAAATCTTTTATATCACGATGAAACAATAGAAATAAATCATCCAGAAATAGGCAGATATTTTGATGAGTATTGTGGTAGCCATTATAGAATTAATAGTACCAAGATGGAAGAATATCCTGATGATCTACAAGTAACTTCAAAACTCATAAATCCAGAGTTACGTTAGTAATCAAAATAGACAATAATAACAGCAGCTTTATAATCAGGTGTAATTAGAACTTATATTAATGTGGTACATGCAATACTTCTAGTATCAACATAAAACCCTGAAAGAAAAAAACAAGCTCTTGATTTTTTTATACGCCCACATTTTCATGTGGACGTATATTGTCGTCGCCCCTGTTCGTCCGTCCGTCCGTCCGGACGTCCGTCCACAATTGTTTGTGAACAGTCTACAGGTCACAATTTTTATCCGATTTCAATGAAACTTGAAATATAGGTTTATCACCCTAAGATCTAGGTTCCTTTCGATATTGGCATGTATCGGACCGTAACTTCATGGGTTATGGCCCCTGATTGTACGAAAAATGACGTTTTTTAGCTTGTGAACAGTAGTGTAGAGGTCACAATTTTGAACCGATTTGGATGAAACTTGAAATGCATGTTTATAAACCAAAGATCTTGGTTCCTTTCGATATTTGCGCCAATTGGATCGTAACTTCCTGAATTATGGCCCCTGATTGTCCGAAAAATCGCCCATTTTAGCTTGTGGTCCCTCTGGAGGTCAAAATTGTTATCCGATTTAAAAAACCGTTTGATTATATCACCGTGCCATGGTTATGAAGGTTGAGTTCGAATTTCGTGAAAATCGGACCAAAATTGACGGACAAAATGGCCGCCATTTGTACGCGAATAGTGTGAAAATATGTTATATCAAGGTTGTGAACAGTGTAGAGGTCACAATTTTGAACCGATTTGGATGAAACTTGACATGCATGTTTATAACCCAAAGATCTTGGTTCCTTTCGATATTTGCGCCCATCGGATCGTAACTTCCTGAATTATGGCCCCTGATTGTCCGAAAAATTGCTTTTGTTCGCTTGTGGTCCCTCTGGAGGTCAAAATTGTTATCCGATTTAAAAAACCGTTTGACTATATCACCGTTACATGGTAATGAAGAGAGAGTTCGAATTTCGTGAAAATCGGACTAGAATTGACGGACAAAATGGCCGCCGTTTGTACACGAATAGTGTGAAAATATGTTATATCAAGGTTGTGGACCCTATAAAGGTCACAATTTTGAATCGATTTTGATGAAACTTGACATGTATGTTTATAACCCAAAGATCTTGGTCCCTTTCGATATTTGCGCCCATCGGGTCAATACTTCCTGAATTATGTCCCCTGATTGTACGAAAAATCACCCTTTTTAGCTTGTTGTGCTTCTGGAGGTCACAATTATTATCTGATTTAAAAAAAAAACAGATTTGATTATAAAAACCAAACAAATTTTAATGATTTTCTGATAATTCCTTAATATGTGACAACTCTTGTTGACTGCCCGGACGATTTGGCTGCTGTGTGGGCGTATGTTTCGTTGCCTGGCAACCTATTTTTTGATAATTATTATTCAATTTGTTGAATTAAAACTACCATTTCACCAGAACAGTGATTATGTAGGCAGCTGACCTTCATGAAACTGTCTGCAAGAGATTATACAGTAATTACTACATGCTAATATTGTGTGCTTAAAATCTTGTTTTGACTGATGTCTTGGCCAGTCGATTTATGCAAAATAAAATGTCAAACTGTTCCAAACTGAGTAGTGAGCCTTCTTTCATGTTAACACTGTAAAATAAATTGACATGACTTTGGGCACCTTGAGGTTGGCCTCAACACTATTCTATAAATTATAGTATAATATACATATAACTATATGGGTAAAATAATAATAAGAATGAACATTTATGATTGTACTCACTCTATCCATATTGCATTCTTCAAGTGCATTGAAGATAATAGCTAATCCTGATATTAAGTAACAAACAAATGAGTTTTGATTTGAACACAGTTCATGTATCATGCAATCTGATTAAAACACAGATCCTACTTCGTTTCGTTTTATAGTTCAAAATTTCATTTTACTTGCCTTTACTACATTAGGATCTGAAAGACTTGTTATTTAAGTCGTCTTCTGCTTGAAATGAGGGTCAGCCAATCAAATTGTCTGTCGAATCGAGGGTTTGACCTTTTTTGCGCGGAATTATGGGTAGGCATTATCAGCAATGGAAATCAAAACAAAGCAACAAGGATTCTGGTTGGTTATTCGAATGACTGAGTGCTTGACATCTGAACTGGCTGAACGTGACCTCCCGCTATACCTTGTTAGATCTACATGTAGTGTAGGCCACCGAATTATAAAAACCGAAATGAAATATAGATCTGAATTTCAATTAGATTGTGTATCATGTGTCTCCAATGGCAAGGCTTTATCCCCATATGATTTCAGTTTAGTTTGCGGCTTAACCAATGAGGGCTTATTTTTTGAGCAAGTGGTTGATTTGGTTGATATGATTGAATGAGATCCGTGAGGTATGATGGGAAAGATCATGTTGACACATATAATCCAATGTTAGAATCTTGAAAGTTATCCAGGCTTCTATTGGTAACCTATGTAGTGATTTTAAGATGGGAGTTATGTGAGGGTACTTTTGTGTACTTGTTAGATATTATAATCAATCTGCATACATCAGACTTAGCCATGAGAAAATTAGTACACTATTCATCTTGCCATTATCTCTGTAACAAATTAATATTAAATGGTTTGTTACAGGAAAATTATGGAAGATTTATAGTTGACAGTTCTCGCTTTATTAGTTAAAAAGAACAGATGATGTAAATAGAATAAACTGCAAATTCCAGTCAAATTGCTCCACTCTAAACTGAGATATTAGCTTTTGAATTTTAGGCAAGCCTCGATCGTTATTATTAAGTCGGTACGATAACAAGCAAAATCTTAATTAATATTACATTTAATTATTTTTATAAAAATGTATTCGAATTTGGTAAATAATGGAGGCTAGTGATGACATCAAGAGTTGATTATGATCTGGTTTGTTAATTTATGTTAATAATTTAGATGACATTTCAGGCTTAAAGACCTGCAATAGGCAGTTGTAGCTCTTGCATAATGGATGTTAATTGTAAATTTATACTAATTTAATTACTATATATTTTTGTATGCAGTAAATGGGAAAATAATTCTCTAGCCACACCTGTTTTATTTATTTTCTGTGTTGTCTATTTTAAACTGGACAAGTGCTGAAAAACTGCTGTAGAAAATAGTGGTATTATCTAGAATATCTAGATAGAAAGAAGGGGTGTATACAATGTTTAATTGCCAGGTGGTTTGATTTGTTCAAATATAATTTGGTAGTTTATGGGTAGAACAGATAAAAATTGTTTTCTACAAAATGGATTGAAAAAACTAATTGGCTGGCAACATTAAGAAATGAGGCTCCTGCTATATACATGTACAACTAACAGATTAATACACTGATCGCCTTTTTGTGCACTTCTCTTTTTTCTTTAAGCTTACATGCATGTCCACTGACTTATATTCTTTTGTGGGGGGGGGGGGGGGGTGCTCAGTCAGTACAGTGGAGAACAATGCGTGGTTAATTTTATTCCATAGCATGTCCACTGACTTATATTCTTTTGTGGGGGGGGGGGTGCTCAGTCAGTACAGTGGAGAACAATGCGTGGTTAATTTTATTCCATGGGTTAATTTTTCAATTAAATTAAAGAACACATTATGAGGCATTTCATTTATGTACAATTTATTCAATAAATTATGAAATTAAATATTTCAGATACTCATAAATTAAAATCCTTTAAAAATCACAGGTTATTGTGTATAATTTAACAAAGGAAATAGACTTAAGATAAATATTATAAAAACTTTAATTTACACATCAATAGTGTGTTAAAATAATGTTCTTAAAAAGAAAAAGCAGTTTTACCTAATCACAGACAGACTATCAGATTTAAATATATATAACCCATGTAACATTTGAAATGCATGTGTAAACATTTAATAGTTCTGCATTGGATAATATTCTGTGTATTTATCATGAAAATCATGAAAGTTTTCACATGCTATGGATATCTTTTCACAGTTATAAATTATAATATATCTTTCTGTTTTTAGACAGCAGTTTAAAATTTTGGATTTAAGCAGTTATTGAGAAATTAAAAAAAAATATACTTGTAAATATTATATTAAAATAATGCTTTACGGTTTTGAGAAGACAAATTAACCATAAATTTGAAAGTCATTTTATAGCTAACAAATCATATTCATGATGGAGATTTAAACACACGCACACCATTAATAGTGTTACTAAAATGGAAATAATCCAATTCACCTTGTTCTGTCTCAATAATGTAAATGGCCGAAGAATTTTTTTTAAAAAAAAGTAATCTCTTCAACTCACAGGTGAATTAGGTGTTGAATAAAAACATTTAAAATAGCTATGGTGAAGGATCTGTTATTAAAGTTGCACATTGTAAATGTTGAAAGGGCATGGATGTGAACTTATGTAAATTTAATAGAGTATTCATGTGAATTCATTAAAATTTTTCAATGTTGATGCTCTTTCTCATGCCCATACATTCCACTTCATCCACAAATATTGTATTAGCTTTAACTTCAATATCTTCCTCCAATTCCAGCTGATTTCTAACAAGACCTTTCAATGAGTTCTGTGATTGATCTAAGCGATGCTGAAGGCCTGCAACAGACGTTTCAATTTCACTGACCTCTTCGATCAGACGATATTGTACTGTATCGCGACAAAGTTCTACATTGGGTCGTTCTGTACGGGTATTAAGACGAGTTTGGGCCAGTTTTAATGGTTGTTCCTTGTCTGCGATGGATTTCTTCAATTGTGATATATTTTCTTCCATCTCTCTTATTTGTGACAAAACCTGGAAAATAAAACAGAAATCATGAGAGAATGTAGAACAGAATATTTTCCAGTTTATCAAAGCTATTTACATGAATTAAAACTAGTCAAATACCAATATAATTATTCTTGTATTTTCAGTTTGAATACATCTTACAGTGTTTGACAGATTCATAATAATCAAATAGTGTTTGCAGTCATTCAATTTTTTTATCAAAGCAATCTTTTTTTATTCCAACAAATCTTTTTCCACTATTCTGATTTTTTTGTTTGTTTTTCATCTACCAACAAATCTTTTTCCACTAACAGTAACAAATCTATTTTGAAATCTTTTTTGTTTTTAACGCACCAACAAAACTTTTTCCACTAACAGTAATAAATCTTTGTTACTCTTTATTCAACTAGCATAATATTCACATTCGAAGTAAACTTTTGAAATCTAAATCAAGTAGCAAAAACAAATTTGAACAGAGAAATCCTTATTTGCTAAATAAAACACCTTTTGAAAAATGTTTTATGTTTACTTTCTGAGAATTAAGACAAAAAAATACAATTACGGTACACACCTTATTAAGATGATCTTCTAGTTTGCCCTTAGTATCTTTAGTTTCTGCAATTCTCTTAGTGAAGGCCAAGTTCACTTCACCACATTGTTTCTGCATATCATTAGCAGTAGACTGGAGAATACCATCAACCAAGGAACGTAACTCCACTGAACTTTGTCGCTCACGTTCAGCGCTTTCTATATTTTCATTTGAGAAATCTTGCCACTCATCAGGAGTAACTGAGCTATAAGAACAGAAAAAGAAACACACTGGAATGATTTTTTTTTTTTAAAAAAAAGCAAGAATCAATGATCATTTTGAAATGACTCTATACTTTTATAAAATGAATTTTAATAAATGGCTCCAAAATATTATAATTATAAAGTAAATCTAAAATAAGTCGCAAATACTTACTTTGGATCTATCTTTGCAACACCATCTTTAAATTGTAAACCTGATGAATTATTCTTTAGGTTTTCGAGATATTCATCTATAGATTGAGCTTGAAATTTGTCCTTTAAATCCTTCTCTAGTCTATATTTAGATTTTCTATTCAATCTATAAAGATAAAAAAAAATATCACAACAATCTAAATAATTAAAATGACACCATAATAACTAAACAACTATCACAAATGAAATAATTAGAATGTGATCACAAGACTATCAATACCATAATTACAATGACACTACAATAGGCTAGTCAATAATAAGAATGACATCACGAATGTATCAATACCATAATTAGAATGACATCAAAACACCATTGATCAATACTATATAATTAGAATGCTCATCACAATATTTGTATAGCTATAACTATAATGACACCACAATATCCATGGTAAAATTAATAATTAGAATGACATCACAATACTTGTGGTAATATTAATAATTAGAATGACATCACAATACTTGTGGTAATATTAATAATTAGAATGGCATCACAATACTTGTATTATTAACCAGACTGACATCACAATACTTATATCTTATAACTAGAATGACATACAATTTGTATCTAGAATGATATCACAATACTTGTATTAACCAAAATGACATCCAAATACTTGTATTAACCAAAATGACATCCAAATACTCTTATTAATAACCAGAATGACATCACAATACGCTTTGAGTCATTAATCTAGATATATCACAATACACAATACTCATTAGCCGCTGAATTGTTGATGTTGTCAACTGAATTGTTTTCGTTACACATGCATGATGTTGGTTGCACCTACTAAAACTGAGATAGCTGCCAGAATCTGCAAATCAGATTTGTATCACTGGCACTGTAAAAATCTAGGTCAACAACTGTGATCAAATTTTCACAGAGTTCACAGTCTTCGTTGTTAAATAATACGTCCAACACTTTCTAGGCAGTTAGTCATGACATAACGTCACTGGTTTTTTTTTTACATGCATCACCACATACGTCCCCCAAATCTTTGTAAAATGAGCGAAAAAAATATAAACAATGCAACAAGAATGACAGCAGTCTGTGCCTCTTTCGTTTGGTGAAACACCACCTAACACAACAAACATGGGAGTTAACGCAATTAACACACCCGGAAATAAATAAAATCAGTTATCCCGGAATATTCCGGGTGCCGTAATATACTGTGGGCTCATGTCAATCCCGGAATAATCCAGGTACCGCAGGACAAGGGTTAATGTCTAGATATATCATAATACTTGTAGATTTTAGGGATGATGATTTTACTTGGAAAACACAGAATCTAGCATTTGAAACAGAATTTACAATTTCAAACAAATGTTGCAAAAATCACAACAAGGCCTACTAAACTGTATATAAATATTCATCATACCTGACTTGTTCCCCAGTTTGATCTAAGGTTCTTTTAAGCAATGCTCGAACACCTTCAATTGTTTCAACTTCTTTAATTAATTCTTTTTGGGCATCATCATGAACTAAGTCAATCCCCAATCTTTGTTCTCTGTAAAAATATTTTTTACTTTTTCAAAGGAACATACATAACATTAGGAATAATTTCATTGCAGACAGAACATTTATTCACATTAGGGATCCGAAAGTTCAAATAGATAAAATATGAATATCCACAAGTTATTTTACCCAGAATTTCAATTTCTGAACTATGGGAGGAGTGGTAGCTATAAGCTTAATTAAATATGCATTTTAAAATAATTATCTAAAAAGAAATGATAAGGGCCTTTTACTAAAATAAAATATAAAAAAGACAATCAAATGGTTGTTTATATTAATTTCAAGTGTCTCATGTTGATATTACTATTACCTGTTGGCTAGACATCTTTGGGCTATATGTAAAGGTTCATCTGTAGCTTCTAGAGCTTTTTCAACACGATTTTGAAAAGCTAATAAATTATCTACTTCTGTTGTAATTCCCTCAAGTTTGTCATCAAGTTCTTTCTTCCAATATCTGATATCATCAAGTCTTTGTTCTGAAAAAAAAAAACCCAAGAAAATATAAATTTAAAATACAACTGTCAAGTCTGAAATTATTTAGAATTGAGTAAAAAAAAAGCTTACTGCTACAGTAAGTACAACAGCTTATAATCTAGTCATGGGTTAGGAAAACACAAATTTGATTTAATGTGAACAAACATCTATGTTATTCAATATGTTCTTCAAACCATCAAAGAATTTATTTATAAATTCTCTAATGATGTAATTATAATACACTGATTAATAGCTGAAGAATCTTTTATTGCCATGTCTTTATGGAAAAAAGACAATTTTCTTTAAAAACACCACAAGCCACAAAAAACGTATTTGACTGTAATTTTCTAAATTACCAGGTAACTTATCAAATAAGGGATATTTTTTTCTGTGAAATAAATGTACTAGTTTGGTACAAGTATTTCATATAAAAAAAAAAGTATGAGATAATCTAAAATTTAATTATCTCAATTTAGCCGGGTTTATGGTAATGTTAATTAAATGATTAACTGTATAATCTATCACTAATTAGCCATATTGTATTCATTGGGTTTATATTGAATATCCATCTGTTACATATTTCATTGAATCAATAATAATAATATAATATTTTAACATGTGTATTGACTTGGACTGAAGTACGATGATGACTATGGTGTTTTCAAAATCGTTTAGTTCTAAGTTTTCAAATTTTAAAAAGAACATTGTCCATTGATTTAAGTGGCACTAAGTGGCCAAAAAACTGAAAATCAATTTGCTTTTGTCTGAGTCTAATATTTCCATCTACTAAGCTAATTTAAAATTTAAGAGCAAACATTTTTCACAAGTTACTTTACAACATAATATGAGTTCTACCTGAAAATATTGATTGTCATTCAAAGAGGTTTCCCGAAATTACCTTGAAATTTTGGGCAATAAATACGATAACTGTTTGGATTCAGGTTTTAGTCATGACTAATTAGGCTTTTACACTTTATTATAAGCTCAAGACTGTCAAAAATTATAGCTTTTATTTGTTCAATTTTTCTTTATCGTGCATTCTTGGGTAAATTATCCATAGTTTTATTGTGGGTTTATTATCCAATCTGACTCTTAGTTTGCTGGTCAATTGAATATGTATTAAGTTTCAATAAGCTCATTTATTATTTAAACTTACGAAATTTTTTGCTGACATCTCTTTGGGTCTTTTCTGTTCTCTTCTCAGTTTCATCTGCATATCTTTTAGATTCATCTACAAGTCTTTCTGCCGCCTGACGTTCAACTTCAGCATTAGCATATTTTGTGAGGTTGGATCGTGTCCATTCTTCATGTGTGAATCTCTGAGGTGTTTGAACTACCTTTGCCATGATGTCTAAAAATTGTAATAATGAGAGAAATTTTTTTAAATGTATATTTTATCATGATCATAATTAATAGGAATGATAAACAGAATTACGGTATGTTGCATTTAATGAACCAAATATTTGCAATTTGACTTACGAGTCAATAAGTGTCAATCTGTTTTACAGAGAATTAATTACGAATTATCTATGTAACAGATGACTGTCCACAACATGTGCGTTGACTGCACACGGCATTAGTCATTGGCTCAATGTGCAATGTTTACTTAACCACCTAACTGCTTCGGGCAAAATGATGCATTTTACTCATTTTAATACCCATTTACACTAAATAGGAAATATTTTTAAACTACAAATACTTCAAACGTCTTTATTCATTTTTCTTTGTTTGAGAATTTAATTTGTCGGAGTAAATAATTTAAATACCGTACTCATTAAGCCTAGTCGATGTCATGCTTATCAGTGATTGTAGCGGCCCCAAGGGAATATTCACTGTGGGATCAGTTTGAATAAGTGTATGTTGTACTCTAATTTCATTAACAAAACGAAAAACAAGAAAAGGGGCATACAATCGTAGCTAATGAAAAAACAAAAATATAGACAGGTCAACATTTAGGCCTATAGACTATAGAGCAAGTCTTTGTTCATGTAAATAGAATGGCCAGCAATTAAGTCTAGCCAGCCCAAATCTGAAGGAATAGGAAATATGATTACATTTTTCCATCTTTTCCTTCCAAGGAAAGATTAGGCATGGAAACAGTGCTGTCAAAATTAATGAAAAGATTTGCTTGTCTGCGATGAAATGGTATTTAATTATATGCTAAATGTATAGAATCTATAGCTATATCTTTGAAAAGAAACATCTTTTCTTTTGATTCATCTTCTATCTTAAGGAGCAAAATCGCTAATATTTAATTAGGATCTAGAAATTGACACAAATGGGTTGCTAAGAATAATGGACCAGTAATATGAATGCATGAAATGATTTACATCATGATCCAATCCTAAATCTATTTTTACTACAGACTAATAATTAATAATTTCAAACTAGCCTAATTGTACAATAGATTTTATTTAACTGGAATTAATTTCATACACAAAGGTAAATTTATATTTATAATAACCAAAGTTAAGTATAGGTAGTTAACTAGTTTGTTCATTACTAGGACCTACCGCCTAGGTCTATAGCCTACATGTAACGATGCAACCTGTTTCACAGAGAATTACTAACGAAATATCCCTGTAACGGATGGCTGTCTAAAACACGTGCGTTGACTTGCACGCCTCGTAGTCATTGGCTCAATGGCTCGTGCAATGTTTACTTAACACCTAACTGCTTCGGGCAAAATGATGCATTTTACTCATTTTAATACCCATTTACACTAAATAGGAAATATTTTTTAACTACAAATACTTCAAACGTCTTTATTTATTTTTCTTTTACCTCAAAAAAATGTTTGAGAATTTAATTTGTCGGAGTAAAAAAGTTAATATGCCGTACTCATTAAGCCTCGTCAATGTCATGCTTATTAGTGATTGTAGCGGCCAAGCGAATATTCACTGCGGGATCAGTTTGGTAACGATGGTTCAGACAGTATGTAGCCTTCTTCTTCTACTTCTAGTGCCAGTTGCAAATGGCGCTGAATATGTTACCGTAATGTACACTATTCAATCATCAATTGACTGGTAAAATAATTATTTTGATTTGTCTTAAATAGGCCTAGTATTGCCATTGGATATTTCACTATTCTATTCACTGAACTGTGAACATAGTTATTACCGATACCACCCAGATTAAATTGACACGGGATATCATTAGATCTCATCTCTAGACTGTCTAGAGGCCATTTTTTTAACGCAGTGGCTATTTTTACGGGTCCGTAAAACATATCACGCAGGCTATTTTTACGTGACTTCCTGTTGACATGCGCAGTTACAAAAAATGCAACTTCTTGTTGTCGCTAGAGTTAAAAAAAAGTTAAACAGATTGGTAATCCATATACTAGGCTAGTAGACCTCTAAATTAGTGGAAAATCAAAATCTGCTATAGAGCCCTTTTCGAGATATACCGTTTTTACGCGCCTCCTGTGGCATCCGGCATTAAATTTTGGATTTCAACTGCTTTTCTTCCAGTATTCCCACATTTTTTCTATCACATAATCGACAGAGGATTCAGTTGTATAGCTTAATACTGATTAAATGTATAAATTCTTTTAATTGTCTCAAAAGTGAGTGCCTAAGATACAGTGAGTACTCACTGCATGATTAAAGTTTTGTTTGTAATTGCTTGTAGTGCAATTTCTGTTCTTTTAAAACTTTATTTTACTACTGCAATGTTCAATGATTCTGCTGATTTCATCACCTAGTCTGGTTGTGATACTTGATTGACATTTCATGAAGAAAATATACTGCTGAGTGCAGGGAACAAAATAACCGGGTTCGCATCGCAGTTTGCGAACCACTTTGGACTCAACTGCAAATCCAACCAAATATTGATTAGCATAAATTTGCTCTTAAATAAATAAAATTGCGATTCAAAATCTCCACCAACTGTTCTTAATAGTCCCGAAAAATAATGTGTTTGAATTTAATCTGGGCTAATGTCTGCTGTTTTAGGCTCTACCTAATAACATTTTTGTTAGTTTTTCTAATTGCTCCTCAAATGATCAAAATTGATCATCAAAACTTTATTTGATTAGCAAAAATTTGTTAAATTGGGTTCAAACCTCTAGTCAATTACCGAAAGTTATTTTGTTCCCCGACTGAGTGCTGGTCCCTAAGGGTCTATTGGATTCCTGCACTACTGGATCCACAGTCATGATTCGCGGACCTCGTTTAAGGACACATTGTGTGTGATTAGATTAATACCAAGATTAACACACTGTATTTTATTTATTTATTTTATTCTCTGATTGTGTAGTTGTTGTATTTTTGACATTTTGCATTTTAAAAACATTTTAATAAATGACATTACGTGGACCTTCATTTAGTGTGTCATATTTACCCACTTATGGCCTCTCCCACCTCTTTTTGAGGCTACTAGAACTCAGAGAAACTCCTTAAGGGCTGTCTATAAAAGACGTCCACAAAAAATATGGAAAATTTTACACCTCTTACCCCCTTGTCCACATAAAATCCACCCCCATGGACAGCCCCTTACTGGCACTGCTGTGACCGAGAGACCAGGGCCAGGTATGTGTTCTTAACTCATAATACATGAAAGTAACCTCAATATTGTTCACCACAGGCTTCCCCTCCGTAAGCACAAGTTCATTAATTACTCTTGTCGCTTGGTCTTTAGCAACCTTCCTGATCATTGTTCTCACCACATCATAGCTTGTGTCATATTATAGAGCTTTTATACCTGTATTTGCCTCTTATCGAAAAGGAATTAGAAGATAAACACTTCATGTTTCGTATTTAGAGGGGGTTTAATGTATATTTAACCAGGCTTGGATCATTAGAACACGAGACGCGTCAGCGTCGGGTTGTTCTAATGGAAAATTCAAGCCTGGTTAAATATACAATAAACCCCGATAAATACGAAACATGAACGTGTTTATCGATATTGTAGCATAAATACTTTTAGTTTTTCTTTTGAACTCCTTCTCAAATGCTTACAGCGGCATTTTACATGGTGTTAGAAGGCCATAAGCGGACATTCTTTACGTCATTACGTCATTTAAATAAATATAAAGCTATTTGGTGCCTTCTGGCATTGATTTTTACCATTATATATTATTTTTTGTTTATGACGAGATAAGGGCACAGTAGGACTTGCATATTATAAGAAGGAATTATTCCCTCTTTGTATTCCCACCTTAAAACAAAATTCAAGACTTCACAGTCACCCCCCCCCCCCATGAAATGAATCTATCCGTGTCGACTCTTGTTACCGAAGAACTGGTTTAATAATGAGTAAATTGAATAAGTAGGCCTTATGCCTATTACAGGGTTCATTATAGACTTTAATTGATCAGAATACAGTGTCTCATAAACTATAGACCAAGACCCACTATAAACAAGGCTTACTAATAGTCCTAGAGGGCCGGAGCTGAAATTGACACCATGTGGACAATTACCAATTTACTTATTAAATTAAGTTTAAGCCTACAAACTTTTGGCGACCCCGATCCCCCCCACCCGGGAATTACGGCCCTGTGACGGCTGTGATTTGTGAACGTCATGAATAAAAATAAATAACCGTCGGGTGGTGCATAGATTATAGTATAAACTATAAGAATAGGGCCATATTTTATCATAATGGGACTTCTGCATGTCCACAGTGGGAAAGTGTCACGTAAAAATAAGCACCTGGCTATTTTACGGACGGATTCACGTAAAAATAAGCACCTGACTATTTTTACGGCACTAAAATTACCCAAGTCGGAAAATTTTCGCGCTGCGCATGCGCGACCGGAACTCACGTAAAAATAGCCTTTATGAAATGTTTTACGGACCCGTAAAAATAGCCACTGCGTTTTTCTAATTCACTGAATATAGTTATTTACCGCTACCACCGGCAATGTTGTTAATGTTGATTAAATTGACACGGGATATCATTCGGCCATCATAATATCATACATTAACTCATTTTGAATTAGAAAGGAATTCCCGTGACCGTGAACCATTTAAAATTAAACAAAACACTTAAACTGTCAGTAGCCTAATCTAGGAACACAGCAAAAATACTGATTTTAGATATCAAATGGCACCGGCTAAAAAAGGACCTGAAAATATCGACTTGAGTCAAACTGATGATTGACATTGCATTGAGTTGACCAAAGATGAGTTTGAAAATGACAGAGACTCAGGGGTGAGGAAGTTTAGGCTAATTTGGTAATAAATTAACAATAACAATTTAATTCACATCAATTTACGAAATAAAGAATAAGATATTTCTATCGTTCACCTGAATAAACCCTAAGCTTTCAAAGTTATAAAGTCTGGTCAATGTATAAAAATTCTTACCTGGTGCGACAATGGATAGCAGCATAAATTTGATTCAAAATGAATAATATTTCCCTTTATTTACCTTGGTTCTTTCATAAATAATGGACGATTCCCTAGCAACATCGGTTGCTACAGCGCAATATTAGTAGATTTACGATTGGTCGAAAGTTGTTGACCTCCGGAAATGACATATGACCTAATAACCTTTTGACCTGAGTTCAAAGTGTGGCCTGATACCACGTGTAGAGGGCGTTCAGCGCATCTATCCGGGAATATCGGCTGAGTTTATCGCGTGTTACTGTTATTGGCTGGTTCATGTTGTCAGAGCAAGACGCGGTGATGCAAGACTTGTAAAATAAGCATGGATCGTGGTAATAACAAGTTTGTGTCACCATTTATTGGTCGACCAAACGCTGAAAGTATGGCAGCAGCACCGTCAAATAACTTTCAAAGGAGTTTAAAAGGGATAATCGCAGGTTTGTATAAATTATAATTTATTTCAGTTTCGTCGGTCTGACAGTATGTCAACAAAAACACCGGTAGTGGCGGTAGACAGACTATATTTAAAACGTCATTCATCCAGTCAGGTGCGATTGGTTATGGATCATGGCCCAAACAATTGATGAATAGTTTGGATTTTAAAAAATAAAATTAAGAGAGTTTAATATGTATTAATCTTTCAACAATAATTGTCGATCCACCCTTAATTTTCAGGTTAAGGGTGTCAATTAAAATTAAATCCCTCCCCCCCCCCTCAAAAAACCCAAAAAAACCTTGTAAGTAAATACTAAATAGATAGAACTCAATGACCATGTGTTATTCAATTGTTCAAAGAGAGTATCCCTCCACAATTATTCCACGAGCATGGACACTCGAGTGAACCATTGTCATTGAATAACTACTAGTCCTAGTTCAGGTCTGAAGTCTGAATGTACGACGTAGGTCTCATTGACTCATTACATTACACTCGCCTGTAGGTTCAGAGATTGCGCTATTGAAGAAGCGAAAAAGTTTGGCTTCCCACTTGATTCCCAGTCAATTTTACTGGCCAACCTTTTACTGCTAATAAATGATCGCGTGTCAGTCCCTGTAAACACCTAAAATGAACATCTTAGTGAGAAAATGAGACCTTGCTTACCTCGCTAGAACCAGTATGACCGACACAGCATACAGTTAAAAAATACATCCCTGTTGCAGGCCTTGACATAAGGTTAAATAAGGGGATCAACGAATCGTTCTCCTTGTTTTTCAATGAGGTGATCAGTTTTATGATCGCCTCAAGACACACAAGGAGATCAATTGATCTTCTAAAATGATCACCTAATTTGAAGGTTTAAACAACATTTATTGATAACAGAACTAATGGGCGTCTGCGAGGTTAACAATTCCCTTGAACTTGAAGGCCATACCGGCTTCAACACGTATCACTGACAGAGGAGTTGAACATATTTTGTACTGAAGTTTGGTTATATGACCGTCATTATCCAGTTGCAAATTTGTGAATTCGTCTTTGAAAGGCCACTTATTGAAAGTTTTCTGATGCACAGTTTCATCCTTTTTCGTCGCCATATTCGGCAGACTTCACAAAGTGTAAAAAACGTGATATTTCATTGGCCATTTGTATTCGAGCTGGCCAATCAAACGCTTTATAACTTAACATGTACGGGTCCCTCTGACTTCGGTATGGTAAACTCTGTGAAGCTCGTATTCACGAAAAATGTTCTTGCGGAAAAACCTGATTGAGGACCGAACCATGAATTTATGTGTTAGTAATACTATCTATGGAACGAACACGATTCGGCTAATTACTTTCAATCTTACGTACACGATAATTGAATGCTGAATTTTGTTTTGAATAACACAGGGGGAATTAAAATAAGGTGGACTATTCGTCACTTACCAGTACCAGTTATTTTTCCGTTCGCCTACTGTTCATATGGTGATCGAAATTTTGATCCCCCTTATTTAGATTTGGGTGATCGGCAGGCGATCGACCGGTTCGATCTCCTCTTATGTCGAGGCCTGCCGTTGGCCGTTAGGGTTACCAGATTAATCATTTATTATTCTGAACAGACAAAAGCTAAAATCAGCACAGAGCACCAGCAGGGCACAAATATACTAAAGGGGGAGGGGCATGCTCCCCATTGAAATTTTGTAATTTCTGGAAGTCAGGAGATGTGAATTTAGCCTAAAAAAATTTGTTGGTGAATGGGTCTTTGACAGGCATTATTTTGATTGTCACATGTTAGTAATACACATATTTGTAGGAACCCGCCCAGTTTTAGGCCTGTATTATGCAAATTCAACCCACCTCGGTAAAATCTATGAATTTAGATGTACGATACCAGAAACTACCGAGGTTTGTCAAATGTATTGTGCACTGAACAATTTAGATCAAAAGTTTATCACTAGTTTATCTAGTTTATGTGTTTTGTGTTAATATTTCCAATTGAAAAACACCTGATTTAAAAACCGGGACATTTTGACACGTGAGAAGCATCGGGACAGGATTACAAAAAGAACCCCCAAAACCAGGACGTATGGCAGCCCTAGTCCCTAAGGAGCTATAGGCCAGTAAACTTTTTGTAGTCATTTGACTAAAAAAAACTTGCGCAAAGGAACTCTGTAGGAAAAGCCACTACTGTGCCTGGAGTAAGACGGAAGACATCAGTTGTGGAACCATTTCTAGTAGACTTAATGCTTATTATATGCTTACTCAATCATATAATAAATGTTAGGATTTATGCCATTTATTGCTTAAATGTACATAATAGTGCATAAATTTGCAGTATGTACATGTAACTACAAAATTCATATTGCTTAAATTACTCATCTCATAGTCATATTGCCATCTTTTATGAATATTATTATCAAAAACGTACTAAAATGTGTACTTTTATGGGTGGCCTACTATGGCCATCTATCAGTATTCAGGTGTCCAAAGTTCAAATCTAAATGTATAGACAACTGCTAGACTAAAATATGATAAAGTTCAAAGTTCGTGTGTATATGACAGAGAAAATTTACATACAAGAAATGTTGGTACAGAACCTTCAAACCTGAGGACTGGTTGGGGTTCAGCAAATTTTCTGATGTGGGGAGTGGTTCATAAACTAAAAGCTGAATTTTTTTCCATTTACCTTTATTTGAATTTTTTGCACATGGATTAAACATGATCAACTGTGAGTGACTAATTTGAAAAACTAAAAAAATTTAGATTCTAGAATTTTATTGGTTACATTAAAGATACATTATGGGAGATTTTGACAAGGAGTTAGCCATTCTTGCTATAAAAGTTCAAAAATAGATGTTGAAACAAGAATATATTGAAAATTTCAGTCAAATAACTTTATCCTGAACAAAGTTGTTACCACTATAACTTTTTACTAGAAATGGTAGTTAAATTCATCGACACTCTTTTCCCACTATGGCCGATTGTTGATTGACAGGCGTTAACTCCACCTACATAGTCTTGATCATCAAGCAATGTTTAAACGGTATCTAGTGAAGCTTGTGTATAGCCTCGGTCACCACTGTCTTTTATGAATAATTTCCGGAAGTATGATGAAGTCAACGTCACGGCGAAACCCCACCCGGCCACGACGCCATAGTGATTAAATCAGTCGACGAAATCCTGTTTTGATCCGAGCCCAATCCAAGCCATCCGTGGATCTACAGAGTTCATTTTGGACTTGTTGTTTAAATAAAGATCTAATTTATAATTTCTATGACATCTGAGGCTCAAAGGAAGACCGACAAAAGTCAGTTTTTGCTGATGTATGTTCAATAGTTAAGATTTTTGTAGAGCTACAAGTAATGAAAATGTATACTATGTCATTTAGAGAAATATTTCATGTCAAAAGACCATTTGGTTATCTTTAATGACCTCTATTGATTTATCATCTACATGTAACTATTTGAAACCATCTCAATCAGTTTAACAAATTATTTCTGAGATAGTTGATTTCCCTGGAGAAAAACTTTTAACAGAATATATCTTGATTCATGACAGTCAGAACAGAGCACATGACATGATTTCTAATCAAAATCTTTTAGTGACAAAATAAACAATACATGTACATGTGGCTCCGCGATCATAAAGAAAAAATGCATCACATGCATACTATTTAGACGGAAAGTTCATCCAGATTTTATGGCATGATTCCCCTTTGGTCTTGCAGGACAGAGAGCCCTGCAAGGGACAAGAATAGTCTTTCGAAACACACGAAAAGCCACAATCCTATGTATATATTGACGTGCATGTAAAACATTCCTTGGAAGTTGGGATTTTAAGAGAGAGTAGGCCTTAGTGTCGCTGTACAGGCAAACGTTCCTTCATCGCACACTGTGTGATGTACGCTCATCTTCATTATCCCAATTAGAGCAGGAAAGTAGGACGTTAAACTTCATTTCATTTATTTTTGCTATTTAGACTACCTATAGTATGTAACTGGTTTTAATTAAATTTTGGGAAATGAAATGTTGAATCATGGGCCAGATTCATTTGTAGGGCAGTCTGTTGACTGTCATTGTGATACAAACTGAATATCTTTTGATGCATCTATCGAATGAGAGATTCTTTACTTCATCCCTAACTACAAGTACAATATTAACTTTATATTTATATGAAGGTGTCAATACCCCTGAATATTTATTAAAACTCTGATGAATGAAGTTTGGAGTTTGTGAAATGTAATGGAATATAATAGACCCAACTGTACTGTTTATGATAATAATAGATATCTTATAAGAGAACATTACACCTTTATACACTATGTATTAAGGCTCATACATGTAAGGTAAATTACTAAACAAATTCACTTTGTCATTAGATAATTCTGTGTAAATTGGCATAATATGTTATCAAAATTCTTTTTTAATCCACTACATAGAGAATGGACTAGTAAGGTTTTGTTGGTTGTCATGTCATTGTGAATATTCATTCTGGCCTATTATTACTAAGAGCTTTCATCACATTCAAATCACAAACTGTGATTTTCAGCTTTATGCTATATTGAAGACTGGGGCTGCCCATAATCCGTCAGGCGAATAATTAATTAAACAATTTGGCCTTGACTGGCAAACCTTTTAATTATTGGGTCAGTGTACATTATAAAATTATCTTTTAAATAAAAAAACCCAAATGGTCCTAAATAGTAAAGCTCTTCATGAGAAATGACTTGTTACCCAAAATGTTATCTTGCTCTGAGAGTCTCTGACTCAATGACAATTGATCTTTTGCAAACTAAAAGTGATGGAAGAAACTTATTTATTTTAGGTAGTATGACATGAATATATTTATATAGAATAGATCATGACCTACAATCCTTTGTTCATGAGGTAGTTGAACTCTCTTTAGGTTATCATAGATATGGTACATACCAATAAATTTTCAACTTAAGATTAAGTAGGGAAACGTGAATAAATTATATTTTATGTATGTCGATTCTTGTAAAGTTTGCTTTTAAAATAACTACATTTATAATATATTGTTATGAAATAAAGCAAAGTTTATTCAGTTTTCTTGCTTGCATATTAACCATTCTGTATTCATCAATTGTTTTTTTGTTGTTGTAACTTGTATAAATGTAGGTTAGTTAAATAAATTGGCTCCTGGAGAAACAAGATAAGAAATGGGTTTCTTCAGATTGTATAAAAGACTTTATTGTTGAATAAAATGAATGTATAAAGAAAGTCTACTTAATTTCTTGAAGTGGTTATAAGGTAGAAATGTAAAGTTGCAACAAATTACCGTTATCTGATTTAACAACCTGTTTGCACTGATGCACTAGAAGTTAGGGGGAAGGTCACCATATGTATAGGTCAACATATGATAGAAGCGTTTCAAGATGGCCAGAATTAAATCGCTGTTTATTTTGTCTTATATAATTATTAGATATCATAAGGTAATCTAATAATCTTTCCCCAGTAAGATCACAACATTAATGTTGAATTAAATTGACAAATGATTTTTCATGTTTCCAATGCCAAAGTCTTTGAATGAAATTGAGTTAAGGCTTATGCCTGTTTACACCTGCCGTTCTCAGCTAGCTACCAGGCGATGATAAAGAAACTGACCCGTATACATTACTCCAGAAATTCACAGAAAAGTTAATTTCAGTCCCTATGCAAATTGTCCAGATGAAAACAATTATAACGGTTGATTTAAGTTTGACAGAACCGTTAGCAGACCAGATAGCCTTTATACCACTAAAATAATCTTAACTATGTGGTGTCTGGCACCATGTCCAGACACCCTTACTTCAGTCAGCCAAATTGCCCCCCCCCCCTACTTAATTAACCATGCTGTTTACCTGGCATGCTTAAAATTTGTCATGTAAACAGGGTTAAAGTCTTCAGACAAATTTACAATTGAATACATTTCATCACAGTGTGTGTAACTGTCTATACAGGTAGTGGATCCTTTATTTGACCTGACCTTTTCACCTGGTGTTGACAGTAAAATGTTTACTGTATCTAAATCTTATGGATTTTGATAGGTTATTTTGACATGACACCTTAAAATTATAGTCTGTCAAAATGTTTAGATACTGTACTTGATTGTACCAGTATACTTGGCTTTGAAACCCATAAATTAACTGGGGCTATAAAGTATGTTGCACATGCACAGGGCTGGGAATTGATATTTCTTAGTGTGTATATATACCATTGTTAAAAAATCCCAATAAAATTATTCTGTTCTGTGTTGTCAGTGGTGACAAAATCCAAAGTAGACAAACAATCCTTTTGATTTCAGTGATTCCCGATCTCTTAGAAATATCTTGTCGGTGTTCTAGAGGCTATTATAGTTGATGTCTGATTGTCTTTAAATTTATACACAATTCTTTAGGTCATGAGACAAAAATGCCTATTGATTTACAACTATTTTTGATAATTACTGCCAGAGTTATATAAAAATAATGTAGAAACTATTGAGGCTAAAGTTAATATCTGATTGACTGTAAACTTATACATAGTGCTTAACGTCATGAGTTAAAGAGCACATATAATGAGAAAACTAAATTCATTGAGCTTATAAACATTATTTACTATATGCATTTTACCGCAGTTTAACGTCAATCTGATGAAAATTAATTCAGATATCGTCACTCAAAGTCGCAAATATAGACCTACCGTAAAAACGTGTTTTTTTATTATTAGAATAAGCCGACCGTAAGCCAACAATAATTGGCTTCTGATTGAAACAAGATTGGTGTGAAATTGTTATAGCCGGCGCTACGGACATCTTTTAAGCCGATAGAAATAATCAATTGTCGGCTTTTAAGAAACAAAATGGTTTCAAATAATAATCATTAGGGTTTGACTGTCGATAGTGTGTATCGATAGTAAAAAGAAACTATCGATAAAAATTGCGATAATCAAGCAAACTATCGATAGCTTCGATAGTTTGTAATAGCGAAAGCAACATGGCTCAAATTCACTCGTATTTGTCGAATAATTACTCTGTATTTATAACAAAAAGCTCCGTTATCACTAAAATAGCGTTACACGATCTCAATGTCACGTGGAAATCTTCGTCTACCATATTAGGCATGGCTTACTAAGAAATGTGTAAAATGGTTGATTTTGGCGCGAAAAAGCTGAAAATGGTCACGTACGCCAATAACAGACATGCTGAAAGCATGTCGCATATGACAGGAAAGTTGGCTATGCCTTTTTTACAAATTACTAAACTACCAATGTAATATTAATAATATACAATTTTATATAATATAAAGAAAAAAAAAACCAATTTACTTTATTATATAATTCACAATCAGAATGCGACGTTACCGTGTACCCGAGATACCAGCTTATGAGGCTCTTCTATTCGCCCCCCTCCCCTTTTGCCGCACCTTTAGAAGACACATGACATGTTGTTTTTATCTGCACCGTCCTGTGTCGCTTCATTCTGTCGGTTTATTTGTCGATATGACTACCGATAACCGTGATAAAATATTACGTACTGATTTACGGGCTGGAGATGTTGATCAACTAGTGAATTGTAATCTATTCTAGTCACAAATATATAATCTATTACAACTTAAGACGAGAAAGGTCGGCTTTTGAAAATGCTTTGACTTATAGTAGCTTACGTGTAAAATTACGAGTTAATGATTACGCCAGTCAAATGTTAATTGGACCGACAAATACACACGTGTTAACTGGCGGTGTGTATACAGTGAGATATCGTACAGATAGTGATATATTGTATAGATAATGTGTATAGATTATGTGTAGTGCCTGTGACGTCACCAGCCAATCAACCGGATAAAGGTTGTAAATGAAAATTTGAAAACCGTTTTTGGCTGTCTGATGTTTAAACGTTAATATCTCAATTAATTTTAATCAGATTGGAGTGAACTTGACGTAAAATGAATGTAGTAACCCTTAGCTATCAATATATGCAATTAAAAATTACTATTTTATGTGGTCTTTAAAGAATCCTATTCATTTTCAACGATTTCCGATAATTACTGCCCTTGATCACTTTGAAAAATCCTTATGGACACTCTAAGGGCTAAAGTTAATATAAATTGTCATGAGACAAACAATCAAAACAGATTCTAATGTTTTCTGATAATTACATCATGTGTTGTAAATGTTCTTGTTACTGACAAAAGAAATGGAATTGATGGGTCTGTTTTTAAACGGATTGAATCCAGTCCGGGAGATTATATAGTGTTAGGGGAGTTGGATGGACAAATGGTTAGCATGTCCGCGCTGTATCATAAAGCCTGTAATTGAGTCAACTGGCATGGTTTCGAATAACCAGTTGTTAGTGACAAGGAGTAGGGTCACCCGTCCAACCTCATGGGTTTTCGCCGGGTCCTCCGGTTTCCTCCCATTGCTAAAGACCCCTAAGTGCAAGTGCATTATTCAAATGAAATTAAACCATATGTTAGTCTAGAAATGACCTAGTTTCTGTCCGGTAAACGTTGAACCCCATTTCTCTCTCTCTCTATATATTATATAGATATATATATATATACACACATGTATAGTGTTGATATTTTGTTTTCTTAATTACATGTTAAATAATCGATCTGTGTACTAACTGGAATTAATTTGAAATTGCACATAAGCTTTTCAGTTTCCCTTTGTTAATTCCTCATATGTCACACACAACTATTTTTCTCTATCAATTGGATGTTAGAGCTAGGTACGTAAAGGTATAAATGTTGACAAATAGATTTTATGTAAAGGTATAAATATTGACAAATACTTGTAATGTATTTCATAATTGGTTTCTTAAGTATTCTCTTTAAGTCTATTTATCTATGGCTGATGAATACATCATAGCATTTCTTATGCGATAATGAATGATGAATGTTTCTTGGACTGGAATTGCATCATTGTCAGAGCAGTGTTGGAAGTTCATTTAAAGTCGGTTTGTCTTACATTGTATGTGTAAAATCAAAATTGATAAGTCATATACATCCTAGAGAATTATAAATATTATAATATAGTCAGAAACTTTCAGGGGTTTTTCCCAAAATAATGGTCCTAATGTCTGATTTTATTGATAAAAAATATCAAGTCAGCTAAACTATAGTTATCCGTTCATGGTCTTAACCTAGTTCAATTTCTTGCAATCAGCTGTTTGTCCTAGCTTTGTCCTTGATAAAATGTTGATAGATGATAGACCTGCTGTTCTTACAATCAATACTCTACCAGATAAAATTCACTAGCTTTACTGTCTATAGCATTAAAATGCTTTATATGAGATGAAGGTAATAATTTGGGGTTATTTGGAAGGGTTCTGGTTTTATGTAGTAAACTCGAAATAGATCATTTATTTAAAGTTCTGCATGGTTTAATATTGATGCATTGGTGGCGCTTGTTCCCTTTCATCATGTTTCAGGGAGCTCGGGTGGTTGAATGTTCAAAGACCTGTTGTTTTAGATCATAAGGCCTGTCATTGATTCAAATGGCATGGTTTTCAATCCCAAGCTTGTACATGATTTGTCTGTCAAGCCTCGTGGGTTTTCAATGGATTTTCTAATTAAATCTTACTGCTAAAGATCATCCTACCTTTCTCAACATTTCAGTTCCTTTAGTTGCAGATGATGTGGGCACATCAGACGAGGAAATAATGATTCAAACTGTACCTGTCAGACACTGACAAACCTGACATTTTTAACTTTGTGACCAGGAAATCTGTGCTTGACAAAATAAAAGGAAGGAGAGGGTTTGTGTCTGACAATGCATTAATTTGTACCAGGCTGTGTGACAGATGTTATTCCCTGACTTGTTCCCATGGTACATGTAGTTAAGCCAGTGTAGAACCCCAGAATCTGGTCAATAATGTCCAAGGCTCGAACAATGGACCCCATAATTATGTCGCCCATTTATACATGTACTTCTTTCCCAATCAAAATTCAAATTAGTAACAAAATTTGTTGTAACATTTTGAAATTTCTTCTTTCAGGTGGAATCACTGGAGGTTTAGAAATCTGTATCACATTTCCAACCGAATATGTTAAAACACAATTACAGTTAGATGAGAAGGCTGGTAATAAACGCTATGATGGTATTGTAGACTGTGTTAAAAAGACAGTTAACAATCATGGTGTACGTGGTTTATATAGAGGGTTAAATGTATTATTATATGGATCTATACCAAAATCAGCTGTTAGGTAAGATTGAAAACTGTGTACTGTAACATATCAATTGATTTTCTATATATTGTAAGATAAGTGGTTTATGTGTAATCAAATTCATGTGAACTGAAGAAGGTGTTTAACATTTATTTGACTGGTGTACATGTACCTTAACCTTTTAGCACTTACATGTAGATCAACTCCCTAGAGCAACAATTTCAAATTCTTAAGTTACATTTTTAAAATGTATTAAAATAAAGCATTAAGATAGATGGTATCAATAAACAGTCCTACCTAGTTAAAGAATAATCCTATTAATCCAATAATTCACTATTGCCAGTTGAGAAATTGGCAAAAATGTCATTTTCAACTTTAAATTCAAACGTTTGAAGATAGCTATACCCTGGGGGGGAATGGGAAAACAAGGGAGGTGATTTAAGTGTATGGAATAATGTCTATGATTGTATAATAGTGGGTTGACAACCTATTGAGCAAAAGACATAGAAATAATTGTTTTGACTTTCTTAGAAAATATGAAATTCTCACTTTAAATATCCAGATTCTGTCTTTTAAAGTGGTTAGATGATCTTTAGCTAAACTAGAAATGCTTTTGCTCAGTGTGACACTCCAAAATGTGACTCAGGGAGACATGTGACAGTATTATGAAACAAAATATTTCAGTTGAGTAAACTGGGCTCTGTCAAAATCTAGAGTAGCCAAGCAGGTAAACCAGTCCACCAAAAATTTACTTTTGCATTGGAAAAAACGGTAAATGGCTGATAAATATTAAATTGAATTTTCCAGAAATGGTTAAAAATTACTGTACCACACCTTCCCCTACTACAGGTACTTAGAGAACAAAAATGTGTAGCAAGCTTAATGTGACAAATGATAGGTTGCATTAAATTAAGTCAATAATTTCTTGCTTTACAAGATATTGAAACTACCCAGACATATAGAAATACATACAATGTTACCAACAGTTTCTGCTCCAAGCCCCTTTGCAACATTCCTTGCATGAAGTAAAACAAATATTTGTATCAGTTTAATAAGCATTAACAGGTTTAAGTTATAGGACTGTTTGCATGCACTTCTCTAACATCACTCTATACTGAAAACAGTAAATTTAGTAGTCACTGGGGGAAGGGGGGGGGGACACACATCAATTCTCAATATCAAATATTCTATATCCAAAATATTCAGAAATTCATGTAGTGTTTATATTGAGAAAAGAAAAGAGTTGTCCAAGTAGGATTTTTATACGCCCACATTTTCATGTGGACGTATTATGTCGTCGCCCCTGTCCGTCCGTCCACAATTTGTTTGTGGACTCTCTACAGGTCACAATTCTTATCCGATTTTAACGAAACTTGAAATATAGGTTTATCCCCAAAAGATCTCGGCTGCTTTCGATATTGGCATGTATCGGATCAAAACTTCATGGATTATGGCCCCTGATTGTACGAAAAATCACGTTTTTAGCTTGTGGACCCTATAGAGGTCACAATTTTGAACCGATTTTGATGAAACTTGACATGCATGTTTGTAACCTAAAGATCTTGGTTCCTTTCGATATTTGCGGCTATCGGAATGTAATTTCCTGGATTATGGCCCCTGATTGTCTTAAAAATCACCCTTTTTAGCTTGTGGTCCCTCTGGAGGTCACAATTATTATTCGATTTAAAAAACCGTTTGATTATATCACCGTTACACCCTAAGGAAGGTTGAGTTCGAATTTCGGGAAAATCGGACGAAAATTGCCATACAAAATGGCCGCCGTTTGTACGCGAAGACAGTTAAAAAATGGTATATCAAGGTTGTGGACCCTGTGGAGGTCACAATTTTGATTCGATTTTGATGAAACTTGAAATTCATGGTTATAACCCAAAGATCTTGCTTCCTTTCGATATTTGTGCATATCGGATCGTAACTTCCTGAATTATGGCCCCTGATTATACGAAAAATTGCCTTTTTTTTAGCTTGGAGGTCACAATTATTATTCGATTTAAAAAACCGTTTGATTATATCACCATTACACCCTAAGGAAGGTTGAGTTCGAATTTCGGGAAAATCGGACGAAAATTGCCATACAAAATGGCCGCCGTTTGTACGCGAATACTGTTAAAAAATGGTATATCAAGGTTGTGGACCCTGTGGAGGTCACAATTTTGATTCGATTTTAATGAAACTTGGAATTCATGGTTATAACCCAAAGATCTTGCTTCCTTTCGATATTTGCACATATCGGATTGTAACTTCCTGAATTATGGCCCCTGATTATACGCAAAATCGCCTTTTTTTTAGCTTGGAGGTCACAATTATTATCTGATTTAAAAAAACGTTTGATTATATTACCGTTACACCGTAAGGAAGGTTGAGTTCGAATTTCGGGAAAATCAGACCAAAATTGCCATACAAAATGGCCGCCGTTTGTACGCGAATACTGTTAAAAAATGGTATATCAAGGTTGTGGACCTTGTAAAGGTCACAATTTTAATTCGATTTTGATGAAACTTGAAATTCATGGTTATAACCCAACGATCTTGGTTCTTTTCGATATTTGCGCATATCGGATCGTAACTTCCTGAATTATGGCCCCTAAAGATGTAGGAAAAATCACTTTCGGTATTGCTTGTTCTCTATCCATCTCTCGAAAATGTGGGCGTATCCTGCCTGGCAGTGCCAGCCTATCTTTTAGTCGTGTTGTGCACAGAATTAAAGAGTCATCTGACTAGCGCAAAAATGTTAACATTTTTTGCCTCGGTAATTTTCCTTGGCCGCCATGGGCTAATTCAGTTTTTCAGTCCTATATTGATTTTTATTGTTCGATTTGTATAAAACAAAGTTAATATGCTTCGTTGTCTCAATTGTCATTTTTTTTATGACCAAAAGTGTTATCTATCGGCACCGGAAGTGGCATAATTTTACCAAAAACTACAATTTTGACAGTTAGGTACCATTTTTCGAAAACAAATATTATTTTTTTGAAAAATTATATGACCCAAAGAGTGTGCCCTTTCAAGGCGCAAAAAATGTCGGAAGCAGTTTTTTTAATTTCGATTTCATTTTCGAGCAAATTCGATTAAATGGCTAAAAATGGTGTAAAATTGACCTATTTACAACCTATTCAGGCTTTTCAGATTTTAAAATATTTCTTCGTAACTTTTATAAACTTGTAGCTATAATCCATACGAAGAAAATGTATGTTAAAATTAGTTTGTAATATAAGCAGTTCCCAAGAAATGGGCAGTTCTGTACAAGTCACTGTTTTCGTTATTTTGCCTGTAAAATAGTCAATTATTATTGGATTTTTATAAAAGTGACATCATTTGATTCAAAAAGCATGTAGCGTCATATCAAGTTGATTACAATTTAAAATTGACACCGGAAATGACGTCATTTGGTCAAAAACTGCATTTTAAACTTTTTAAATCAATGTTTTATTCAACCATGAATAACTTAATATGTATTAATAATTTTAACTTTTGGTTTAAATTCACATATAAATACAACTCATATGGTCATATAGATATCATAAAATTGTTTCTAACTTGTTCGGTTGCCGAGAAATAGACGGTTTTCTACAGGTCACTTTTGAAGGTTTCGGGGCCATAAAAGTGTCAATTATTATTCGATTTTCATAAACGTTACACCGTGTTATACCTAATGCCATTTGTGATTTCATACAAGTAATTTAAGACTTTCATTATCACCGGAAGTAACGTCATTTTGGCAAAAACTGAATTTTTAGCCTTCAAAACAGATATTTTATTCAAATGAGTCTGTTTTGAAATCTTTTTCAAATTATGGTATTTGATGCCAATCAACAAATAGAATGAACCCATACGATCATACAGATACCAAAAAATGGTTTCTAACTTGTACGGTTGCAGAGAAATAGCAGATTTTCTACAAGTCACTTTTCAAGTTTTTTGGTCTTTAAAAGTGGCAATTATTATTCGATTTACATAAAATTGTCACTATATGATATCGTATGCCATTTCTGATTTCATAAGACTAATTGAACATTTTCATTAACACCGGAAGTAATTTAATTTTGTCAAGATCATTTACAAGTAACAAATATGTATAAAATGACTTGATATTGCTGGATTGATTGGTTGATTCTACGTCCATTTTATTTGTGTGCAATGTTAATTTGGAAACCTGTTTAGTGGTTTCGTTGGTACCGGAAGTGACATATGTTCAAGTGTAACTTGGCACCGAAAGTGACATGTTTAAGAGTAACTTGGCACCGAAAGTGACATGTTTAAGAGTAACTTGGCACCAGTGAAACCCGTCATTCCTGCATGCAGGTCTAGTTCTTCTTATTATTATTATTATTCTTCTTTTGTTTTGAGTAGATCTCAGCAACTGCGTGTCGCATCGTTACGATTTCTTCGGTTTTACTGGGAAAGTGGGTGTGACTTAGAGGATAAAGCTATTTTGAACGTGCTGCGACAATGCGAAATGTCCGAAATCACCGAAGTTAGCGTTTTTAATAATATTGCAGTAATTTTAACAATAATCATTGGATTTTAACTGTCGATACATTTTGGCATACCCGGAGACAGGGCACATAGCTACGCTACTTTCGATTTTTGATTTTCGGCAAATCTTCGAAGATATTAGGCGCCAAATTTCGAAAATTTAAAATTTTACAAAAAACTTTTTTATTTATGAATATTTTTTAGTCGTGTTGTGCACAGAAATAAAGAGTCATCTGACTAGCGCAAAAATGTTAAAAGATTTTGTCTCATCAATTTTCCTTGGCCGCCATTGGCTAATTCAGTTTTTCAGTCCTAGATTAATTTTTTATTGTTCGATTTGTATAAAACAAAGTTCATATGCTTCGTTGCCTCAATTGTCATTTTTTTTATTACCGAAAGTGTTATCTGTCGGCACCGGAAGTGGCATAATTTTACCAAAAACTACAATTTTGACAGTTAGGTACATTTTTCGAAAACAAATATTACTTTTTTGAAAAATTATATGACTCAAAGAGTGTGTCCTTTGTAGGCGCAAAAAATGTCGGAAGCAGTTTTTTTAATTTCGATTTCATTTTCGAGCAAATTGGATTAAGAGGCTAAAAATGGTGTAAAATTGACCTATTTACAACCCATTCAGGCTTTTCAGATTTTAAAATATTTCTTCGTAACTTTTAAAAACATGTAGCTATAATCCATACGAAGAAAATGTATGTTAAAATTAGTTTGTAATATAAGCAGTTGCCAAGAAATGGGCAGTTCTGCATAAGTCACTGTTTTCGTTAGTTTGCCAGTAAAATAGTCAATTATTATTGGATTTTTATAAAAGTGACATCATTTGATTCAAAAAGCATGTAGCGTCATATCAAGTTGATTACAATTTAAAATTGACACCGGAAGTGACGTCATTTTGTCAAAAAACTGCATTTTAAACTTTTTAAATCAATGTTTTATTCAACCAAGAATTACTTAATATGTATTAATAATTTTAACTTTTGGTTTAAATTCACATATAAACACAACTCATATGGTCATATAGATATCATAAAATTGTTTCTAACTTGTTCGGTTGCCGAGAAATAGACGGTTTTCTACAGGTCACTTTTGAAGGTTTTGGGGCCATAAAAGTGTCAATTATTATTCGATTTTCATAAACGTTACACCATATTATACCTAATGCCATTTGGGATTTCATACAAGTAATTTAAGAATTTTATTATCACCGGAAGTAACGTCATTTTGGCAAAAACTGTATTTTTAGCCTTCAAAACGGATATTTTATTCAAATGAGTCTGTTTTGAAATCTTTTTCAAATTATGGTATTTGATGCCATTCAACAAATAGAATGAACCCATACGATCATACAGAGACCACAAAATGGTTTCTAACTTGTATGGTTGCAGAGAAATAGCCGATTTTCTACAAGTCACTTTTCAAGTTTTTTGGTCTTTAAAAGTGGCAATTATTATTCGATTTACATAAAATTTTCACTATATTATTATGATATCGTATGCCATTTCTGATTTCATAAAACTAATTGAACATTTTCATTAACACCGGAAGTAATGTAATTTTGTCAAGATATTGCTGGATTTGGTTGATTCTGCGTCCATTTTATTTGGTGTGAGCAATGTTTATTTGGAAATCTGTTTAGTGGTTTTGTTGGTGCCGGAAGTGACATATGTTCAAGGGCAACTTGGCACCGGAAGTGATATGTTCAAGGGTAACGTGGCACCAGTGAAACCCGTCATTCCTGCATGCAGGTCTAGTTATTAGGGTTTCACACTGCGTAGCTTGTGTGAAACACTATTGTTTTTGTTAAAATTATTATTCTTATTATTATTATTCAGATTCCAATTTGAATAGATCTCAGCAACTACGTGTCGCATCGTTATGATTTCTTCGGTTTTACTGGGAAAGTGGGTGTGACTTAGAGGATAAAGCTATTTTGAACGTTCTGCGGCAATGCGAAATGTCCGAAATCACCAAATTATCGTTTTTTAAAATATTGCAGTAATTTTAACAATAATCATTGAATTTTAAATTTCGATACATTTTGGCATAGCCGGAGACAGGGCACATAGCTACGCTACTTTCGATTTTTGATTTTCGGCAAATCTTCGAAGATATTAGGCGCCAAATTTCGAAAATTTAAAATTTTACAAAAAACTTTTTTATTTATGAATATTTTTTAGTCGTATTGTGCACAGAAATAAAGAGTCATCTGACTAGTGCAAAAATGTTAAAAAATTTTGTCTCAGTAATTTTCCTTGGCCGCCATTGGCTAATTCAGTTTTTCAGTCCTAGATTAATTTTTTATTGTTCGATTTGTATAAAACAAAGTTCATATGCTTCGTTGTCTCAGTTGTCATTTTTTTTATTACCGGAAGTGTTATCTGTCGGCACCGGAAGTGGCATAATTTTACCAAAAACTACAATTTTGACAGTTAGGTACCATTTTTCGAAAACAAATATTATTTTTTGGAAAAATTATTTGACTCAAAGAGTGTGCCCTTTCAAGGTGCAAAAAATGTCGGAAGCAGTTTTTTTAATTTCGATTTCATTTTCGAGCAAATTCGATTAAATGGCTAAAAATGGTGTAAAATTGACCTATTTACAACCTATTCAGGCTTTTCAGATTTTAAAATATTTCTTCGTAACTTTTATAAACTTGTAGCTATAATCCATACGAAGAAAATGTATGTTACAATTAGTTTGTAATATAAGCAGTTCCCAAGAAATGGGCAGTTCTGTACAAGTCACTGTTTTCGTTATTTTGCCTGTAAAATAGTCAATTATTATTGGATTTTTATAAAAGTGACATCATTTGATTCAAAAAGCATGTAGCGTCATATCAAGTTGATTACAATTTAAAATTGACACCGGAAATGACGTCATTTGGTCAAAATCTGCATTTTAAACTTTTTAAATCAATGTTTTATTCAACCATGAATAACTTAATATGTATTAATAATTTTAACTTTTGGTTTAAATTCACATATAAATACAACTCATATGGTCATATAGATATCATAAAATTGTTTCTAACTTGTTCGGTTGCCGAGAAATAGACGGTTTTCTACAGGTCTCTTTTGAAGGTTTCGGGGCCATAAAATTGTCAATTATTATTCGATTTTCATAAACGTTACACCATGTTATACCTAATGCCATTTGTGATTTCATACAAGTAATTTAAGACTTTCATTATCACCGGAAGTAACGTCATTTTGGCAAAAACTGAATTTTTAGCCTTCAAAACAGATATTTTATTCAAATGAGTCTGTTTTGAAATCTTTTTCAAATTATGGTATTTGATGCCAATCAACAAATAGAATGAACCCATACGATCATACAGATACCAAAAAATGGTTCTAACTTGTACGGTTGCAGAGAAATAGCAGATTTTCTACAAGTCACTTTTCCAGGTTTTTGGTCTTTAAAAGTGGCAATTATTATTCGATTTACATAAAATTGTCACTATATGATATCGTATGCCATTTCTGATTTCATAAGACTAATTGAACATTTTCATTAACACCGGAAGTAATTTAATTTTGTCAAGAACATTTACAAGTAACAAATGTATAAAATGACTTGATATTGCTGGATTGATTGGTTGATTCTACGTCCATTTTATTTGTGTGCAATGTTAATTTGGAAACCTGTTTAGTGGTTTCGTTGGTACCGGAAGTGACATATGTTCAAGTGTAACTTGGCACCGAAAGTGACATGTTTAAGAGTAACTTGGCACCAGTGAAACCCGTCATTCCTGCATGCAGGTCTAGTTCACAGTTAAAAATAACTAGAAAAAATTACTCAAAATAAGTTTTCAGAAACTTATTTTAAGAAAAATAATATATCCCATGGGTAAGAAAAAAATTGGTCATGAAATTCTTAAAACAAGATTATTATACCCAGAAAAATTATCTAGTTTTAAGAAATATTTTCCTAAGAAAGAAAACCTTAATTTAAGTTTTGAAAATCTTATATTAACAATAATTTTCTTGATGATTGCAAAGAAAATTGTTCCCATATGATTTTCAAAATTCGATCTATTACTCACCAAACCAAGAAATGCAATCTACTTTTAAGATATTTTCTGTAAATTAAAATTGAAAACATCTTAAAAGTAGATTGTATTTCTTGGTTTGGTGAATAATAAAATCAAAATTCTTCTTCTAAATATTATGGTTTTAATATTTCAGAAAATGTTTGTTTTTTCTAGTTCATCTTTTTATATTATGATCAATTTTATGTTCCAATATTTTGAAAAATAGCACATTAAATTTAAAAAAAAACCTAACAAGAATCTTAGGCTAGAACAATTTAACATAATACAAATTATAGATTATACAATATCAAAGCAGGAGTGGAGGAACGGATTGACCGACGAACATGCCTGGGGTGACAACTGTAAGTCCAACTTATCACAAGTGGATGCCATGTATAAAAAGGAATACTAAAAGTCTAAATTATTCTCAAAACAATTTTATTTTCTTCAAGATGTAAATTTTCTATATTTTTTAAGTAGCCTTGTGAATTGTTCCGCAATCACTGTTGTGTACATCATGTCCCCAAACATCCATGTGGACCACAGGGAGTATATTAGAGATGCCCTGGAATAGGAATTGTTGTAGTTCTGTAAATATTCTTCCATAATTGGCCACATACAATGTTTCTTGTAATGTGTCATCTGTTATTGAATGATTCCATTAAAACTGCTCAGCGAACTTGATTGCTGAAAAAGGAATTTTAAAAAATATTTTATTACCCATTGATATTATTTGCTTGCCTGATATTATGTGTTACTGGAATATTTTGACTTGGCCGAACATACTGTTTAACATAGGTATAGCAACCATGCTTTGTCGTAGCCTATAATTTTTTTCAGATCTTCATCAAATTTGCTAGGGATCATCTTCATAATGATATGCTCACTGCATGTCTAAATCACTGATAACGGTGCAGAAAATGAATCTGTCCAATAGTTCCATTCGTTAGTGTGAATACAAGCTGGCATTTTTCTGATTCATTAAAGTTATTTTACCTTGCCAAGGACTCCAAACAAGAACATCACCTCCCATGTTCTCGAGCTTCTCCATGCAGACTTGAACAAAAGTATTCTCCTGCCTCAACTCTCTCTGCATTTCTTCCAAAAGCTGAAATATAGTTAAAACCAATCTTATAACTTATATTTCTATTACTAAATACCAGAAAACTAAAACAAGAAGTATGTTGACACACATGTCATTTTGAAATGGAAAGATATGTTGCATACTAATTTGGATGGTATGTAAAACTTAAAACTGTCATGTGCCAGAGGAACTCATCTAGTTTGTATTCAACAGTTTGTAGGCCTATAAGCAGTCACCTGTAGTGTGTGGTACTGTAGCCTATATTTCACACTGTGATTGTGAATAGTTCTAAAACCTTGGTTACGCTGTGGTAATTCATAGAAGGTGAACATAAAAATCACCACGAATGAACAGAACTGAAGCAGCTGATTATGACACATTGCATTGACAGATATCCAGGCCTCGGGTACATAATGATATGGTATAATAAATAATAGATAAAAAAAAAACACTGTTACTTACCCTTAGATGTGCCTGCAATTTCTGATGAATATTTATCACTTCGTGTTGTATTATAAACAGTGAAATACAATTACCGTCTGCAGCGGCGAGCAGGGTTGCCATTTTGAAACTAACACGTCGTTTTGAAAACGTCACATAATGTATGACGTTACGTGAAAAATGACGTCAAATGCACGTGATGTTCGGCAAATATCGTTGTATCTAACAACTTTTTGTTTGTCCGAGAAGTTTAGTATTGGCGCCGTTCTTTCGGCCGTGCGTATTGTATAGCTACGCTACGACTGAATGCGGTTCATTTAAACTTGTAAACTCGTTTTCTTTTCTCATTCACGAGTATACCTTTTTGAAAATGCATTATACAATACAAGGATCGATACTAAAATAAACTATATAATGTAGGCCCCTTCTATGTCAAAAAGTGCCCATTGAATTGATTTAGTCAAATATTTTTCCCGGATCACGACAGCCATGACACGTCCCACGCTGAATGACACTGAATGATAATCACTATCTACCGGAACTCTCAATGTAATTGGTATTATTTATATTTCCGCTCTATTAAAATTTAATCTTATCTAAAATCAATGATTACTTTCGAAAATCAAAGTATTGGTCTTCACAATTCGTCAAGATGTATAGAAACTGAACAGAAACCGGGATAATTCTAACGGGTGGAAAGGTGAGCGAGAAGTCACGTGATCGACGTAAACAAAGCTTATGTCAGCATTTGCAATTTTAGGAATGAATACTCGACGGTAGATTATACTAATTATAGCAGTATTTTTCATCAAAAAGCAATAAAATATCGTAAATAACATGAAAAAGAAAACATTCTGTTCAATATTTATGTTAAATATCATCTAGAAAATCGCGGTATGTTCGGTTTTTCGATATTTTTTCTGAAGACGCCAGACGGTATTTTTCACGGTTTTTATTTCTGTGACGTTTTTATATGGAAATACCGGTACCTAAATATCGCCCATCTAGGTGACGCATGTTGCTGCTTGTTGATTGATTTACTAAAAAAATAACAATACAATTCCCAGATATCTGGGTTATCATTCATAATTAAATGTCTTGTTGGGTAAGTCTTGGTCTAGCAATGAGTATTGTATGTTACATATGATTTGCATTTTATAAGGATACCATAGGCATAGATGGAACATTAATACTACAGCTTTGAGAAGTCATAGGTATGGAACTTGCACATGTGGGGGGACCATGAAGGAATGGTTATGTTTTGATAGCTTAAATTATAGGTATATGTATGACATGAATTTTGCAAAAGACATGAATCCAAAAAAAAAAAAAAAAAAGACAATGAAAATTATTGAAAGAATTATGATGAATATACAAATTGAGAATTTTTGTGAGGTGGATCTACTTCCATAAAACCAATACACAATTACCTATAGTAATAATTCATTTAAATTTTCATATAAGCCACCCAACTATCCTTGTTTAAGATGGTTATAATTTCTGTATTTTTCTCTCTATTGCAATATATAGGTATTCCAGAAAATTACGGGATATCAAAGTGAAATTTCGATGTAAGCAATTACACTGTGATAGGTTGAATGTCAAGTTAATCACAAGCCTTTGTGGACGGATTATTGACAGAGGCAACAACAATACAGTGTTTCAATGTGGGAGGCACTGAGAGCATATAAAATTGACAACGGTTTTGGAATGCCGATTCGAATATCGATATAGATTAGATAATTATAATCTAGCTGTTATCTTATTTCAAAGGAAACAAGACACAAAATCTAGATATAAGAAAATTATAATAAATATCCAGAAGTCTCATTTTCTTTCTTATACATAAACTTGATACAAGAAAATATTCTTAGGATAGTTTTCTTATTCCAAGAAAAATTTCTTATTTTAAGAATTATAATCTTGATGGGGAATATATTTCTTAATTTAAGTAAATATTTTGATATTCAAAATATTCTCTAGAAAATTATCCCGATATTTTCTTATTTTAAGAAAATAATTTCTAGTTATAAGATTATTTTCTTATTTTTCTTAAAATAGGAAAATGATTTTTTACTGTGTTCTTATTATTATTATTAGGGTTTCACACTGCGTAGCTTGTGTGAAACACTATTGTTTTTGTTAAAATTATTAGGGTTTCACACTGCGTAGCTTGTGTGAAACACTATTGTTTTTGTTAAAATTATTAGGGTTTCACACTGCGTAGCTTGTGTGAAACACTATTGTTTTTGTTAAAATTATTCTTATTATTATTCTTCTTATTATTATTATTTTTTTTTTTCCAATTTGCTTATATCTCAGCAACTACTTGTCGGATCGATACAATGTCTTCAGTTTTACTGGGAAAGTGGGTGTGACTTAGAGATTAAAGCTATTCCCGGCCTTCTGCGACATTGCGAAACGTCCGAAATCACCGAAATTGTCGTTTTTTGAAATATTGCCGTAATATTAACAATAATCATTGTATTTTAGCATATGATGCTTGTTGACATAGCCAGAAACAGGGGACATAGCTATGTTACTTCTGATTTTTGATTTTCGACGAATCTTGGAAGATATTAGGCGCCAAATTTTGAAAATTTAAATTTTTACAAAAAACTTTTTTATTTATTAATATTTATATATGACATTTTAACCAAGGTTAAAGAGTCATCTGATTTGAGCAAAAATGTCAACATTTTTTGTTTCCGTAATTTTCCTTGGCCGCTATTGGCTAATTCAGTTTTTCAGTCCTACATTAATTATTTATTGTTGGATTTGTATAAAACCATGTTCATATGTTCCGTGGTTCAAAATGTCATTTTTTTTGTTACCGGTAAAGTTTCCTGAAGGCACCGGATGTGACGTAAATTCAGCAAAAACTGCAATATTGACAGTTCGGTACAACTTTTTGAAAGCAAATACTATTTTCTACAAATCTGATCTTACTCAAAAGATGCGCCGTGTAAAGGTGCACAAAATCTCGGACTCAGTTTTTTTAATTTCGATTTTGTTTTCGGGCCATTTCGATTAAAAGGTAAAAAAAGGGGTAAAAATAAGCTATTTACAACCCATCCAGTGTCTTCATATATTAAAATATTTCTTCGATACTTTCATAAACTTGTAGCAATAATCCATACAAAGAGAATGTATGTGAAATTTAGTTTGTTATATGAGCAGTTGCCGAGAAATGGGCAATTTTGCATGAGTCACTTGTCACGTTATTTTGGCTGTAAAAGAATCAATTATTATTCGATTTTCAATTTTTTTTCACTGTCTGTTGCCTATTTCCACAGTCGACTATTCCAAACCATTTTAACACTTTCACTGTCACCGGAAGTGACGTCATTTAGGCAATAACTGGATTTTTAGCCTTAAAAATACATTTTTTATTCAAATGAGTATTATTTGTAATATTTTTAGAATTATGAAATTTGGTTCCCATCAACAAATAGAATGAACCCATACGATCATATAGATACCACAAAATGGTTTCTAACGTGTACGGTTGCAGAGAAATGGACGATTTTCCACAAGTCACTTTTTACTTTATTTTGGCTCTAAAAGAATCAGTTATTATTCGATTTTCATTAAATGTTCACCATATGATGTCTTATGCCATTTACGATTTCATAGAACTAATTTAAATTTTTTGGTATCACCGGAAGTGATGCCATTTTGGCAAAAACTTAATTTTTAGCCTTCAAAACAGATATTTTATTCAAATGAGTCTGATTTGTAATGTTTTCAAAATTATGATATTTGATTCCAATCAACAAATAGATTGAACCCTTACGATCATACAGATACCACAAAATGGTTTCTAACTTGTGCGGTTGCAGAGAAATAGGCGATTGTCTACAAGTCACTTTTCAAGGTTTTTGGTCTATAAAAGTGGCAATTATTATTCTATTTACATAACATTTTCACTATATGATATCAAAAGGCAATTCGGATTTCATAAAACTAATTGAACATTTTCATTATCACCGGAAGTAATGTATTTTTGTCAGGATCACTTACAAGTAACAAAAGTATAAAATGAATTGATATTGCTGGATTTGGTTGATTCTGCGTCCAATTTATTTGAAGTGTGCAATGCTTATGGGGAAACCTGTTTAATGGTTTCATTGGTATCGGAAGTGACATATGTTCAAATGTAACGTGGCACCGGAAGTGACATGTTAAAGGGTGACGTGGCACCAGTGAAACCCGTCATTCCTGCATGCAGGTCTAGTTATTCTTATTATTATTATTCAGATTCCAATTTGAATAGATCTCAGCAACTACGTGTCGCATCGTTATGATTTCTTCGGTTTTACTGGGAAAGTGGGTGTGACTTAGAGGATAAAGCTATTTTGAACGTTCTGCGACAATGCGAAATGTCCGAAATCACCAAATTATCGTTTTTTAAAATATTGCAGTAATTTTAACAATAATCATTGAATTTTAACTTTCGATACATTTTGGCATAGCCGGAGACAGGGCACATAGCTACGCTACTTTCGATTTTTGATTTTCGGCAAATCTTCGAAGATATTAGGCGCCAAATTTCGAAAATTTAAAATTTTACAAAAAACTTTTTTATTTATGAATATTTTTTAGTCGTATTGTGCACAGAATTAAAGAGTCATCTGACTAGTGCAAAAATGTTAAAAAAATTTGTCTCAGTAATTTTCCTTGGCCGCCATTGGCTAATTCAGTTTTTCAGTCCTAGATTAATTTTTTATTGTTCGATTTGTATAAAACAAATTTCATATGCTTCGTTGTCTCAGTTGTCATTTTTTTTATTACCGGAAGTGTTATCTGTCGGCACCGGAAGTGGCATAATTTTACCAAAAACTACAATTTTGACAGTTAGGTACCATTTTTCGAAAACAAATATTATTTTTTGGAAAAATTATTTGACTCAAAGAGTGTGCCCTTTCAAGGCGCAAAAAATGTCGGAAGCAGTTTTTTTAATTTCGATTTCATTTTCGAGCAAATTCGATTAAATGGCTAAAAATGGTGTAAAATTGACCTATTTACAACCTATTCAGGCTTTTTAGATTTCAAAATATTTCTTCGTAATTTTTATAAACTTGTAGCTATAATCCATACGAAGAAAATGTATGTTAAAATTAGTTTGTAATATAAGCAGTTCCCAAGAAATGGGCAGTTCTGTACAAGTCACTGTTTTCGTTATTTTGCCTGTAAAATAGTCAATTATTATTGGATTTTTATAAAAGTGACATCATTTGATTCAAAAAGCATGTAGCGTCAAGTTGATTACAATTTAAAATTGACACCGGAAGTGACGTCATTTGGTCAAAAACTGCATCTTAAACTTTTTAAATCAATGTTTTATTCAACCTTGAATAACTTAATATGTATTAATAATTTTAACTTTTGGTTTAAATTCACATATAAATACAACTCATATTGTCATATAGATATCATAAAATTGTTTCTAACTTGTTTGGTTGCCGAGAAATAGACGGTTTTCTACAGGTCACTTTTGAAGGTTTCGGGGCCATAAAAGTGTCAATTATTATTCGATTTTCATAAACGTTACACCATGTTATACCTAATGCCATTTGTGATTTCATACAAGTAATTTAAGATTTTCATTATCACCGGAAGTAACGTCATTTTGGCAAAAACTGAATTTTTAGCCTTCAAAACAGATATTTTATTCAAATGAGTCTGTTTTGAAATCTTTTTCAAATTATGGTATTTGATGCCAATCAACAAATAGAATGAACCCATACGATCATACAGATACCAAAAAATGGTTTCTAACTTGTACGGTTGCACAGAAATAGCAGATTTTCTACAAGTCACTTTTCAAGTTTTTTGGTCTTTAAAAGTGGCAATTATTATTCGATTTACATAAAATTGTCACTATATGATATCGTATGCCATTTCTGATTTCATAAGACTAATTGAACATTTTCATTAACACCGGAAGTAATTTAATTTTGTCAAGATCATTTACAAGTAACAAATGTATAAAATGACTTGATATTGCTGGATTGATTGGTTGATTCTACGTCCATTTTATTTGTGTGCAATGTTAATTTGGAAACCTGTTTCGTGGTTTCGTTGGTACCGGAAGTGACATATGTTCAAGTGTAACTTGGCACCGAAAGTGACATGTTTAAGAGTAACTTGGCACCAGTGAAACCCGTCATTCCTGCATGCAGGTCTAGTTAGGCTTTCAGACTTTCGTCTGAAAGCCTATTGAGATTACTAAAATTATTATTATTATTTACCGCGAGGGCCTAGATCTCTATGATCGAAACAGATATCGATCTGGAATTAGATTTTCTATTGGGAAACCATGTGGTGGCTACTTGATAAAATATTTTCGAAATTTCTGCGCATACCGGAAGTGACCGAACTTTGTACGTTGTCTAAAAATTGAAAATTGGCCATAGTTTCGCCAATTCTTTATCCATTTTCAAACAAATTACATTTTTGGAATCCCTGAATCTTTTCTGAGACAATGGCTATCTCACATTTTTCAATTTCGAACATTCGTCTATGACTTTTATCGTTTGAAAATTGAAAAGATGTTGTTTACGAGACAATTTTTGTTATTTTTAAAAATTTTCAAATTTGACCTACATTTTTGGATACCTGAAGTCCATCCGATTCCAGTAATATAAGTTTCATTCAGAGTTATCGCCCTTTATTTTTCGAATTTTTTCGAATTTTCTTCCCATTTTGTGAGCTCGGGTTTCGGTTTATGGCAGAATTGACGTTTCTGAAACTTCTGGAACATGAAGTTATAGTCCAATACCAACTTATAAAGCAATTTCGACAAGAATCCTTAAACCGGAAGTGGTCGAAATAATGGGCAATATTTTGAAAAAAATGCAAAAAATGGATATTTTGGGGAAAAACGCGATTTCTCAGCCCGATATCAATGGATTAAAGAAATTAGGGTACCGTTGGACTGCACTAGGATTGTACTATCGTATGATACACAATTCATACGGATTCTATGATCAGGCAGCAAAATATGGCACTCTGAAAATCAAGTATTTTCTGATTTGGAGCGTTTTTGGACGCCTGTATCTCGAAAACTTAACCTACAATTTTTTTTAAATTTTTTCTATCAAGAGTCCTTTTGGAAGTCTTTTGCATGAAGCCATCCAATAAGCCTTTGAAATGTCTGGAATAGGATAAAAAAGGGACTGAAAATCGAAAAAAGTCGAAAAATAGTGAAATTTTGGAAAATGCTCTACTATTTTTTTATTTTAAGAGATTTTTAAAAAAAGGTTGTATATTCAGATAGCTGACCTAATTACAATTCTAACGGTGTATAATATGTATGTAATTATTGAAATTTAATTTTCGATATTTTGAATTTTTTGCATTTTTGGCACTTTTGAACGTAGGATTTCCCAGGGGCATTTTATCTGATCAGATAATGTAATATATCATTACAAAGCCCTGTGGCTATTTTAGTGCCCAAACTGGCTATTAAAACTATTCCGAAAATAATAACCATACCGGAAGTATTCAAAAAAATAAAAAAAAAGTTAAAAATATTGTCGCACTTGCGAAAAACATGATTTCTCCCTTAGGTAATAGCGGACCAAAAGAACTAAAGTGTCGCTGGATAGAACTATTAATGGACCATCATATGGTATCTCAATAATATGATTTCCATGGTAAGGAAATAAATTATTGCATGCCAAATATCTAGTATTTTCCGATTTTTTAACATTCTGAGACGCCCTTTTCTAGAAAACGACGCCTACGATTTTTCTTAAACTTTTCTTACTCAAAGTCTAATCGGTTGTCTATATAGTGAATCCAAAATGAAAACCATTGAAATAAAATAGGTGGTCCAAAAATGGCATCAAACTTTGAAAAAAATTGAAAAATCGTTAAATTTTTGTAAACGCTCTTTAATTTATCTTTTTTTCCAAAACTACTTAATGGATGTTTCTGACACTTCTGGTACAGAAAGTTAAGTATCCAAAGAAGTTAATAAAGCTATCACGACAACGATCGTTAAACCGGAAGTAGTCGAAAACATGTCCGATATTTTGAAAATAATTTATCTCTTTACGAAAACCTTTTTTATTTATGAATATTTTTTGATGGTATTTTACACAGGGTTAAAATATCATCCTACTTGAGCAAAAATGAGAAAAAAAATTGTCTCGGTAATTTGCGTTAGCCGCCATCGGCTAATATAGTTTTTCGTACCCAGAAAAATTATTTATTGTTTGATTTGTATAAAACAAAGTTCATATGCTCCGTGGTCCCAATGGTAATTTTTTTTGTTACGGTGAAATTTTTCTGTCGGCAACGGAAGTGACGTAATATTAACAAAAACTACAATTTTGACAGTTCGGTACCACTTTTTGAAAGCAAATATTATTTTTTTTCAAAACTGATATAACTAAAAGGATGCACCTTGAAAAGGTGCACAAAATCCTTAGCTCAGATTCTTTAATTTCAATTTCATTTTCAGGCAATTTCGAATAAAATGTAAAATAAAGTGTAAAATTCAGTTGTTTACAATTCTTTCAGCGTCTTCATATTTTGAAATATTTATTTGTTATTTTCATAATCTCGTAGCATTAATCCAGACGAAGAGAATGTATGCGAAAATTAGTTTGTAATATGAGCAGTTGCCGAGAAATATGCAATTTTGCATGCATCACTTTTCACGTTATTTTGCCTATAAAAGAATGAATTATTATTCGATTTGCAATTTTTTTCCCCATTTGATGCTTAATGCCATTTTGGACTAGGTCAAGTCAATTTTACATTTTCATTGTGACCGGAAATGACGTCATTTGGGCAAAAACTGTATTTTTAACCTAAAAAACAAATATTTTATTCAAATGAGTCTGCCTTATAATATTTTTAGAATTATGATATTTGATTCCCATCAACGAATAGAATCAAGCCATACGACCATACAGATGCCACAAAATGGTTTCTAACTTGTACGGTTACAGAGAAATAGGCGATCTTCTATAAGTCACTTTTCAAGGTTTTTGGTCTATAAAAGTGTCAATTATTATTCGATTTTTATAATATTTTTACCATTTGATGCCTTATGCCATTTACGACTTCTATGAACTAAGTTAAAATTTTCAATATCACCGGAAGTAATGTAATTTTTGCAAAAAACGTATTTTTAGCCTTCAAAACAAAACATTTTTTTGAAGGGATTTATATTTATTATTCAATTAACTTTATAACGTCTGACTCTAATGGGCAGTAAGATTGAATCAATACAATCATATCGATATCAAGAAAAGGCTTCTAGCATGTTCCCTTGTCGAATAATAGCCAATTTTCCCAGGGTCACTTTTAATTTTTTTACCTTCTTAATTTCAGTTGATGGGTTACAGGTTAGTTATTTATTGCCCGATACGTATAAAACAAAGTTTGTATTTTGTATGTTACGAATTTTCGACTTATTTTTCCCCTATAGAAATGTCTTTCGGCACCGGAAGTGACGTAATTTTGCGATAATTTACAATTTTGGCCCGTCTTTTCGCCAGCACATATTACTTTTATATATGATAGAAGGTTTCACTGTAGCAAAACATCTAAAGTATAGTTCGGTAGCTCAATGGATCGGCTATGGTATAATAAACTTCCTGTATGATTCCTGAAAGCCGGTTCAGTGCTGCTTGCAGGTCTAGTTATTATTATTATTATTCTTCTTTTGTTTTGAGTAGATCTCAGCAACTATGTGTCGCATCGTTACGATTTCTTCGGTTTTACTGGGAAAGTGGGTGTGACTTAGAGGATAAAGCTATTTTGAACGTTCTGCGACAATGCGAAATGTCCGAAATCACCGAAGTTATCGTTTTTACAAATATTGCGGTAATTTTAACAATAATCATGGGATTTTAACTTTCGATACATTTTGGCATAGCTGGAGACAGGGCACATAGCTGCGCTACTTTCGATTTTTGATTTTCGGCAAATCTTCGAAGATATTAGGCGCCAAATTTCGGAAATTTAAAATTTTACAAAAAACTTTTTTATTTATGAATATTTTTTAGTCGTGTTGTGCACAGAATTAAGGAGTCATCTGACTTGCGCCAAAATGTTAAAAATTTTTGTCTCAGTAATTTTCCTTGGCCTCCATTGGCTAATTCAGTTTTTCAGTCCTAGATTAATTTTTTATTGTTCGATTTGTATAAAACAAAGTTCATATGCTTCGTTGTCTCAATTGTCATTTTTTTTATTACCAATAGTGTTATCTGTCGGCACCGGAAGTGGCATAATTTTACAAAAAACCACAATTTTGACAGTTAGGTACATTTTTTGAAAACAAATATTATTTTTTTGAAAAATTATATGACTCAAAGAGTGTGTCCTTTAAAGGCGCAAAAAATGTCGGAAGCAGTTTTTTTAATTTCTTTTTCATTTTCTAGCAAATTGGATTAAGAGGTGAAAAAAGGCGTAAAATTGACCTATTTACAACTCATTCAGGCTTTTCAGATTTTAAAATATTTTTACGTAACTTTTATAAACTTGTAGCCTATAATCCATACGAAGAGAATGTATGTGAAAATTAGTTTGTAATATAAGCAGTTGCCGAGAAATAGGCAATTTTGCATGAGTCACTTTTCACGTAATTTTGGCTGTAAAAGAATCAATCATTATTCGATTTTCAATTTTCTTTCGCCATTGGATGCCTAATGCCATAGTGGACTATGTCAAACCATTTTACCCCTTGCGCTGCCACCGGAAATGACGTCATTTGCTCACAACTTAAATTTTAGCCTTCAAAAAACAATATTTTATTCAAATGAGTCGTATTTGTTATTTTTTTCAAATTGTGATATTTGATTCTATTGATCGAATAGATTGAACCCATACGATCATACAGATACCACAAAATGGTTTCTAACTTGTACGGTTGCAGAGAAATGGGCGATTTTCCTTAAGTCACTTTTCAAGGTTTTTGGTCTATAAAAGTGTCAGTTATTATTCGTTTTTCATAAAATTTTCACCATATGATATCTTGTGTCATTTATGATTTCATAGAACTAATTTAACATTTTCAGTATCACCGGAAGTGATGTCATTTTGGCAAAAACTGTATTTTTAGCCTTCAAAACAGACATTTTTTTCAAATGAGTCTGATTTGTAATATATTTCAAATTATGATATTTGATTCCAATCAACAAATGGATTGAACCCATACGATCATATAGATACCAAAAGATAGTTTTTATCGTGTACGGTTGCCGAGAAATAGACGATTTTCTACAAGTCACTTTTCAAGGTTTTTGGTCTATAAAAGTGGCAATTCTCATTCGATTTACACACAATTTTCGCCATTATGATGCCTTATGCCATTTCTGATATAATAAAACTAATTGAACATTTTCATTATCACCGGAAGTAATGAAATTTTGCCAGGATCACTTACAAGTAACATATATATAAAATGAATTGATATTGCTGGATTTGGTTGATTCTTCGTCCATTTTATTTGATGTTTACAATGCTTATGTGGAAACCTGTTTGATGGTTTCATTGGTATCGGAAGTGACATATGTTTAAGGGTAACGTGGCACCGAAAGTGACGTGGCACCAGTGAAACCCGTCATTCCTGCATGCAGGTCTAGTTATTCTTATTATTATTATTCAGATTCCAATTTGAATAGATCTCAGCAACTACGTGTCGCATCGTTATGATTTCTTCGGTTTTACTGGGAAAGTGGGTGTGACTTAGAGGATAAAGCTATTTTGAACGTTCTGCGACAATGCGAAATGTCCGAAATCACCAAATTATCGTTTTTTAAAATATTGCAGTAATTTTAACAATAATCATTGAATTTTAACTTTCGATACATTTTGGCATAGCCGGAGACAGGGCACATAGCTACGCTACTTTCGATTTTTGATTTTCGGCAAATCTTCGAAGATATTAGGCGCCAAATTTCGAAAATTTAAAATTTTACAAAAAACTTTTTTATTTATGAATATTTTTTAGTCGTATTGTGCACAGAATTAAAGAGTCATCTGACTAGTGCAAAAATGTTAAAAAATTTTGTCTCAGTAATTTTCCTTGGCCGCCATTGGCTAATTCAGTTTTTCAGTCCTAGATTAATTTTTTATTGTTCGATTTGTATTAAACAAAGTTCATATGCTTCGTTGTCTCAATTGTCATTTTTTTTATTACCGGAAGTGTTATCTGTCGGCACCGGAAGTGGCATAATTTTACCAAAAACTACAATTTTGACAGTTAGGTACCATTTTTCGAAAACAAATATTATTTTTTGGAAAAATTATTTGACTCAAAGAGTGTGCCCTTTTAAGGCGCAAAAAATGTCGGAAGCAGTTTTTTTAATTTCGATTTCATTTTCGAGCAAATTCGATTAAATGGCTAAAAATGGTGTAAAATTGACCTATTTACAACCTATTCAGGCTTTTCAGATTTTAAAATATTTCGTCGTAACTTTTATAAACTTGTAGCTATAATCCATACGAAGAAAATGTATGTTAAAATTAGTTTGTAATATAAGCAGTTCCCAAGAAATGGGCAGTTCTGTACAAGTCACTGTTTTCGTTATTTTGCCTGTAAAATAGTCAATTATTATTGGATTTTTATAAAAGTGACATCATTTGATTCAAAAAGCATGTAGCGTCATATCAAGTTGATTACAATTTAAAATTGACACCGGAAGTGACGTCATTTGGTCAAAAACTGCATTCTAAACTTTTTAAATCAATGTTTTATTCAACCATGAATAACTTAATATGTATTAATAATTTTAACTTTTGGTTTAAATTCACATATAAATACAACTCATATGGTCATATAGATATCATAAAATTGTTTCTAACTTGTTCGGTTGCCGAGAAATAGACGGTTTTCTACAGGTCACTTTTGAAGGTTTCGGGGCCATAAAAGTGGCAATTATTATTCGATTTTCATAAACGTTACACCATGTTATACCTAATGCCATTTGTGATTTCATACAAGTAATTTAAGATTTTCATTATCACCGGAAGTAACGTCATTTTGGCAAAAACTGAATTTTTAGCCTTCAAAACAGATGTTTTATTCAAATGAGTCTGTTTTGAAATCTTTTTCAAATTATGGTATTTGATGCCAATCAACAAATAGAATGAACCCATACGATCATACAGATACCAAAAAATGGTTTCTAACTTGTACGGTTGCAGAGAAATAGCAGATTTTCTACAAGTCACTTTTCAAGTTTTTTGGTCTTTAAAAGTGGCAATTATTATTTGATTTACATAAAATTGTCACTATATGATATCGTATGCCATTTCTGATTTCATAAGACTAATTGAACATTTTCATTAACACTGGAAGTAATTTAATTTTGTCAAGATCATTTACAAGTAACAAATGTATAAAATGACTTGATATTGCTAGATTGATTGGTTGATTCTACGTCCATTTTATTTGTGTGCAATGTTAATTTGGAAACCTGTTTAGTGGTTTCGTTGGTACCGGAAGTGACATATGTTCAAGTGTAACTTGGCACCGAAAGTGACATGTTTAAGAGTAACTTGGCACCAGTGAAACCCGTCATTCCTGCATGCAGGTCTAGTTATTATTATTATTCTTCTTTTGTTTTGAGTAGATCTCAGCAACTACGTGTCGCATCGTTACGATTTCTTCGGTTTTACTGGGAAAGTGGGTGTGACTTAGAGGATAAAGCTATTTTGAACGTTCTGCGACAATGCGAAATGTCCGAAATCACCGAAGTTATCGTTTTTACAAATATTGCGGTAATTTTAACAATAATCATGGGATTTTAACTTTCGATACATTTTGGCATAGCTGGAGACAGGGCACATAGCTGCGCTACTTTCGATTTTTGATTTTCGGCAAATCTTCGAAGATATTAGGCGCCAAATTTCGGAAATTTAAAATTTTACAAAAAACTTTTTTATTTATGAATATTTTTTAGTCGTGTTGTGCACAGAATTAAAGAGTCATCTGACTTGCGCAAAAATGTTAAAAAATTTTGTCTCAGTAATTTTCCTTGGCCTCCATTGGCTAATTCAGTTTTTCAGTCCTAGATTAATTTTTTATTGTTCGATTTGTATAAAACAAAGTTCATATGCTTCGTTGTCTCAATTGTCATTTTTTTTATTACCAAAAGTGTTATCTGTCGGCACCGGAAGTGGCATAATTTTACCAAAAACTACAATTTTGACAGTTAGGTACATTTTTTGAAAACAAATATTATTTTTTTGAAAAATTATATGACTCAAAGAGTGTGTCCTTTAAAGGCGCAAAAAATGTCGGAAGCAGTTTTTTTAATTTCTTTTTCATTTTCTAGCAAATTGGATTAAGAGGTGAAAAAAGGCGTAAAATTGACCTATTTACAACTCATTCAGGCTTTTCAGATTTTAAAATATTTTTACGTAACTTTTATAAACTTGTAGCTATAATCCATGCGAATAGAATGTATGTGAAAATTAGTTTGTAATATAAGCAGTTGCCGAGAAATAGGCAATTTTGCATGAGTCACTTTTCACGTAATTTTGGCTGTAAAAGAATCAATTATTATTCGATTTTCAATTTTCTTTCGCCATTGGATGCCTAATGCCATAGTGGACTATGTCAAACCATTTTACCCCTTGCGCTGCCACCGGAAATGACGTCATTTGCTCAAAACTTAAATTTAAGCCTTCAAAAAACAATATTTTATTCAAATGAGTCGTATTTGTTATTTTTTTCAAATTGTGATATTTGATTCTATTGATCAAATAGATTGAACCCATACGATCATACAGATACCACAAAATGGTTTCTAAGTTGTACGGTTGCAGAGAAATGGGCGATTTTCCTTAAGTCACTTTTCAAGGTTTTGGGTCTATAAAAGTGTCAGTTATTATTCGATTTTCATAAAATTTTCACCATATGATATCTTGTGTCATTTATGATTTCATAGATCTAATTTAACATTTTCAGTATCACCGGAAGTAATGTCATTTTGGCAAAAACTGTATTTTTAGCCTTCAAAACAGACATTTTTTTCAAATGAGTCTGATTTGTAATATATTTCAAATTATGATATTTGATTCCAATCAACAAATGGATTGAACCCATACGATCATATAGATACCAAAAGATAGTTTTTATCGTGTACGGTTGCCGAGAAATAGACGATTTTCTACAAGTCACTTTTCAAGGTTTTTGGTCTATAAAAGTGGCAATTCTCATTCGATTTACATACAATTTTCGCCATTATGCTGCCTTATGCCATTTCTGATTTCATAAAACTAATTGAACATTTTCATTATCACCGGAAGTAATGAAATTTTGCCAGGATCACTTACAAGTAACATATATATAAAATGAATTGATATTGCTGGATTTGGTTGATTCTTCGTCCATTTTATTTGATGTTTACAATGCTTATGTGGAAACCTGTTTGATGGTTTCATTGGTATCGGAAGTGACATATGTTCAAGGGTAACGTGGCACCAGTGAAACCCGTCATTCCTGCATGCAGGTCTAGTTCTTATTATTATTATTATTCAGATTCCAATTTGAATAGATCTCAGCAACTACGTGTCGCATCCTTACGATTTCTTCGGTTTTACTGGGAAAGTGGGTGTGACTTAGAGGATAAAGCTATTTTGAACGTTCTGCGACAATGCGAAATGTCCGAAATCACCGAAGTTATCGTTTTTGAAAATATTGCAGTAATTTTAACAATAATCATTGGATTTTAACTTTCGATACATTTTGGCATAGCCTGAGACAGGGCACATAGCTACGCTACTTTCGATTTTTGATATTTGGCAGATCTTCCAAGATATTAGGCGCCAAATTTCGAAAATTTAAAATTTTACAAAAAACTTTTTTATTTGTGAATATTTTTTAGTCGTATTGTGCACAGAATTAAAGAGTCATTTGACTAGTGCAAAAATGTTAAAAATTGGCTAATTCAGTTTTTCAGTCCTAGATTAATTTTTTATTGTTTGATTTGTATAAAACAAAGTTCATATGCTTCGTTGTCTCAATTGTCATTTTTTTTATTACCGGAAGTGTTATCTGTCGGCACCGGAAGTGGCATAATTTTACCAAAAACTACAATTTTGACAGTTAGGTACAATTTTTCGAAAACAAATATTATTTTTTGGAAAAATTATTTGACTCAAAGAGTGTGCCCTTTCAAGGCGCAAAAAATGTCGGAAGCAGTTTTTTTAATTTCGATTTCATTTTCGAGCAAATTCGATTAAGAGGCTAAAAATGGTGTAAAATTGACCTATTTACAACCTATTCAGGCTTTTCAGATTTTAAAATATTTCTTCGTAACTTTTATAAACTTGTAGCTATAATCCATACGAAGAAAATGTGTGTTAAAATTAGTTTGTAATATAAGCAGTTACCAAGAAATGGGCAGTTCTGTACAAGTCACTGTTTTCGTTATTTTGCCTGTAAAATAGTCAATTATGATTGGATTTTTATAAAAGTGACATCATTTGATTCAAAAAGCATGTAGCGTCATATCAAGTTGATTACAATTTAAAATTGACACCGGAAATGACATCATTTGGTCAAAAAATGCATTTTAAACTTTTTAAATCAATGTTTTATTCAACCAAGAATAACTTAATCTGTATTAATAATTTTAACTTTTGGTTTAAATTCACATATAAACAAAACTCATATGGTCATATAGATATCATAAAATGGTTTCTTACTTGTTCGGTTGCCGAGAAATAGACGGTTTTCTACAGGTCACTTTTGAAGGTTTCGGGGCCATAAAAGTGTCAATTATTATTCGATTTTCATAAACGTCACACCATGTTATACCTAATGCCATGTGGGATTTCATACAAGTAATTTAAGATTTTCATTATCACCGGAAGTAACGTCATTTTGGCAAAAACTGTATTTTTAGCCTTCAAAACAGATATTTTATTCAAATGAGTCTGTTTTGAAATCTTTTACAAATTATGATATTTGATGCCAATCAACAAATAGAATGAACCCATACGATCATACAGATACCACAAAATGGTTTCTAACTTGTACGGTTGCAGAGAAATAGACGATTTTCTACAGGTCACTTTTCAAGTTTTTTGGTCTTTAAAAGTGGCAATTATTATTCGATTTACATAAAATTTTCACTATATGATATCGTATGCCATTTCTGATTTCATAAGACTAATTGAACATTTGCATTAACACCGGGAGTAATTTAATTTTGTCAAGATCATTTACAAGTAACAAATGTATAAAATGAATTGATATTGCTGGATTTTGTTGATTCTGCGTCCATTTTATTTGTGTGCAATGTTAACTTGGAAACCTGTTTAGTGGTTTCGCTGGTACCGGAAGTGACATATGTTCAAGGGTAATTTGGCACCGGAAGTGACATGTTTAAGGGTAACGTGGCACCAGTGAAACACGTCATTCCTTCATGCAGGTCTAGTTATTCTTATTATTATTATTCTTCTTTTGTTTTGAGTAGATCTCAGCAACTGCTTGTCGCATCGTTACGATTTCTTCGATTTCATTGGGAAAGTGGGTGTGACTTAGAGGGTAAAGCTATTTTGAACGTTCTGCGACAATGCGAAATGCCCGAAATCAACGAAGTTATCGTTTTTATACGCCCACATTTTCATGTGGACGTATTATGTCGTCGCCCCTGTCCGTCCGTCCGTCCACAATTTGTTTGTGGACTCTCTACAGGTCACAATTCTTATCCGATTTTGACGAAACTTGAAATATAGGTTTATCCCCAAAAGATCTCGGCTGCTTTCGATATTGGCATGTATCGGATCAAAACTTCATGGATTATGGCCCCTGATTGTACGAAAAATCACGTTTTTAGCTTGTGGACCCTATAGAGGTCACAATTTTGAACCGATTTTGATGAAACTTGACATGCATGTTTGTAACCCAAAGATCTTGGTTCCTTTCGATATTTGCGGCTATCGGAATGTAATTTCCTGGATTATGGCCCCTGATTGTCCGAAAAATCACCCTTTTTAGCTTGTGGTCCCTCTGGAGGTCACAATTATTATTCGATTTAAAAAACCGTTTGATTATATCACCGTTACACCCTAAGGAAGGTTGAGTTCGAATTTCGGGAAAATCGGACGAAAATTGCCATACAAAATGGCCGCCGTTTGTACGCGAAGACAGTTAAAAAATGATATATCAAGGTTGTGGACCCTGTGGAGGTCACAATTTTGATTCGATTTTGATGAAACTTGAAATTCATGGTTATAACCCAAAGATCTTGCTTCCTTTCGATATTTGCGCATATCGGATCGTAACTTCCTGAATTATGGCCCCTGATTATACGAAAAATCGCCTTTTTTTTAGCTTGGAGGTCACAATTATTATTCGATTTAAAAAACCGTTTGATTATATCACCGTTACACCCTAAGGAAGGTTGAGTTCGAATTTCTGGAAAATCGGACGAAAATGGCCGCCGTTTGTACGCGAATACTGTTAAAAAATGGTATATCAAGGTTGTGGACCCTGTGGAGGTCACAATTTTGATTTGATTTTGATGAAACTTGACATTCATGGTTATAACCCAAAGATCTTGCTTCCTTTCGATATTTGCGCATATCGGATCGTAACTTCCTGAATTATGGCCCCTGATTATACGCAAAATCGCCTTTTTTTTAACTTGGAGGTCACAATTATTATCTGATTTAAAAAAAACGTTTGATTATATTACCGTTACACCGTAAGGAAGGTTGAGTTCGAATTTCGGGAAAATCAGACCAAAATTGCCATACAAAATGGCCGCCGTTTGTACGCGAATACTGTTAAAAAATGGTATATCAAGGTTGTGGACCCTGTAAAGGTCACAATTTTAATTCGATTTTGATGAAACTTGAAATTCATGGTTATAACCCAAAGATCTTGGTTCTTTTCGATATTTGCGCATATCGGATCGTAACTTCCTGAATTATGGCCCCTGGTTATACGCAAAATCCCCCTTTCTTTAGCTTGTGGTCCCTCTGGAGGTCACAATTATTATTCAATTTAAAAAAACGTTTGATTATATCACCGTTACACTGTAAGAAGGTTGAGTTTGAATTTCGGGAAAATCGGACCAAAATTGACAGACAAAATGGCCGCTGTTTGTATGCGAATACTGTTAAATAATTGGTATATCAAGGTTGTGGACCCTGTATAGGTCACAATTTTAATTCGATTTTGATTAGGAAGGTTGAGTTCTAATTTCGTGAAAATCATACAAAAATTGCCGGACGAAATGGTCGCCGTTTGTACGCGAATAGTGTAAAAATATGGTATATCATGATTGTGGACTCTCTACAGGTCACAATTCTTATCCGATTTTGATGAAAAGTCACATTTCTAGGTTGTGTACCGTCACACCATAATCATTGTCGGTTTCGAATTTCATTAATATCAGACTGGAACTGACCAACTAAATGGCTGCTCCCAATACAGTATGAAATACAGGACTTAAAGATGCAGGAAAAATCACTTTCGGTATTGCTTGTTCTCTGTCCATCTCTCGAAAATGTGGGCGTATCCTGCCTGGCAGTGCCAGCCTATCTTTATAGCAAAGTAAGAATAGTGGACAACCCTAATAGTGTATAATATAAATCTGGACAAATTTGGACTATCAGAATATTCACTGTGTCTAAATGGTACCGGACATGTTGTTGATAGAGTGGCAGTTCGTGGAAATCAATATTTCAATACTGATACTGGAAGTGGTAGGTGGATGTCTGATTCTGGTATGAAATTACTCCCTTCAGATTTTTTATACCTCTGCTCAGTACATTAAATATCACAAACTGAATCTGTTATTTAAAAATAACAAGCAATTGATTTGATTTCAGTTTTTATTTTTACTCAGATGTATTAATGTATCAGTTACCATGCTGTTCTGTTCTTATGAATTATGGAATAGATTTCAAAAGCCCAAAATAACTGTTTTAAAGATTCCTATAGTTGTGTAATGGTGGTATCTCAAGTGTCTTGATTCCATTAACTTTGATTTCCTTCCACAGTAAAATCAATAGTAATTTAAATAAGGATAGCGCTAAACAAAGGCAATGATTGTTTTTTATTATCTATTTTCTACTGGTACAATCGATTTATTAACCAATTATAGCATTTAATATAATTATTAATTTTGTTATTTACAATAAAAAAAGATTAAATAATTCTTGATAGTAACATGTTGTTGAACCATAACAGTTTATGTAATCAATTATATTATAAACATGTTGTTGAACATTTGTTACAATTAACATGTTGTTGAACATCTGTTATATTTAACATGCAGCTGAACATTTATATTTAACATGTTGTTGAACATTTGTTATATTTAACATGCTGTTGAACCCAGAGAGTTGATGATTATATATTTAGTGACATGTTGAATATTTGATGTAGTCTATTATATTTTACATGTTAATTGTTATTTAACCCTGACAGTTGATTTTTATAGGAAAAAATAACTCCTGACCATTAAAATGTGTTTAAATGAATATTGCTAATCAGTATACTATGGAGATAATAGCTGATGTTGTATCAGATGTTCATATGTCAATGTCACAGAAACAATATATATGTTTTCTGTCCTTTTTTCGGAAAAGTCGGCCTTGACAGAATCAAAATGACCAAAACACTAACATCATTCATTTCATAAACTACAAATACTGATGCATAACATTGATGAAAAATTTTGTAAACGGATACAAATCTAAACATGCTTTCTTGTCAAGGTGATCTTTAACTTGCAAATGTTGATTGTGGGGCATATTCATCCACACAATTACACATTAGAATTTGAGGATGAAACATGTTTAAGCCAAGGACTCTGGTTGGAAGGACTTGGTTTGTTTTGAGTTGGTTAAATGTTAATCAATGTGATTATCTATGTAAATTCTAAACATGGTTTGATTACTTGTTTTAAGGTTTCTTGTAAAGTACAAAAGCTGCAGTTTAAACAAGAACTTCTCTGAGATGTGGATAAAAAACATTTTATTACATGTATAAACTCAAATCATAAATTGTACAAAATGGTCACTTGATATTACTGATGCATGTTTTAACACATTTTCCCAATTGATTTCTGTTCATGCTATTCTTTTCATAATAAATAGCTGTCACACATGGTTGAATATTAAACAACATATAAGCCTATACCTTACTGTACATGTACTTAAGATTATTTGAACCACACCTTGCTTTGTCTGCAATATCACCCTGAGTGGAAGCGGACCTAAAAACCCTACCAGAAGAATACTTCAAGGTACATTATGGGAGATAAGAGATGGCAGTTCTCACTATAATAGTTAAAAACTAGATAGTGTAAAGGTAATTTGCTGAAAATTTCAGTCAAATTGGTCCACTATTAGACGAGAAAAAAGCGTTTGAAATATTCACATAGCCTCGGTCATCATTACTCAAATCATCAATATAAACAGCATAGTCTCGATTATCCACTTGATTGATTTAATTATCAATGGCCATTAAGCGGCATAAAGGAATTCAATCCGCCAAAATCAAAGGCTAGCCTTGACTTTAAGAGTTTATTATTCTCTTGATATGTTAATTAATTGATTATTTCGATAACATCTCAGGCCTAAAGAAAGACCTGTAATAAGCAAATTTTGCTCTTGCATAATGCTATTTTAATTAACCCATTATTTTACTAAATGGTTTTAATTTTACAAGAATTAATATTTCTGGATTGTGACATGTAGGACCCATTAATCCTAGTATTTAATATAAATATAAGATGTCTCCCCTAATAGTATACCTTATACTTCCTCATTTTCTCTGTGTAACAGAAATTAGCAGTTTTACATTTTATTTCTAGTTGTTTTTTACTTCTATAAAAAATGTAGTGTACATACATGTACTGTCATGGCAATCAGTGTTTTCAGTTTTGCAAAAAATCATAAAATTCTTTCACCAATAATATCAATATAAAATATTTGGTGCATTGTTAGGTTTTTGTGTTTGAATTAATGTGGAGAGTTTTCTTGCATTGTTTTTTTTTAATACTGGTAGATCTATGAAATCTTCACCATTGAATATAAAAACAGGTTGTTTCCCCTTTTTATCTTTCAGATTTGGATCATTTGAAGAATTTAAAAGAAGAAATGTTGATGATAGGGGTGTTTTATCTTTACAAAGAAGATTACTATGTGGTTTAGGTAAATTTCACTTGGAATACCTGACAACCACATAGATATTATAATTCTAGTAGTGATATAAATGATAGTAGTCTCTAGAACTACTATCATTTAACTAAAAATATCGCTCAACATATAGATACCACATATAGAGAGTAGGTTTTCCAAGTGGTTTTATCATTTTATAAGTAGGAGTTAAACAGGGTTTAAAAGTCCCATTTGTTTATTTTGGGACTAAGGTAATATTAGTTCTTTAACGTAATATCGTTGTGGGGGGGGGGCAAACCTTGTCACATACCATATGGAACTGACCCTTATTTTTTATATGTCAGACTATTTCTTAAACATATAGTATAACAATTTATTGTCCTAAATTATTTTAGAATTTTGCGATTGAAAAATATGAATCTTTATGTTTGAATAAAATTAATCAAATTATTTGATTATGTTCTTTTTCTTTTGAAAAAAAAAAATATTTCTTGAATTTGTTTTTTTTTTTTACAGGTGCTGGTGTATGTGAAGCTATATTAGCTGTAACACCTATGGAAACTTTAAAAGTTAAATTTATCAACGATCAACGCTCTGCCAATCCACGATTTAAAGGATTCGCTCATGGTGTAAGAACTATTATTCGTGAACAAGGTAAATTTTACTTCCTTTTATTCAGTTTATTGAAATCAGAAAGTAGAGGAGTTGAATGGGTCTAATTTATTTTTATTTACGTGTATGACCTTTTTATTTCCAGAAGATGGTATTTGATTGATACAAATGTTTACATTTAGTTAAATCTTGTTAGACCATAGATACAGGCTTACGGAAAAATTTAAGTAAAACAAAGCATTTAATTGACAGAAAATCTGATTACCGGTAGTCATAGAAAAATCTGTATGAAAGGAAGAGCTCAAATTTTCTCAGCAGAAGTAGTCGTAAAATATTTCATATTATACAATGGTGATATGAGATGTCTGATTATATTTAAGATATTTTTGTTATTCAGGTATTAGGGGAACGTATCAAGGGTTAACCGCAACTATAATAAAACAGGGTAGTAATCAGGCTATTAGATTCTTCGTCATGGAAACTTGTAAAGATTTATATCGTGGTGAAGATAAATCAAAGCATGTACCAACACTATTAGTTGGTTTATTTGGAGCTGTGGCTGGGGCAGCATCTGTGTTTGGTAACACTCCAGTTGACGTTGTCAAAACTAGAATGCAGGTTTGTTACATAATTGCCATTATATAAAAATTCATTTCTTTGTGAAATAGAACGTTCTGTTGAAGTCACCATAGAAATATTACCTACAATAAAAAATTACCACAGATAATCTGCTTATTCCATGTCAAAATAAGTAACTCATGACCCATTTCTGATTAGGCATAGGTAATGGGAGTTTACATAGCTAACGACCGAATTAGTAGTCCGTCATTAAAATAATTACAATCAATTTTTTTTTTTTACTTTCGCCTCATGTTGTATTGATGAATTTGTCTTGGTTCTCAAGTACATGTATTGATTTTTATTCTTTAATGAGAAATTCCTACCGAAAATTGATTTAATTCTAAGAAAGATCAACATATAGTTTTTTCTGTATCAATAGTTGCACACCGCTTTGAATTCTATTTATAACCGGTAGTTATTTTATAGAATGATAATAGAATACATACTTTGGCTTCAATGAACATTGTCCCACCCAAATGATTAAACACTTTTCTTTGCCATGCAATCCTTCATTCTCCACTGACAATAGGGAACCAGTCTGGAAAGTATATAGGAACTTTTTCAGCCAACACCGGGGTCGAACCCTAAACCTTGATTAGTGAGCTAATTTGAAAAGAAAAATAAATATGTTATTTTCTTACTTTCAGGGATTAGAAGCATCAAAATATAAAAATACATTTGATTGTGCAGTCCAGATATTTAAACATGAAGGCCCTAGAGCGTAAGTATATTAGTTGAATCATTAAACTCTCAGGTTAGAATTTATCATTTAAATTCATAATATCATGAATAGACTATATCCACTATCAATCATAATTCAAACTAGCTGGTTTGTGATAAAGTATTAAATTGGACTTCCATCTAGCTATCTTGTTCTAGGAAAAGTTTGATTAGTTGAGCAGGAGTGGACATGAAATCCATCTTTTATCGATTATATTTGAAACTGCATTAAAATGGTTGACATCAAACATCAGTATCTTTTGGTGCATTTCCAGCTGATAATGTCATCATAGCCTGACATTTAACTCTTAATACAGTGTATACACACAAATAAATCCACAGTAAGAATTTAGATACACCTAGTGATAGTGTACTAGTTTACTGATGTAACACTACTATCCTGTGTTTACATATATCACTTTCAGATTTTACTTGACTTCTTTTTTTCAATATCCTTGTTAGAAACAGGCTTGTCTGTCTGCTCTTTTTAAGACACACTTACTGAACTGTCCTTTTGAAGTAGAATGGTCAGACTTTGCGTAGATGTTCTTGGTGAGCATTTTCTGCCCCCACCCCTAACTTTCAGGCATTTTTCAGGTATCGATTACGGTATTATTTGTCAATGCAGCTGCAACAATCTGATTAGAAGATTGGAATTCAGGTTGGCATAGAATCGGGTTTCTGTTGCGAAACTATTGAAAAACTTTGCAGATGCTTAACTCTCAAACCAAAATAGCAAGAAGAAAAAAAAAGCATAGGTGGCTGTTAATTTTTATACGCCCACATTGAAATGTGGTTGTATATTGTTGTCGTGGTGGTAGGTCTGGTGTCCACAATTGTTTGCTGACGCACTAGAGGCCAAAGTTAACATCCTACTGACTTAAAAATTTAAACACAGTATTCACGGTCATGAGACTATAAATCCTATTGATTTTCACCAAATTCTGATTATTAGTCAGTTTTAATCCTCAATCACTTTGAAAAATCTTGTGGACTCTCTTAAACACTAAGGTAAAAGGTTGGTTAATATCCGATTGATTTTGTGAACTGTGAATAATTGATTAGTTGATTGGAATACGAGTCGGCCACTTAGTTGGACTATATTAGATCACTTTGAAGTTAATCTTTTATGAACTGGAATAGCAGGAATACATGTTTGCGATCTTCAAATTTTTCTATTTTATATTAAGTTTGTTATTTATTATAACTGATTAATTATTATTGATTCCTTAATATTTCAGATTTTATAAAGGAACAGTGCCAAGATTAAGTCGAGTCTGTTTAGATGTAGCTATAACATTTATGATATATGATAATTTTATGAAACTGTTCAATCAAGTATGGAAGACAGATTAATCTACTAAAACAGTCTTCATGCATCATTCCAGTAGACTAACACATCCAGTGAGGAATAAAGTTGCTAAAACAACCAGACACCTCGTAATATTGTCTACATATTGTCAATTACATATCAATATAAAGAGTGACTGTGAAGTGTGACAGTAAGATAAGTTATGTGAATGGTGTGTAATTATATTATAGAACTTACTATTTATGCATGCAAACTCCTGACGATTTCATATATTTGTGCTAAATACCATGGGTGACATGTCATATAATAATAGTATATATATGTTAGTTGATATTTAGAATGATTTATCATAGCATAGGGTTGATGTTTTATTCAGGTTATCATAGAGTTAATCTCATTTATAGTAGTATATTTATAATACTTCAAACACATGACTGCAATTTATTCTAGGATTTATTCATTGATATATTTTAATGTTTTAATGGATTTAATAGAAAGTACTTTTAATAGTTTCAACAGATTACTGCATATAAATGTAACTTAAAGGCAGTATATTTTACTTTAAAATATTAAGTCCAGAATATTATCAAAACACTGCCATGAATTTTTGTTAGTGCTCACAAACACTGAAAAAATATCGGGGGGGTTGGGATTGCCTAGTGGTCTAGAGTGCCGTGCTTCGACCTCTAGCTGGACGGTCACCTCGTGCTTGCAGCTGTGGTTTCTAACCCTGGTGTGAGCGTTGTGGCATGGAGAGAAGGACGCCTTCTCAACCTCGTGGGTTTCCTCCGGGTACTCCAGTTTCCTCCCACTGCTAAAGACCCCTACACGCAATCCAATTATTGAAATGAAATTAAAACCATGTGTTAGTCCCAAAATTACCTAATTGTGTTGAGTGGACGTTAAACCCCATTCCTCTCTCTCTCTCCCTCTGAAAAAAGATCATCTGATGTACTTAATTTGTATATAAATATACCTTTAACTTTAATACTAATTATAGGGTGCGTGATGAATTGTAAGTCTTTTCATTGATCTCAAGTAATTTAATAGAAGCTTACTTTTCTTCACATATACCGATAATAAATATTTTGTATATCATATTTCCATAAGACACTGAGTGTTTGTAAATCTTCCATCAATCATTAAATAAATAGCTCCATTAATACATAGTTTATATCTGAACATTCAATGGACTAGCTATTAGGGGTAAATATTATGTGACACACAAAAAAAATGACAATTACTATTAGCCGTTTGTGGTTTTATATTTACTCAGTTCATAATTACTTTCTGTGTTCGTTTTCAGTTATATAAATTCAACTATTTGGTGTTTTTTTATTGATTATTATTATTAATTTGTTATTATTTAATTTAATTATTAATTATACTTATTTCTGGCTTTATCTTCTTTATACTTGTTAAAATTATTAACCTATATTGCTACTTTATTTATATATATATGTTATGATATCCATATGTTGATTTATTGGAGGGAACAATGTGCTATAGTATTATATTGATTTTAAAGTCTCTCTTATTTGCCTTAGACAAGTAGCATAATGTAGATTTGAAAAACTAGAATGGTCAAGAATTAATTTGGGAGAAATTTTTAGGAAAGTTTTTTCGTTTTTATCTTGGTCATTTTTAAGAACTTTAATGATGTGAGCTTCTTGCCAAAGGCAAATTAGTGAGACTGAATGGGATAATTTATATTTTTTTCATAAAGTTTGATTAAGTCATTATTTTGTTCATATTAATTCATTGTATAAACATTACTCATCAGCTTGATATAAAGTGAGCAAAAACATCTATACTGAAATATTTTTTCGGATTATTGGAAGAACATAAAATTAATACTACTGTTGCAAGTGACTTGAGAGTCATGAGCAGACTGTGCTTAATTGCACTACTTCGGGTTTTACAGGAAATATAACAAGTTATTCAACTCTCTTTTTTTTCACTCGTTTTAGTCATAGTCTGAGACCATGAAATGTTAATTTAACTTGCCAACATTATAAACCAAAAATTCAGATGTCATGTGGAAATCAAATGAATTATTAAACCATTGTGAAGAAAACCAAAGGAAATGTGTCATTTGCATCTTTATTATAATTATCAACGATGGTATATTTATTATATATTTTATGAAGATTTTGTTGAGGGACATTTTTTTTATATAACACTAATGTCGAAACATTTATAGAAACATTACTGACAGTTTTCTTTGAGTTTATTTATAAAAACTTGTTTGTTCTTGCTATAAATGGCAGTAGATACCAGCATGCATGTATCAGTGATTAAATGTATGATGAATTGTAACACAAGTTATTGCCATATGTCAACTAAAGCGGGATGTGCTGTTTAACCGTAATAGTCTTTTGACCAAGACCATGGCTTTAACTTTCCCTACAAATCTAGATATTGGAGAATAGTTTTAATATTAACCTTTGTTTTGTAGCTATATGGAGATCCACTATAATTATAAATATTAGATTTATACATTTTATAAATGTGTAAAATCTATTATTATTGTAAGGAATATGTATGTATTGTTATAATGTATTGTGAATGGATTATGTATGAATGCAATATAGATTATATAATAATTCTACTATATAGACTGTGGGATGTATTTAAAAATATTATATATTATATTATAGAGAATTGTTTAGTGTTCATTTGATTATTGCTATAAATGTTCATCTGGACTTGAGACAAAATAAGATTTTATTTTCTTTCCACTTTTATGAGCTGTGGGGATGTGTGACTGAACTTGTCGGGCCTTCTGTCCTGCACCACAAACAAGGGGAAACAACAGCAGAAAATTCTGAGGAACTTTCTCAGCAAACAAAGGCATTGTTAGGGGAACAAAAACCGATTATTTATATCATTAAAGGGGATTCTCTCCCTCTGGTACTGCAAAATTTGGGTTGTGTAGCATCGTGTAAACACAATTATGTTTGACACTGGTTATGATTGAAAAATGTATTAATGTAACCGGGTCTAATATAAGCAAAAAACGAGGTCGTTTAAATCCTTTTAAAAAAACCTGTAAAAATATACATGCATAAAATTAATATCAATGACATTTAATTTATAATACACTTTAAAATAGATGAAACATAAGACTGTATTTTATTATAAGACTATATATTTAATTCTATACTGTACTCATATCTTTACAGTAATAATTATCTTTCATATCTCTAATTATTTAAAGATAATACTTATATATAAAATGACATACCAAACAACACTACCATATATCACTAACAGCTAGAAGATATCCTATATAAACAAAATTTAATGATTCAATGATTACCTTATGCTAAAACTAATCCTCAACTTAATTACTAAACGATATTACTTAAGAGCTATAGAATATTTTATAAGTGTATTTTACTGTGTGTGTAATGACTAATACTTGAAATAACTAATTTACACATCTTACATTCACCACATCCCCAGACAATACCAATGATACTCAAATACACATACCTTTAATTACATCAATAAAAAGTTGACCAAAAATATCTTCAGAAACTGGAACAACTTATTAACTTTGATGCACGAAATACTAGTTAAAGATTTAGAAGATAATCTTAACCATCCGACAGAATCAAAATCCTAAGTAAAACTGAATTTGAATGTTACCCCTGTAACCCTGGAAGTTGGGTTTGTTAGGAAAAGTAGATGATGAGATGATAATCACTATTGTTGTTACAAAGACCTGTCCAGAAGCTGAACATCCAGTGACCACTTATGTATTTTCATTTGGAAGGGGCAAAAAAGGGCTCAAAACCATTGAATCTCCTTCACTTAATCTATGTATGCAAAGTACGAATGTAATATCTGTTCTGCGAAAAAGTTAGTATTAAATTATGGAGAGATCAGGGCTGCGAAAAGTGTATAATTAAACACTTTCAGTAAGAGAGAGAAATTGGGTTCAACATCCACTTGACACAAAATAAGTGATTTCGGGACTAACACGGATCAATTTTATTTCAATATAATTTAAACACAATAAATTCTGCCAATCGTAACATACTTCAAATATCAAATAAAGGGACGTAAGGCGTATACTCCAGGAGTTACCTTTCCTGTCAAGGGCGTGTATTACCTTTAGAAGTCGCTGTATTGTGGAAATGTTAATTCTAGACCATATTCAACGATGGAACAAATTTAATTCTAGACCATATTCAACGATGGAACAAATTTTACGTATTTGATGTTGTGAGGAAAAAGCTAGGCGAGTAAATATATTAGCAAATATTTCATCAGCTGTTGACGCGCAGCCTTTTATTATCTGAACTGACCTATTGAATAGGGGTTTTCCCTTTGTCTATTAATAGTGATTACGTGTAATCAATTAACAACAAGCTGGTAAATCAAGACTGTAAATACGCTTTTGTGATTAGCTGATTTAGGTCACATGATCGGATGTACTGTGTTGATGGTCATGTGACTTATTCTGCTGATTGTACTGTTTATTTATTTACTTCTTTGTTTTCTTCGAATTACTTAAATTTAATCCCGTTTTGGGAAGCTTTTGTGTCGTAGAATGAAAGCAGGTAGTAAGAAGAGTTCCTGTAGATCATCAATACGAACTTGCGAGGAAAAATACAGCTGTGAAACAATTAATCCAGAGGCGATAGTGTTTTGTGTGGAATGTAATTCGGCTCAGTGCTTGAAGTGTGATTCGGGAATACACTCCTTAAAAAAGAACCAAAATCACACAAGAGAAAACCTCCCATCACCAAATGCAGAGTTACTATGTCAAATATCTGAGTTAGGGGGCACCTGCAAGAACAAAAACTATGCCGATTTCTTTTGCCAGACATGTTTTTATCGCTTCTGTTCTGAATGTAATGATAAATATCATCTTAGAAGTGACAAAGCGAAACGCAAACACCATATTCGTATTACCATGAAAGAACATATGAAGAAAGGTGATAATAAACAAGCCAATGACAACTTAATGCCCCGGTCCCCTGTAGCATTTGATGATGATTCTTTAACATATATAACTTGTCCCCAGCAGGATAATTTCGCGGATGGTAGTGCGAAATATCAAACCCAAAGTTTTCATTCTGACAGTAGCAGTATACCAGACATTTGTCAAGATGTAGGTAATATGGAGATTAGAAGAGATATCGAGGCAAGTTTTCGGCTGTCAACAGAAGAAGAACATCTTGAAATAGAAAATGAACCAGAATTTCTGGAGAAGCTTGGTTGTGAAGAAAATGAGTTAGTCAAGGTCATATCTATATTTGGCAACACAGGTGATGGGAAGTCGTACACATTAAACCATACACTATTTGATGGGAAAGAAGTCTTCAAAACATCATCAGATCAAAACTCCTGTACGATAGGCACATGGGCAGCTTATGATCCACAGCGAAAAGCTGTTGCCATAGATACGGAAGGGCTGCTAGGTGTATCACCCAATCAGAATCAAAGAACTCGACTGTTACTGAAAGTACTGGCAATATCTGATGTAGTAATTTATCGTACAAGAGCTGAAAGACTTCACAATGATATGTTTTCATTTCTTGGAAGTGCGTCTAAAGCATATTTAAAACATTTTGCAGAGGAATTAAAAACCCTCAGTCAAAAATGTAAAAATACTTCAAAGGTGTCAATTTATGGTCCAGCTGTTATTGTGTTTCATGAAACAACTCATACAGAGCCATTCAAGTCTGATGACCATGGTTTGAAGTGTCCAGGAATTCGTCAGAGAATCATCGAATCAGATTGTTCACTAGATGCGTTTAGTGACGTGCGTTATGTTGGAACCAAAACTAAACCAGGATCTAAAACAGAATTTGTTATTTTAGGAAAAGTGATTTCTGATCTCTTTTCTAATAATAACATCCGAGCAGCACGTCAACCGTGTGTCGTTTTACAAGCATTGAAAGTGTTAAATAAAAAGTTTAGTGGTGATATAGAAAAACCCATGCCTGAGTCATTCCCTGATCAATATTTCACTTGTACAGAGAAATGTTTAGCTTGTGGGGGACGATGTATTCACAGCATGAATCACCGGAACGAAACGCATGAAACTAGTCGCGATACATATTGTCGATATGTTCATGAACTTGGCAATAAGGTCTATTTGTGCAAGAACTGTAAAAAATCAGGACAACAGAGAATTGTAGTACCAAAGATTTCTAGTTCTAATGACAGTTCCTGGCTTGGTATTAGTAAATATTTATGGTCAGGTTTTGTGCTGGAATGCCCTAAATGCGGCATTATTTATCGCAGTCGGCAACATTGGTATGGTAATAAGGAAATTGATGAAGTTGCTGATACTGATATTCGTCATATGTGGCCTGGAAATAACACTGGACTAGAAGGAAGTCATAATGCAGCAAGAAAATTTTTAGATGGGTTTAATTATGTTGCTGATACTATATCAACAATTAGCGCCAAACCCACCAAGGTATTGACCGAGTGGACAGCAGATAAAATAGCACCAGAATATTGGATACCAAATGCCCAGATCTTGGAATGTGCCAAATGTTCTGAAGATTTTACAAGTAACCAGCAAAAGCATCACTGTCGAGCTTGTGGAAAAGGATTCTGTGATAAATGTTCTTCGAAAACACGCCCTGTTCCTGAGAGGGGATGGGGATATGTAGCTGTCAGAGTGTGCGATGATTGCTTTGATGATAAAAAGATCCGCGAAGTAGCTCAAGTGGGTCCTGCTGCTGCAGGCGATAGCTCTAATACGGCTAGAAAAGTCGGAGAAGCTGTGAGTTCAACATTTGGTGTTGTGGCTTCAGCAATTGAATATCCATTAGAGATGATCAAAGACTCAGCACGTCCAGATTATTGGATTCCTGATGATAAAATTAAAGACTGTCATGTTTGTAAAAGTCAGTTTGATTTGTTACGTTTAAAGCACCACTGTCGATCGTGTGGTCATGGTGTTTGTGATGATTGCTCTCCTAATAGATTACCTGTTCCATTAAGAGGGTGGGATTACCCAGTGCGTATATGTGTTAAATGTGAGAAGAATATAGATCGTATATGATAAATAGCTATTCAAACTAAGTTGCCCAGATCTAAATGTACAATGTATGGCTCATTTTATTATGGAGAGGCCTACATGTAGTTAAATGCTAGTATGAAATGATTACACGTACATATATGTATTTCATGTGCTTGATCACTTTATTTTATACATATACAGTATACAATAGGAACCTTTTAAAAATAACTGCATATTTACAAGCTTGCTGTGTACACAATACAAAATTTTTTCATGAATGTCACTGATTCCCAAAATCAACAAATGTCATGTATTGTACATTACAAGCAATCCTGTGCTTAACCTCTGTTCATCTAGAGCTTTAATGTTGTTGTTATATATGTACTTTCAATTTTCATGTACATGCACCATTCAATTTCCAAACTTTATTTTTTATTGAACTTTTAAATTAATTGTCTTTACTGTTTTGGTTCCAAAAAATGTTCAATTTTATGTCGTCAAAGGCGCTACAGTGTGAGACCGACAGTGTAAGCCCTGCGCTACAGTTACAAGTTATGCAATATTGCAACTATTGAGATAAGATGAAATGTGTACATAAACCTGTAGGGTTAAGATTAATTATGATCAGTCTATACTCATTTTGTAAACTTGGTATGTTTTAAACGTATCTTATTTATTTTGACTCTTCTAGCTATGGTTGGATTGATATTTAAATTATAAAGTTGTTTAAAAGAGGTTTTTTATATAATTGTTATGTGATATAAGTACATGTATGTTTATGGTCTATTTTTAATTCAATTTCTATTTAATTAACTTATGGTGCATGTACACTATACCTGTTGAATTTTAATAATCACAAAGGACAAATCATTTGAATTATTATTTCTGTATGAAAGTAGAACACAGTAACTAGCTGGGTAAGAAAATAATGTTATAAATATTTACCCTGCATCTTTATTGTGAACATAAATTAAAATTTAGCTAAATTTAATTGAAACTATTGGACAAATCGGCTTTAGAGCCTGTTGTTATGTTCTTCTGATTTATTTTACTCGGTCATCAGTGTAGTGAATGTAATATTTTCTATATGGTCCAGCATAGGAACATGTACATTGTACGTTGTATATATAAAGTAGGCTACCAGTATACATACATGTACATGTAGGTCAGCATTTGTATTAGACTGCAATAGAAAGTGAACAATTTCTTTTTGAATCATTTAACATTGTCTAAATTCAGAATGTATATAAGCTGACCTTGGATGCCCTATATACTCTAGGTCACGAAGAGGCTGGATGATTTCATCCCCAAACCTAACAGGGAGGTGCTGGAGTTAGTAGAAGTTTTTTGGTGACTTTTTGTTTTAACACTTAAAAGCAGTGTTTGCTTCATTTTATATAGGTACAAGTGATTGGCCAGATACTCAACTGTGGGGATGTTTTATTGTAAATTTATTGTAGTGCCAGTAGTGGCATGTACTTGATTTTGGGTAATTAAGTTAAGATATATACATGCTAAATTTAAAATTTTGTAAATTATTCAGGCCACAAGTATTACTTTTATCCTCACATCATCATCAGTTTAAAAAATTCAAAACGAACAAAGACAAAAGTGCTCCAATGACATAAGTGCTCCAATGGCAGTACTTGATTTTTAAGATAGGCTACGCCGCTACATACATTTCAAACCACAATAACTGTGTTTATTAGTCTCTTATACAATTTAATCCAAGGAAAGTACAATGTAGCTTATGGCTTTGTACTCAAGACATGTAGGTACTGTTCCTAAAAGATCAATGGACCAATAATAGCAGATCCCATTGTTTATAACGTGATAGCACAAATTATGATCTACTGACGTGTGACAAATAAAAGTAGGATTGTCTTTATTTGGAAATGATATAATGTTCAATTTCTTTTGTATTAAATTCTTGTACATAATAATGAATTATACTATATACACAGCCAAGGTGGAAGGCAAGGTAATTTATGTACTGTTATGAATTATAAATATGTGATAAACTACTTAATATATTATAGGCTTTGACTTGACCCTGCCAGTGGCCATTACGCTACTCCAGGGTTACCAATGTTACCATGTGGCTTTTGTCTTCTGAAATCCAAGTCAAAACAATTGCACCATTTCTTAGTGTGAGTGGAAAACATGCTTTAACTTTCTGGTAACTTGACGTCACTTTTCAGTTATTTAGGGTATTTTTTATATTTATATTGTCATAGATATTGAACTAAACAAATATTAATATACTGGTAGGCCTATTCTTTTAATTTGCTCCACGCATGGTAACTTTTGTTAATTCATGTTTTTCTGCATATGCCTGTTGCTCATTTTGGGGTTTTTTTTTGCTCATTGGTGTTTAAAGTTTACATTTTATACACAGCTTAGTAAATGAGTAGAATAATATACTAGACTGACACTTGACATCTATTTTAGCCTTGGACATATATTACTTATAGCCTATATCCCCAATTCACCATAAATGTAGGCTAAACAGTATACTACTATGTACAATGTACACATATCTGAATTTCTTTTGGATTACTTGATACAAGGAATGGTTTTTAAAAAAAAAATGAATCTGGTCTTTCAAAAACATTGTTTGATCAAAAATGGAATTATCTCCCTTGGTACATCATTAATTTGGAAGTTTAGTCTATCTTTGGATTTACGGGTTTCCTCCCACTGATACAGACGCCTGCACCTTGAGTAATAATTAACCATATTAGTCTCAAAATGCCCTGGTGGTTTTATTCTTTTTAGATCATAAAGTGTGTTATTGAGGCAAGTGCTGTGGTTTTAAACTCAGGCTTGTATGTGACAAAGGGTGGGGGTGGGTGGATGGGCGAATAGTTAGCGTGCACGCTGTTTTCATATGAGTCGACTGGCATGGTTTCGAATCGCCAGTTGTACGTGGCAAGGAGTAGGGTCGCCTGTCCAGTCATATGGGTTTTCTACAGGTACTCCTGTTTTCTCCCACTTCTAAAGACCCCTACGCGCAAGCGAATTATTGAAATAAAATTAAACCATATTATGTTAGTCCCGAAAGGACCAAGTTTGTGTCAAGTGGACTTTAAACCCCATTTCTCTCTCAGTATGTGACAATAAGTAGGTCACCTGCCTAACCTTGATGCTTTATGATCGACTAGATATTTTATTTGTACCTTAGGATATATATTATACAGGTTGTTATTAAATGCAATAAGCAATTATTGTTAGACTTAGAAATGGCTGATACTATGACCTCACATGCTATTTCCTGGTTTATTTTACATTTAAATTATACTTTCAAAAAATTGGAATTTCCAATTGCAAATATACATTAAAATGTGAACTAGAAATAGTGATCATTCTATATGGTATTATCTGATATTAGATATGCTAACTAAAACTGAAATATTTATGTATCTATACAATTTAACTATTTGGGGTTTGGCCTATATTATTTTCAATGAAAGCATATTATGTTATTGTTTGCTTGTTGTTCTAATTGTAATTTTGTTGGAGTGCATTTTGTTATCTTTATTAATAAGAATAAGAATTTATTAAATAAAAAAATAACATGTATTTTTAACTTTATTATTTACATGTAAAGTAAGGGTGGTGGTCAAGTTGTCTAATGGGTGTGTTTTAGATCATAAGGTCTGCCATTGAGTTATGTTGGGTGGTTCCACCTGCAGCTTAAGGTCTTGACATTAATCCTGGTCCTCAGATTTCCCCCTCACTGCTAAAGGCTATTACAAGCAAGCAACTTAGATTATAAACCCAATTTCTCCCTCTCTCACATGTAAAGAAAAAAGACAAAAAACTAAATTATGTGTACTCCATCACTTATTTTCCATCACTGTCAAATAATCTTGGTTTTTTGGTAACTTACCCAGCTTGACAGATTGTTCCTGATTTTATGAGATGATGGCAGATTGGGTTGATAAATCAATCTTCAAATGCATGCTTTTATAACACAGATTGTTTGTGTTAGATGGGATGGTGTGTCTACATCATGTAATTCATGTATGTATAGTTTTGTATAAAAAAAATCATTATATCTGTAGTAGTGAACAAGAAAATAAACATTGTGACCCAGAAGGTGATGGGGAATTCTCATGCATGACATACCATCGTCAGCAAAGCAAAACGTAGGGTGACCAAAAATTGGTATGGTGTACACCAAGTGCTTTGCTTGGGCTGTTTGCTACAAATGATCCTTGAGGTGTATAGGTATTAACATTAATTCATTAAATGTCTTTAAACACAGAACATACATGCTTTAGCAGCCTTTAGATCTTTAATGACTGCCATCAATGCATGTGTATTGGTTTTACTCCCAAGCAGAAGGCTTGCTGACTTAACCTTGTGGGATTCTCCGGTGATAAGCAAATTATTGTAATAATATAACTATATTATCTCAATCCAGAAATGTTTTTTCTCTGTGCTCAATTTACTAAGAACCATGATTTATTGAGGAGGGAATGACAGTCTACAGGCAATATCTCACTTCCCTTGCTTGCAGGTTTAAGATTAATTCTGCTTCCACAATATTGCAGACAACCTCACTTCCCAAATATCACACCACTGCACTATAAAGCGTGCACTTAAGCCCTCTAATGGAGCAATTTCAAAAAAGGGCCACCTGAATGTCCCGGATATGTACAATACAGGCAATATGAGTAGAGAACAGATTCTGGTATTTAAGGCAATGTGATGATTTCAAATATTTCTCCTCCTGACAGACAATGTGCCATTATCAGCAAAACTGCTTACAAACTGTTTGTCTCGAAAATATGTACTGTAAGCTGACCTAGGATTACACGTGTTTGTGATGATGATTGGTTATTCTAGTATTACTAGGTTAAATAATTCTATATTGATGGTGAGATTACTAGTTGATCTAAAAGTCAAAGGTCATAGTGTAAATAAATGAATATAATGGGTAGTATTGATCTTGAGAGCATACTGATCAATTTGATTCCTGTATTAACGATCCCTTTACTCTGACTCTGCCATCTTCTCACAAAATGAAATCACCAACCTAAATATTTCAATCAGTCATGATGTATTTTAACAAGTTGTTTGTCTGGCTTGCTTGCTACTAGACATGTTAAGAGTGTAAATAAACCACAGATTCGAACTAGCTTAAAGTGGTGAAAGAAAGAAGTCCCTATAGATTTACTATAATTACCTGGAAGGCTTTTTTGTCAGTATTTTGAAATTGTCTAGAGAAAATGTTAAACATACAGATTTTCATCGATACACTAACATTAACACATAGCAGGAGAATTTATAAAGAACAGTCCATTTCTGCCTACTATTTGAAATAGAATGGTGTTTAACCTGTGAATGTTAACGTCCTACTTTTCTGCATCGTCTGGGTTAATGAATACAGATATGCCATGCAGGGTGCTATGAGGGAAACAGTGCTCAGATTGAAGTGTTTCTCCCTACTAAGTCGAAATTGCAGCTGTCTAGGGTTCCTTTAAGTGCACACAGGACCTCCAACCTTCTGCTCAGCTCAGACTGGCATTGAAAAATAGCTGTTGTTAAGAGAATCAAGCATCTGAGCAGGTGCGGATCCAGAGGACCGTTCCCCTGACCTCCTCCTCAGCCCCAGTGACATAATTTTCATTTTCGTTTGCTTTGTTACTGTTGTAGGTCATATCTGCTATTTAAGAAGATATAAACATGATTTTTGCATTGTCTCCACTCAAACAATCCAAGCTTTCAACGTTTTACCTGACAAAACCCTGGATTCGGGTTTGTTGAGTCAAGGTATGCAAGAAAGATTTTATATTTGAATGAAAGTATATTAATAGGAATAAATGGAAACAATTAAATTCAAGGCCAGGGTTGTTAAGTAAACAAAAAAAAATAGTATCATGTCATAGTTAAGTTACTGTATTATGTCACTAGAAAGTCATTTTTCATTGTGAATGATCTGTTTTTCTTCAAGTCTCTTGATCGTTTCATAATTTGTGTATCCTCACTTGTCTAGGAAATATTGATAAAAAGCTGACCTTTCTTCAAATGTGAAAAAATCTATGGTCAGTGATATCCAATCACTATCTGACTATAAAGCCTGGTTATATTCAATCACCAGCCCTCTATATCTGATTTCAAAGCCTGGATATATCCATCACATACTTCCAGGTCTTTCTAAATGCATCCACTGTATCACCCATCCACTATATCTTACTATAGAACCTAAACATTCCACCACATATCTTGTATGCCCATCCATTCTAACCATCATCTATATCTTCCCATTCCACCACCCATCCTGTATATCTCACAACATTCAGTCTACCCAATACACCACCCACACTGTATATCTCAATATCCAGCCAACCCATTCCACCACCCATACTGTATATCTCAACATCCAGCCTACACATTGATCTAACCATCCTTTATATCATAACATCCAGCCTTCCCATTCCACCACCCACCCTGTATATCTCTACATCCAGCATCTCATTCCACCACCCATAATGTATATCTCAACATCCAGCCTACCCATTCCTAAACCCATCCTGTACGGTCAGTGATTAAATAAAAATGACTTTTTTATCCAGTTTAGTTATTGTATGTATCTTTTATTTATAATCAAATAACAAATATATAAATATTAATTAGATATAGATAAATATTTAAAATCTTCATATTTACATAAATGATAATAATATAAACCTACAGTTAAAACAAGTCATAAATCTTTTCAACTTAAATAAAATATTATAATCAAGGTAAAGCCATCAATTAGGGTAATTGGGCAATTAAAAGCTTGAACAAAACAACAATAATAATAATATCATGTATTATCTCGTGTAAACCTCATGGTTTGATAAACTGTCATGGTAGCTGTTGTTGAACAGTATCACAATTGGAGATTACCCCCTCCGCAACAACCCTTTAGTTTACTCTTCATTCTTGGGTTAATTACTGGAAAGAAGGGGGATCCACCCCATGGAAAGAGATAGGGTTTAATTGCACATCCGTTTAACCAAAACGAGACAGGTTTGTTTAAGCAGTGGCATTTAGATCTGGTTCTTCCTCATGACAAGCAAATTCATTTTCAACAAGTTAGCGAAGATAGAAAATAGCTGAGGAAAAAGATCAATTTCAAATGAGTTCCTCTATATAATATTAGCCAAACTATCTCAGTGTAATGTTTTTTGTTGAAAAAAAAAAAACGCTGACTTGCACAGGAACTTTATGATTTTTATAACATTTGCCATTGTATGTTAGATTTCATAATATGTTATCAAAACTATAAACATATTTATAATCAATACTAATAAATTGGATAATATTTAAAGAAAAGCTTCCAATGTCGTCGCATTGGGAATATCTTATACATGTAATGATAAATACTCGACTTTACATTATACTGCCTGGACTGTATAGTTTTACTCTAATATGATTCTACTGTTAAAACACAAAAAGTTAATTCAATTGTAAACTGTTCTTGCCAATACCAAGAGAGGTAATCAACCTTAAAAGCAAGATCCGATAAGAATTTGATTTCAATTTGGAGATAGCTACTTGCAATAATATCAATAAACAGTGAAAGTCTCAAAAATGTAAATTTTATTATTGATTTTAATGTGTTTACAGAACTGCAGGAGGTGTTGGAAAGACATCACAAATCCAAAAAGACTTTAAATTTAAAGTTAATTGAAACAATTTAATTTAATTGTTCCATGTTTCCCAAGACTTTCACTTCAATATTTTACTAGCCGCACTATTTTTGATATTTAAAAGAATATGACAAAATATATTTGAAAGATTTTTTACACATAAAAATTATAAATTTTCAACTATGTTCATGTGTTTCATGTTAAATTCTGGAATTCTAATTTCATGGCATGTAAATTGACTGACAAGTTCTTCTGCCGGTCATTTTTCTCTGCCAGCCAGTCAACATCCACAAATATGATGATATTGAGAACCCTGGTTCTTTTAGGTTGAAATATGAAGATTTACTGGCATCTCAACCACCATGTTAATTTAAATTCACAAATTTCAGATGTAAAAGAACAAACCGAAAGTGGTTTGAGCCCCACAAAATTTTACGATATATCTACTTGCATGCGGTACTTCAAGATTATTCATTTATATAATTTCTTTCAATATCAACAACATGAAAGAAACAGTCAGGTATATAACAATGTAATAGATTTCACATGAAAATATGTGGTAATGAATTTTAAACCTTGTATACATATGTATGTATATCAAAAAGATAATGTAAATACATTTAAGCAGATATTATATATGTATAGACTAAGGTCTAAAATATATAAATGTATATAATTGTATCCAAAAAAGAACAATTTAGAAATTAATATTATAGGTATATAAAAAAAAAATTTCTTGAATTTATCCAACTCAAAATGTTATTTCCAACAATATCCCAAAAGGGGTTATGTAGTTTCATGGTTTTCAATAAGTATAATATACATTAAAAGTTATTGGATGACTGTCAATACATACACACAGTCCCAAATCTCTATGAATAAGTAGTTTACTGTTTTCAAATCACCTCAAACACTTGAATCCAGGAATATTTAGTCCGGCAAGCAACTGGAAAAGGGCAAAGATACAGTGAGCAGATTTTGTATTTGCCTTTTGTATTTGTCATTACTTGCTATCCTTTTACCATGAATAACAAAGCCTTTCTATGTTAACTGCTTTTTCCATCATTTAATTGAGTCTATTGGAAATAACTTCCCTAATAAATACTTTTGTGGGAATGTATCTTTAATCCTTACAGACAAGATAATTGGGCTATTTATTCACAGTTCAATCAATGTTTACCTTATGAAATCTGTGACACTTTATATAAATTATTTAATCTTAAAGCTACAGATATCTTATCTCAATTAAAACTTATTTTTTGATAAGATATACGATTTAAACCTGATAAAGTGTTGTCAGAGCAACAGGTCACCATTTAATTCTCTCAGACATTTGAAATGGAATTCCTGTTATTGACAAGATACTTCCTCTCACAGCAGAGTATGTCTATAGTTACTGAAAATTCTCTTACACCATTGCATAGTGTCCTGTATAGAACATATAACATCTTACTGATGTACATTAATAACTTATGTTACAAAAGCTGTATATTCAGTGATGTGCGGATACAGACCTATAGGTGACACATTATATAGAGCGTTTTCTCGAGACCATGAGGAAGGAGAATTTGTATAGTGCTTCTTCTTTCACCCTAAACTATCTCTCAAGGGTTATTTAACATGCACACCATGAATATGTGTAAACCAAAATCTCACTTTTCAATTGCATGCCCCCCCACCCTTCATGCACGCTACAGACTACATCACTCTCTTACTCTTCGTCCCTCTCTTTATATATTTATGAAACAGATTGTGTAATTTGATATCTATTGCTTTGTAATCAATAATTCATAACAATCAGAGCACAACTCAGCTAGTCATTACTATATTAAACCAAATATTCATTTGTCTATATGGTTAAAAAGTCAATACTGATTGTTGTTGAAAGAATCAAGTGAATATTTTGATGAAATAAAAATAAACTGTTGATTAAATAGCCTGAAATATCATCTCTTTCATTAACAATTTAACAAACAAACACTGATGTCATTCATTATATGTAATCAATAGTGAAATGTCATTGTTATTAAAATACTATATAATACCACACAAGTTGGGATATATTTCTGGGTAAAATGAAACTGCAATGATAGAAAACACAAAACTTTTAAAACTTATGAGAAGGGGTTTCATCATGTGTTTTAGAAAGAGCAAACATACCCTGCCTGGTGTATGGCCCCTGGTACTACTTGTAGCTAGCTAGAGAGATAGATTTGACTGTGATTTTTGAAGTTGTAAGTTACTGGGTAGAACCTTGGGGCTGTAGGCTACCAGCAGTGTCATTAGCTTCAGTGTTAAACTGCCTTGTCTCAAGGGGGACTGGGTGGCCAAATGGTCAACACGTGTGTGTAGCATCATAATGTCTTTCATTGAGTTGAGTGACATGGTTTCGATTCCCTGCTTGTACATGACAAGGAGTAGGGTCACCTGTCCAACCTCATGGTTTTTGTCTGGTTCTTTCCCCAGTGCAAGTGAATTATTGAAATAAAAGTGACCCAAATGTTAGTCCTGAAATGACCTAGTTTGTGTTGAGTGGACATTAAACTCCATTTCTTTCTCTCCTTGTTAATAATAAAATATCCCCCTGTATTTAGCTGTATGTATAGGGAGTAAGAAATAAATAGCGAATGTTAATAATCAATTTGAGTGTATCTTAATCTGGATTAAGCCATAGAAAATTTGATACATAACTCTATAAAAATAAACGGGAGGAGAGAGAGAGAGTTAAGCATCGGGCTCGTACGGATGTGATAAAAAGCAAAAAAGTTTCTCTTAAAACCTTACTGTAGAACCATTCCGGTAAAATCCTTCCAATCCCCAGGAATTTCATGTCAGTTGTCTTTTGCATGATTGTGATATTTCATGCCAAGACATACTTACACGACAAGATTAATCTATTTTGGGAGAATTATTGCTACACATTTCTCTTAGGTTAGACAATGTAGTCACTTTAAGACAAATCTTCCTGACTGTTATTTCACAAATCAGTTTGATTTAACATATCAGTGTGATAAAGCCTTCTATAGTCTCTAGTGGAATCATCCTAAGCTTAAAACATCTATTTCAAATTCTAAATCTGCCAAGTGTAAATTAAACTTCCCTTGAGAGAAACTTTTTTCCCACTGTGTACAGTTTTAGATGATTATAGCTCTTAATTATTCAATAAAAAACCCCTGTGATTAGCTTGTCATTGACGTGTAGATTTGAAATCTCTATTCATAGGATTCTTTGAAGAGTTTTATTCAAAATGACTTGTCTGGTTTTAAATGGAAATTTTTATAGTAAAGTGTGTTATAATTCTGATAAATCCCATAATAACCATTTTCTTCCTTGCTACATGTCTATAAACAACCTAGATATGCCAATTAAAAAAGTCAAGATATGCCAATATGCAATTGAGAACAATGATCGTAGAACATCTTTGAATCAGATTTCCTATAAAAAAATATTGATTTTCTGAGCAAAATTGCTTCAATCTACTTGGTTTAGATCTTTCTTAAAATTCCTGAGACTGTTATACCCATTTCTCATTGATAATGTGTCACATTCGTTTTATCACCATTACGCTACTGTTAGACAAGTTTAACACCATCTTGGGAACTGTGAAAATCACAAGAAACAATTTCACAAACAATTACCATTATTTTCAAATTACTGATGGGGTAAGACATTAAAAAATAATTAAGGAGTAAAATGGACAAGATGGAAAGTGGAAGATGCTTGCTTGTTTGAGGCCTTTTGTTTTATTATTTCTCATACAATATAAGACCCATAAAAGATTTAAAATGGCAATTAAAGTTTATACTTCCCTCAGAACAATTATCCCATATTTTGAACTGGTCATTCAAATATTTGATGCATACTAAGGTATTGAACAACACTATCACTTTAAAATAATCCAATCAAATGTGAGTGTAAGACATGTTCAAATCAAACTGGAAAACCAATATTACATAACTTGAGCATTATAGAAGACTTTAGTTGACAACCCAAACACAGATCTACTACAAATTGTAAGCCTTAAATGAAGCTAACATGTATTTTTATCAATAACAATTGTAACAATAAGAATCAATATGCATAACAAATTAAACAATTTAGGTTAAGGCACAATGGTTCAATTCAAAGAAAATTGGGAAATACAAGCGTACATTTCACTGCAACCTTGGAATCAATATATGTTGCAAATGGCTGCCAATACTCACAGCATTCCTCTAAGAATAATACTGTTGGGATTTACAAGCAGCGTAACATCGGATTAGAGTGGATTTCATCCTAATCTATGAAAATTTTTGAGCAAACAGATTTTAATTTGGCACACTCAAATGTATCCTAATTTATTAGTTTTTCATTGTACTTCTCTGGCATAACTTTTATCTCTGTTTCTGGATTAACCAAACCTAAACTTTTCATTGTTTTATACTGATCAGGGACTTCCATCAATGCATGTAACGCAAAACTTGTTTCTGGATTTCTACACTTTGAGGTCACACCATGAAAATTAACAAATTGAAAATTATCAAATTTACGCTGCGGTAAACAATTATCAAAATCTTCCATAATATCCCACGGGCCATCACCAACACCAACAACAATAATACTAAGTGGATATTGTGAAGCTTCAACAATGGCTTCAATTGTCTGCTGTTCTTCATTCACTTGTCCGTCTGCCACTATCACTAAGATATGATATCGTTTTAATTTTTTCACAATTTCTATGGCTTTGTAAATTAACGGAGCGAAATTTGTTGGTCCGCCCAAGGTTATTTTTGTAGCGATATCACTATATTTTTCTAATACTTCACTAAAACCCACGCAATAAGATCCATCTGGTATCAATGGGAATATGTCATCCCCCATTGTCACACTGTCCCCAAAACCGTATGCTGGAATCAAATTATCTTCATCAAACGGTTCCAATGTCTTACCCATGATAGAAATAACTTTTTGGTAAGGATTATATATCCTGGATGGAACTATTCTGTGAAGGTTTTGACCCCCAAATGATTTACGACCTTGCCACTCATTAGAAGCACTAAAGTCAATTCCGAAAATCAAACCACATTTCTCTAAGCCCGCTCGTTTGCATGCTTTACTGACTTCCTCGAAAGAGCTAAAATGATCCTCAAAGGCGAAAAAAGTATGAAAATTTTTAGAGCCAATTCCCAATATGGCCCACAAAGACGGTGGATTTCTGTATCGAAATGGCTGCCGAACTTCTGGGAAATCAGAATCAATTGATGAGCTGTACTGAACTGTGTCTCTTCGAGTCCGTTTTTCACGAGATTGTTGGAAGAGCCAATAGAGAAGCATAGCAGTAACATTTGCTATCATATACAATATACAAGATAACACCGACATTGAATACATTGAGGATCTTCTAGCTACACTCTGAAAAATAGAGATAGAAAATATTATTTTTAATGAATAGAGGGCCTACAAATGTGAAAAAAAAAAAATTTATGGTGTGCCAATAATATTCATTGCATCGATTGATCTTATGCCATCCATTCACAACTGTGTCCTCTATCCAAGATCTGACCTCTTTAATTATAAGACAACTGCTTTCAAAAGATAACACTTGTAGCATAATATATATATGGACGCAATGGAGAAACTGGAAGTATTGGATATGCTAAAACACCTTATACCACTTCTAATGTACTTTATAGATTCATATACCAGCAGTAACTAATATTTGTTGTATTTTTGTATTTAACACATCTGATGACTTACATAGAAAGAGCAGGATGACTTCACTAAACACAAAAAATAAACAACATAAGAATGAACACCGTAGATATTCTTTGTGGAGGTAACAACACAAAGACTTTTAATCTGAGTGGTTGTGGAATGACAGCTTCTCATGGTTCAATAATTGGACATATTAGACAAGAAGACTGCATCACTTTATAATAACTATATCTGGTTCACAGAAATGTCAGGCGTTTAAATAAAGACATTATAGTTCACCATAATACCAGAGGCAATATATTAGGTATGACTTCGGCACTAATGGCTTTAGCTGATGAAATAGTTCATATCACAAACTTTCATTATAATTACATTGAAGAACAATAATTCACAGGCAGACATAAACATTAATAACACTGGTTTTCATCGACTTTGATATCAGCATGGTGGCAACAGTTGTTTTTATATCATTGTAATTCCACAGAGATTATTTAATATTAATCACATCATTAAGTGATTATATTATAACAGAGAGTATAATTCCAAAGGGAGCTAAGAGAGGTAGTTGCATAGTAGAACATAACAAATTTATGTGTTCTTTTCCCTGGACAAGGTTGCAGAAATCATAAAAACAGGTTGCCAGACAATGAAACATATTATATGCCCACACCAGTAGTCAACATTTTTTCTTAAATGTGATTATGAGTAACAACCCATCATCTTCATAGAGATCAAGGACCATAACTGTGACAGTAATCAGTGGAAATTGTTGAAAATCAATAGGCTTGTGTATAAATTTTGTAGACAATCAGATTTTTTCAAAGAGATCAAGGGCCATATCTCTGGCAGTATTTATCGGAAATTGTTGAAAATCAATAAGAGTCTTCATCCCTTGAACTTAAACACTGTGAATGTCGACTGGACGGAGGTGGCTGCAATATGCAACTACACTTCAATTGGGGGGTATAAAAACACAAACTGGGATGTTAGCCTTAATCTTGAGTGACACGCTGATTCACATTTTCAACTTGTGAATGTGATTATTAAATGTATAACTGGTGCGTTGATTATCAGTTTCTCAAAATTTGTATGTCTCAGTAACCAATCTAGTCAAGCGTTTGGAATCTGTTTAACTTGTATTAATGGTAACTGTACTGGATGTTCAATACCAGGTTAGATTTCAGGTAAGATTGTCATGCTTATGAACAGGAATTGCTCCAAAATCTATTCAATGTCACTTTTTGCACATCCCATTGATATTTTCTCTGTGTTAAAATCTATTAATTTTGATTTCATAATAGCTTAGAGATTTGTGATTTGCATCAGTCTAAGCCTTTGCATGCATTACTATGTTGGCACATCAGTGCACCTTATTGTATGCATGCCACACCTGGACAAGAACATCCGTTCTGCCACTGATTGACAGACTGATTTTAATGATATCAACATAAACTTTTACTTACAGTAACTAAGGGTCTATACACCAGGATAAAGTTAAACTAATAAATAAGATATATACAATATATTGATCTTATATACCATGTTTTTGCTGTGGTATAACGACATGTGACTTATTCAAAACATGGTATATTGACTAATACACCACACCTGTGACTATATATCTCACAAATAACCAAAAAGCTTTCAATTCAAAATTACAATATATATATTCATTATATCTACCTGCTATATTTATTACATTTGTTTACTTTTTACCTGTATTTGATGGGTATTGTTTACTGAACTGTATAATTTACCAACAGATTAATTGGGTATATGTAAAGAGCTGATATTACTATGAATAAACCAAAAACGACAAAGGTCAGCTTTTGAGACAACTTTATTACTAATAGTGCTCCAAATGGTTTGTTAATTTTTAGATATTCTAAAGTTTTGCATGATATATTTGATTCAAACTTGTATTTGTATGCTAACAGGGAATGCGATAGATGATGTATATTCATTAATAAAACAGTAATACATAGAAACTGTATATTGAGAAGTTTAATGTGTGTATTGTAGATCATTAGAAGGTGTGTCATCATCGTAGATCAGATGGTGTTGTACAGATCAAACGATATATTATCATTGTAAATCATAGGGTGTGTTACTGACATTGTCATAAGGTGTGTTATCATTATAAGGTGTGTCATCATTGTAGATCAGATGGTGTAGTGCAGATCAAAAGATGTATTCATTGTAGATCATAGGGTGTGTTATTGTTATATATAAGGTGTGTTATCATTATAAGCCGTGTCATTATAAGGTGTGTTATCATTGTAGATCATTAGATATGTTATTGTTGTAGATTATAAGATGTGGTATCATTGTAGATCATAAAATATATTATCGTTGCAGATCATAAGGTGTGTAGTTTGATGTGATTTTATGTGCCTATGCTTGCTTGCCTAACCTCTTAATTTACCTTATATATTAATATCATTTCCCCAGCACCAAAAAGAATAATTTAGCAGTTATATACACTGATCTTGCCTGTAGCGATATACACTGTTCTTGTCTGTACCAAGAGCTTAATATTTCTGTTGTTAAAAGAGCGGTTATAAAACATGGTATATTGTTAGCTCATTTGCATAACTAATAAGGAATATACAATAAACATACGAGGACTGTTACACAAAAATCAATGTTTATTATTAAAATGAAAAATACCATGTTAGTACACAAATGACATGCAACTGAATAATAATTAAGCTCATCTCTCAAAGGCTAAAGTATTGTTCATATTCATATTAAGAAAATAATAGAGATTATCTCCCAACGTTGATATAAGCTGATAAGATTTGAACCGGAGAGTGCTAATCCACGTCAACTTAGACATTTAAGATAAAATAATCCAGGAATTCATGAACAGCAATATTTCGTTATTACGCTTTTAAGATCACCATAGCTGTGTTTATCAGTTCTTACACAATCTAATGGAAGATGGCTGTGTGGGTTTTACTTATATATAGGTGATGTACTGCTAAAAATGTATGCAATTAAAATATAAGTTGTGTAATATTTACACCACAGCCATAAACCTGAATAGTTCATTAAACACTGTATCTCAAAAGATATCATGGCACCGTTAATTAACAGGATGGAGACAATAAATCTTCTTCCTCAACGTCCCATTCCTATCCTATGATGAACTAGTCTCTGAAACACATCTGGTTTATTAGACAAGTTCCCAAGCAGATTTGTCTACAATATCACCCACAGAACATGGCAGCAGACGTTAAGCCACACAAACAAACGAACACAAACCGCAGCTATCCTTTTAAATGGTGCAACGCTTCTCTAAGTGTAACCAATTATACTATCAAGGGGTACATCCAACTATATTCATGTCTCAATGTCATCCAAAGTCTTTGACATTGAAAACACAAATTATTTGTGAATTTATTTCATCATTGATGTAGTGATCATACCAGGAAAAGATGGGCTCCAATGTTTAGGACAAAATAAGATATCCAATGTTTAAGACTTAGGACAAAATAAAAAATTTTACTATTGGTACACGAATTGTGTATTATGTATTTCAATATCATTTGTAACAAGGGACTCAAAAACGAGGCAAGACATATTCCAAAAGTCATGTCAAAGGGTAACACCATATTCTTATCAGTGTAGACTAGAATAATAAGACGCTAGAGATTACAATTCAATTGAAACTCCTGGTGTATTTCGCCAAACATAGCTGATTAGAAATTACAATAAAAACAGAAAAGATTGAATGTAAATAAGATATTGCATTATTATATGCATTGCGGCCAATTTGTGTCAATTTCTAGGTACCAAATATTTGATTTGTGATTTAGCTGCTTTAAAAGGTGTTTTTAAAGAGCTACACAAATACAAGTTCATACTGCATTTTCACCAATAAGGGAACATTCCTAATACAACGTCTACTTGACACAATACTTGGAATACAAGTGTGTGTTTAGTCCAATTTGGATGTTTGGTTTTGGTAAAATGTCTCTATATATTTGCAAATTCTTTTTTTAAAGTGATTTACTCTTCAAGAAAATAAGTCTTTCAAAATATCATCATGTATTATATCTCAATTAAATTTTCTCAAAACCTCAAATATAAACTTTCGATTGATGAACATCAGATGAATGTGCCAATACTGTTTAGATAGGAATATACGTTAAATCATGAACTAGCTTGCAGACTCTACAATAATTCGCTGGAAATTCTCTTACGTATTATTTTACGCTTGGATAGTTTTTAAGAGGAAATGAATGAAATGTTATAATAGAAATTCCTTCTACAAGAAAATTATTAAAAATCAATAAAATAATATCCTGTTCTAAAATGTGATATCGTAGCTTGATTAGATATCATTCTTAACCCTTTGAGCCCAAAGGTCCTAGACATTATGGATATACAGTGTATTGTTTAAATCAACTGGGAAATGTCTAACCGTTCACATTTTACTCGCATATGTTATTACAGGTATCATGAGCTATCTTATAAAGAAATGTATTTATGAAAAAGAATGGAGTTTAACATCCTACTTTTCTGCTAGGATGAGCATACATCAAGCGGTGTGCTTTGTTTCAAGACATTTATTCTAGGCTGGAAAATCTCAAGGAGCTTTTATGGCTAACACTTCGATTGCATCATTGACCTCCTGGTTAGCAAGTGTGTGTGTCTCACTTCTGATCCACCAGGCGCTAAATGTATTTGTAATATCACCGAATAGTGATACTAATTTTTCGTTCTTTTTTAGATTATATTTTAAGAATATACATAATTTATGTCTTCACTCTTTATTCACATATATAGACAATATAACCTAACAATTAGGTTATCAGTCTGCCTAAAAGCATGATTGGTTTTGACTGTTTTATAATCTTTGGATACCAGTGGACTTATTAAGAAAAACCTTGAGCAAAGATTTATACAGTTAACAATGCAGTCAGATCAAGTGTCAACATCTTTACTTTGTTTATGGCTTAAAGCTTATTAACTAATTCTATTAACTTTATTATGAAACTTCAACCAATGGAATTTATATATTAATTTAACTTCGTTCATTTGATTTGTTTTATCCCTAATTTTATCTTTAGTTTGATTTGTTGAAATTTTTCTTTTGTGTGTATGCAAATTAATGTCTTTAAAAGACTGTTACACAAGCAGATGAAGAGACAGATGGGGAAATCAGATGACATAGGCTTAAGTCATTTATTAGCTCCCTCGATGTGACCTTGTATATAATTTGTATATAATGTATATTTAACCATATAAAGGAATATTGAAACGGATTTCGACTTGGATTTATAATGCACAGTGACCACCTTCACTAGAATACTTCTCCACAAATGAGCTACACACCCCCAACCCTAGCTCATCTACACGTATGGAATATTACATAATATGTATCACCTAGGTGTGTATTCGAACTAAGAATAGTCCCACACGTAGGTGATAGTAACGTGATCCATCATAAGACAATGCAATGCATATGTTAAAAATACCATTATACACCTCCATCAAAATATAGGAATATTTGAATTATTCAAACTGGGTTGAAAGGGTTAATTATTAATAAATCACAAATATTAGATTATAAAGATATCAGTCCAGCAATAATTCACATCAAATAAGTTTACATCAGTTTCTACTGAATCAATGCTGCCATCTTTATTAGTTTCTTTAAGTAATAATAAATCAAAATCTTTTCCATACAAGCTAGCTCATTTTTAAAGAAATTTTTATTAACATTTGCTTAATTAGATTTTTATACTATTTATGGACTACATATAATAACTATTCAGTTCACATGAGTATAACGAAAGATGATAGATATGATATTTATTTATATTACAATATTAATTTCATAATGATACTTTAATGAAGAAAATAATTATATTTTTTAATTAAAAGTTCATATCTAATTTATATGGTAAATGACAATTTATTTAAAGGACTTTATACACACATCTAGTTTGGACAACTTTAATTATCTTCAATCCAAATTTTTTTTTCAGTTAAGTATGTTTGATGTGCATTATGGTCAGAGTCAGCAAATGGAAAATGGTCAGTCCCTGGGTGGCACAAATAGTAATTATGTTACTGTCAGCCATAACTGATCCTGGTAAGATTATGGGTTGAATATAGTTTTCAGGTTTTGTTACATGAACAAATATATAATTAAACTATCGTATAAAATATGATAAGAAATGAAAGCACTCATTAGGCTACAATAATACCACATGTTTATTAAACCTTTCAACCAAAAGATATCATTGGGTTTATATAATGATAATATAGTATTTGTATAAAGATATCATGGCATTTGTAAAATGAATCTGTTATTTCAACCAAGGCAGTTAAGTCATGAGGAAAGTTAAGTATACTTTCTTTATGCTATTCCCCAGTTAAGTATCCAGAGTGGGGGATGGGTAGGAGGCTACAGCCCTCCTTCCTCTTTAGACCACCACCAAATGAATTCCTGCTCCCCAATTAGATTGCACTAAATGGAACCAGAATTTCAGACTTTCTTGGGGGGAGCATATCCACTTCCTATAAATATAACAAACACACAACACTGTCTGAAGTCATTTAGACCTGAATAAAAAACCCATGACAAATTCTTATTTATATAAACTCATGACTCCCTAGTTTACACCAATAACAACATAATTACCATTATTAATACATTATTCATCAACATACTAAAATAAAAACTAATATTTCTCACCTCTTATTCCTGAAGACCAGAAAATCAAACTGATGTGGCCTAATACACAGAGATTTTGCAGGAGAATGTACAAAGTATATTTTTTACCTGCAGTTTACTATCTGAAGCATGTATCTTTACATATGTCCATAGGAACACAGCTGCTATGTTTATAGCCTATTGGTTTTCCAACTATAGTTGCTTTATTAAACATGATTGACATTTAAGACAGATATCAATTTAATGAGGGACAGTGGTCAACAGATTTTATATAAGGTTCTTGCTTCTAAACATACAGGTCATATAAATAGTGAACACAGACAGACAATTTAATAGTTCCATGTTATTTACTTAAACTCACGATATCACACACAACCCTATACTAAACATATGCAAGCTCAGAATCCAAAGAGAAATGAGGTTTAACATCCACTTGACACAAACAAGGTCATTTGGGACTAATCTATGGTTCTATTTTATTTCAATACTTTGTCGCTTTAGCATCGGGAGGACCCAAAGAAAACACATAAGATTGGACAGGTGACTTTACTCCTTGTCGCATACAAGCAGGAATTGAAACCATGCCACTCGATGACAAACTTAATGATGCAACACTCACACTTTAACCATTTGGCCACCTTAACGAAGTTTAACACTGAAGCTAACAACTTCATTCAAAATAATTCTATACTACTTGACTAATGATAGACCTTATGATCCTATGTGCGTGCGTTAACCATTCAGCCACCCAACCACCTAAATTCCAGAATAGATGCATTTGCATAAATAACAGGTCTTGTGAGAAACTCTTGAATGGAAAGGTAACGTACAATCCAATGAAAATCACCCTTATAAGATTTTATAAAATGGAACATAAACAGGGGAATGATTACATGATTTTATATTGAACAAATTTTAATTACTACTTACATTTCCAATTTTGTAAAAATGTAAAAACAATAAATTTTAAATATCTTAAATTCAAGCATAATATCAGTCGGTAAAGCAACCAGCTAATCATCCAATACTGTAAGCAATATTTATATACTCACCCTTTAATGAACATGAAATACTCCTATCTGTCATTGTCACCGTTGTCATTTAATAACATGTCACCTATTGACAGTCCTGTCACACAAACAGACGTTATTCAATTGTTTAGTGAAATTAATAAGTGAACGGGACTATTACTGAAAGATTTCGCTAGTCAGTTGTAGTTACTACAACAGTCCTATATCCTCTCTACAGTTCCTGTACTATAACGCCTCTTCTAGCCAAATATATTGATCCACTTTGAATACTGTTAGATTGTATAAAAGAACTGCCGACATGGCTTTAGGACCTTTAAATGTTCAATGTGGTGGCCAACTTAGTCAAGATCATTTTCTTGTAAGACTTATCAGCTACAGATATCTACCGGTATAGGGAGCCCCCCACCCTCCTATCTAAATAAATGAAATAAAAGGTTTAAGGTGATAATGGTATTGAGACACATAAGTAAAATCAGAATATAAAGTTCTGATGCTATGGGATGCCAAATAATTCATTTCCGTCTGGTCTAAATCTATTATAAGGCCAGCCAGAGAAAGGTGTCCAGATTAAAAAGTCGTTTGGATGAGTTTCAAAATGTATATAATTCTTCACACATAATTCATGAAAGAAGCAAAATGCATTGTAGCTTCTCTGAAGGAATCATATGAATCTACAAACCTACCAATAATCATTAATAACTCTATTATAGAATATGTTTCAAACGTCAAGTTACGAGGTGAAATCATGGATTATTATCTGGCCCATAGCTAGCTCAAAATTATTTGGAGGGGGGTGCGCCGATATATACACTTGATGGTCCACGGTGAACTGCATCACGGACAAGCTTCCCTTTGGAGAAGGGTCCCCCACCCCCCACAAAATTTTGGAAAATACGGTGTGCACCTGAAAATGACCAACAATATCAATTTGAATCTGATATGAAGGAAGGAATACGATTTTAACATACTTATAATTTCGTAGATTATCACATTGCTTTGGGTAACCAATTCATTCGTGGTGCCTAACCAATCTCACTCTGCAGAATGGGCACCCCGCCAATAACATTATTGACGCCCATGATGTTGTTGTGGATGATCCACTAAATCTCAGCATTATGTGTGTCCCTCAGGGATAAGGCACCACACCAATCTAGTTGTTTTGGATGGGCAACCCGACAATTATGTATTGTCATTATAAGGTGACCCACCAATGATGTCATTATGGGTGCCCCTCGTTAGTAAGGCATTCCACAGATCAATCTGTTTTGGGTGGCCCATCAACAAGTTGTGGTGTTAATCGTGTGAGTCATTATGAGCCTCTGCACCATTTCAAGGGCGCCTCATATATAACGACATGATTGGCAAGGTCCCCATGAACCAAGTGACATTGGCACCCTACCAATCTCATCATTGGCACCCAACCAGTATCACTCAGCTTTATGGGGTGACAATGTGTCCAATGGAAAGGACCAAGCATGGCGTCTAATAGAAATGGTGCCCTTGGTGCTCATTGGGGGAGCCGATTTGTTCCAAAATGGGCAAAGGCGCCTTCGGTGCTCATCAGGGACGCCAAATTTTTTCCTGCTAGCTTTAGGCCTGACAATCTCCAGTGGTATGAACGTATGTTAATTATTTTTCAAAATTCTTAACCAAACATTTTTCAACTTCGTAAATTAAAATGACTTCTATGTACCTGTTAAGTTCTGGACTTTGTTTTAGAAATCAAATATTCAACCATATTTTGATTACTGTTCTCTTATATGGGACAGCTCTGGTAAACTTTTTACAGACTTTTACAGACTTACCCCAGTCAAGAAATTTTCTCCTAAACTTATACTTAATGTTCGACACACTAACATACTTTCTGAGTAAGCAAATAATAGCAATACCAAAGATTTGAATGGAAACTGTTCGATAAATACATTTTCTTAAAACAAAATTATTAACTTGCAATTTTCAAACTACCTCCCTGATTCCACCCCTTAAAAATGATTTCCAGATGCACATGTAAAACGGATTTGAAAATAGTTTGGATACACAATAAGTGACCTTAACCTAAACATATAATATATAAACAATATATAACTTGACAAGACTTAAGTAAACATTATAATAAGTAAAACATGTAAATGAATAAGAAATACAACACCAAATCAATGATTTATACTAATAATATACAGTTGGTTTGTTGAATAGCTCTCCAGAGTAGAGTGTTTCATACATACGCTGAAGCAACATCAATAAATATATAAACGTTCTGAATGGAAATAAAGAACTAATTTGCGTAAAAATGCTTTTTTACACAAGTATCATGCCAAAGTGCAAAGTTTCAAATACGATACCAGATTGCGAAATGATTTGGAAAAATATTAATGGTGACATCATTATCTACTTCTGTTTACTTGTCTGATTGATATGAGTAAACTTTATCATGTTTTTCTATTATTTACCCCCTGCTATAAACATTGAATATCAGAATCCAATTAATTCCATGGTATGGTAATTATATGATTACTGTAACAATGTAATAATGTCAAACAACCAAAGAAGAAATTAAACAATTTCCCCTCCACTGTAACTATCATTTGATTGGTCAGTGCTAATTAGCCATGGTGTGAACTATTCAGAGGATTTTGCAGCAATCAAATAAAGCTTTGGTATCACACCACTTCTTTAGACAAATGATTCATGACTTATTCATATCTGAGACTGTGATTCATCGCTGTATCTAAGCTACTGTTAAATTTCTCATGCATGCCAATTCCCAGTATCTCGGTTTTACCAGGTACCTGTCTTGACTTCATTCTGGATGCTTCAGTTATGTATCTTCAGTTCCTTATAACCGACATATAACAGTCAAGAATTGATAATCATGTTGCTTCACTTTTTACCATTGTACAAGACAAAACAGCAGTTGCTCGGGCAAAATTTCACTCATCACACTGCACCTTGGTAGGTGAACCAAAGTAGGACAATTTGAGTCTCTAATAAAATATTTTCCTCATTAGAAGTAACTTACTTTAATATAAATATAATTTAAGCATCGTAAATGAAATGAAATGGGGTTTAACATGCTACTTTTCTGCACCATCAGAAGACAATGATGACATTGCATACATCATACAGTGTGGTGGTGGGGGGTGGTGGGGGGCGAGGGGGGGGGATAAATTAGCACCGACAGAGGTGCTACGACTCACTCTTATTTCATCATATTCCAACTGTCACTGTCCTTACCAAGCCGTCAATCCTGCAGAACTTTCTTGACCAACCCCTAGCTCAAACCTCGGATCAGCAGGTTAGTGAGCGACAAGAAAAATTTTGAAATCCCACCACTGCCAAGGGCCTTACTCACTGAGCCACTGTAGCCCCAATAACCATCGGGGATCAAATTATACCAATCAAGATCGATGAACATACCTTGAGAGAGAGAGAGAGATGGGGTTTAATGTTCACACTCGATACAAACTAGGACTAACATATGGTTTAATTTTACTTCAATAATTTGCTTGCATGTATGAGTCTTTTTGCAGTGGGAGGAAACCAGAGTATCCGGAGAAAACCCACGAGGTTGGACAAGCAACCCTACTCCATGCCACAACCGGAGATCGAAACCACGCCAATAGACTCAATGGCAGGCCGAATGATACATCGCATGCACGCTAACCATTCGGCTATCCATCCCCCAAACATACATATGAAGATGAAAATCAAACTGCTTCTTTGTTATAACCATTAGTTTTAAATTACTTTAAGTATAATATTCATGAAGAATACAACCCCTGGATTGGATTCTGAACATTTCTTGCAAAGAAATTACATCAGGAATGAAACTTTAATTTTCAGTATGTTTTATATACATGTACACGTATATATTATTGCACACTCATATTTCTATGGAAGTTCAGCCATATAAAATGAAGCATTTAATGTCCATTTGAAGGAAACTGGTTTCAATTTATCATTTTTACAGCAGGACTTGTGGAGTTGATTTCATTATGGGAAAAATCAATTATTTTCAGCTGGTATTTGTCAATTAACACGAGGAATCGTATTTCATTCAAATTAAGAATAAATCTTAATTTAAAGTATAAAAGCACCACAGTGTTGGTTAATGACATTGTTTGTGGAGGACGGGAATATATATAACCCAACACCATGTTGTTTAATAGTAAGAGTTAAACTAAAACTCCATTTTATTTCAGTTTTGTCTGTAACAACACCAAATATTCACACTTAGCCATTTTATGTAGGAAGCAGGGTTGTATGTAGGATTTTAAAAGTGAGGGTGCATCAGAGTGGTGGAGCGTCATAGCCTCCACGTTAGTGATATAAGAAATTTTGGATCAGGGCAAACAAACTCATTGGCATGTGGGCGCCTTTAAAACCGACCGACTGATCAGTGCTTTAAGAGCATGACTGTGTGATTATAATCAAGTGTATTATTTTATAATCGAAATATTGTCAAATTTTCTTTTTTGGGATGGGGAGGAGGCCCCTTTTTTTTCTGGGGGTACAATGTACCACCTCCACCCCCGCTAGATACAACCCTGGTAGGAAGTTGAGTCTAATCAACTCATGTCAGCAAATCAATGTTATTCTGTAAAAATTGGGTTATTTTTTGTCTTCTTCTTGATTTAACAGATTTCTCAATTCTTCCACTATTACAGCCAATATATCATCACAAGGTATTGATTTTACAAATCCAAACATTCTAAATTTCTCAGCATGGTTATGTGATAGCACAGAAAAAGTCTCATAGAAGCGCTGATGGTTCTTTTTTTTTGATCAAAGGATAAGGGGGTGGGGAGGGGGTGTTAGGACAGGGTCAATAACATGAATTCAACTATTTTATCAGTTAATCCTACAGTGACACTGTTGTTACACTATTAGGAACATCTGGAGTTACTTTGACGATAATCCAGAGCATGCCAGCCTTTCCAATTTGACAGCCTGTATTTAGGAAATAATTTTAAGAATGGTAAAAATATCATTGGGTCTAAGTTGGGGGTAACAATTTTTTGATTTACAAATAAAATTATTTAAAAAAAGACCAAGTATTTCATCTTCATAATATCATTATTTAACTCCCAATGGATCAAATGGAATGACTTTAAAATACAACAGCATGCTACTAATCATTAATGGTGATCTACGACTTCCTTCCTACTGTCTATTTGATTATTTTACCTTTACCGATAAAACATTAATAACTATTCACAACATGGTTGATTTTTCAAGGCTGGTGAATTTGGAATGCCAGATTAGAGTATTTATATCATGCCTGAAGACAAACAATTACTCACGGTGTCAAAGTTAAGTTACGTTAATGATATTGTTTTATAAATGCTAGTTCTCACTGTCGTGTGATGCATTATAAACGTGACGATTAACCATTTTTACCTGATGGTGGAATTTTTGATTACTTCTCTGAAATTTCACATTTGGATACGAGGTGAAACAAGTTGATACATTCTAGTACAATTTGGTGCACTAGTAATAATGATCAAGGCTAGGCCTAAAACGCAATCACAAATAGCAATTTGACTGAAATTTTCAACATATATTTTTACGTTATCGTTTTTTTAACTATATCAGCTCTTTATGTAATCTCCCATAATATGCCTCTTATAACCATTTGGAATATTATTGCCTGTATAGAAATTTTCCGAGCAGAATGATGTTATGACAGAAAGTTCAAACAATAAAAATTCATTGACAACGAAATAATAATAATCTTAATTAGATTAAGAATACTTACTTCTACCAGAGCATCTCATATCACCTCCTATTTAGTTGGGAAGTATATTTTGAGAAGTATATTTTATGTTGTATTTTGTGTAAATATATAATACTATGAATGTCCAAGGTCAGTGTTTTTGACCATGTTAAATGGTGTTACGTATCTAAATGAATAAATCAGGTGCATAGACCGTAGCATAAAATATTATAAACAGCTACATATAAATAAGGGGCAGATATGATATGACTGCTCAAGTATGATGAATATTTCTAACAACATTTCAAAGCAATTTTTAGTATCTTTGTTATAACCAACCAAAAGCTATTTGTTGAATCAGTCAATAGCACTATAACACATCTTAGTGTTTAAGTAATTGGAAAGGAAGTTTAAAATCTTAAAAATTATTTGCTTGATTTTACTGCTATAGAATTCCGTGCAAAAACAATATTATGAAAGTTGAATTCTAACAACCCAAAAATACTTTTACAATGAAATGATGTATTGAAAATTTCATCGATGTAAGCTGCTTGCTATGTAACAAAATGGCTGAAATCTTTATTTGCTGTGAACCAAATTGATGGGCCTGTTTATCCAATTGAATCCAAGCTGGAAGATTATCTAGTATTGGTATATTGATTTTGTTTTCTTACTTAAATGTTATTTAAATAATCGATTTGAAAACATATTAATATGGATTAATCTGTCATTCTTTAAGTGGTACCGGGTATTTAGTAAATGAGGGAGAGAAGAGAGAGAGGTACAAACTAGGTCATTTTGAGACTAACATATGGTTCAATTTTATATAAATAATGAGCAGGAGGAGGAAGCTGGAGGACCTAAAGAAACAATCTTACTTCTGGCCTTGTCACCTTCAGGTGGGGAATCAAAGCAAAGCAACTTGATACAATGACAGACCTTGTGATTTTACACACACGTGTTAAACAACTGATCTCCGGCCAACCCCCAACAATTACTAGTTTTAATACATAACCAATGACCTCCATTTCATTTCAATTTGTTTGTAACAATAGTTGGATGTTAACCTTTGTATTATTTCATTTCAATTTTTAACAACAATTTTAACTTCTACATCATTTCAATTTCTTTGTAATAGCCTCTGACATACGTTAGCCTTAACTTAGATAACTAGCTATATTCTAAGAATGTGTCTCCAGCATCCTGTAAATGAAATTCGAATTAGGCAGTTGGGTGACAATATGGTGAATGGTGACGGCGACTGCTTTCAGATAAAGTCCGCGCACATGCTGTTATCAGTCACACAACTAGCTTTCAACATGACCTTTTGTTCACACAAAGACTACACTGATGCTTATAAAACTATTGCCAAAAATTGACAAGGCCAAAGTCAAAATTGGATTAAACAATAAAACAAGTTCAATAGCTGAGACCTTCAGACAAACAGCCTTTTGATTACAGAATACCAACATAAAATGCTTGATTTAAAAATGTAAATGTTTAGTTCCATTTATTCCTATCATGTATTAAAAATTATTTGTGTGTAAAAAAAAGATAAAAATCCAAATTTACTACAAACCAGAGATGTTAGAAAATTGCCTTTCAGACACATTGAATAGTCGGTATTCAATCAGAACACAGAATAACGTTAATCATCTAATACTACAGACAATTTTATAGCCTGATAAATCTGATTTTATCAGAAATCATCATAGAAAAAATTTAATTTTTAGAGAGACGTTTGGCTGAATTGTTCTCATACTAATATATCACCATCACTGTTCCCAATAAGCTGTTCATACACACATTTTACCATGGGTCTGAAAAGCGGTAAAAATCAATTGTCAACAAGGTTGCTGCATGCGGTGCTTGTGGGATCCTCTTAATTCTTGGTAATGCTGCTTGAAGTTAAGGACCGTGGAACAGACAACATCTAATATTGTCCCACAGATGTTTGATTGGTGAAAAAGTTCTGAAATGAGTACATATCCTGATGACATCTAAACAGTTCTGACATCTGAATACTGTTCACCCATTCGGCAGAGCATAGTCTCCGATAAACATTGTCAGAGATTCATGAACCTACTGGACACCCTCGCATTAGCAGCAGAAGAGGGTAACCCGATGCATCCAAACCTTCTGGTGACAGCTCTGGTAATATGCCATCTTGAATGAATGCAATTGCACATTCTCAATATTCAGGTGATTAACCTACAAAAAGACAAATCTTTGCAGGACATTGGCACCAGAGGGATCGTACCTGACAAAGTCTGAATTAGTGTCTGACTATGTTTGTGAAATCTGTCTTAGTTCCAGGCTTCTAATATGATTCTAGACAAAAATGTCAACAAGAACGTCCATACAAAAGAGAAAAAAGACGGATGATAAGAAATACACTAAATGTATGGACAACCTTATCTTGTTCTAGATGAAATATTGTCTGAAGATGAAAATATATCAGTACCTTGGCCATACATTCTAGAGCAGTGATTCTCAACTTTTTTTGCTAACGGCATACATTGCGACACATGAAAAAATACTGGCACATCTGGATGAATACATGTATATAGGAAAAACATTTGGATTTTACAAAATAAAAAAATAACAAGTCATAGAATCATAGACACAGACTAGTCATTAACACAAAGAATGACTCAAACTAAATAAATACTAACACAGCTATGAACTTAAGTGAATACTCAATTAGGATCATGTGTTTTTTCGCATTTTCTAAGTGTGTCAGTTAAAATTTCGCGGCACATTTGGTGAGTGTTTGCAGCCCACTGGTGGAGAACTACTGTTCTAGAGTTAAGATCTACTGAATCATCCAGAAAGCGAACTGATGTATGGTAAACCTCTCCATTTCTTCTTTAAAACATAAACCAAACATTTTCCAAAATCTAATTTTTCTCTATAGAGTTTTGAATTGATTATTAATTGCTAAGCTATTCAGGAAGAATACAATAAAATATCAAAGTTAATCAAGTTACACCTACTATATGCTGACATTTAATGTTTATCCCTCTACCATTACTCTTTATTACCGCTATATCAACATTGATTTTCAACTTTCTATGTTATTCTTTAAATGTATAATGCCAGATATCACAGCAGTGTTTAACAATACAATTTACCATGAAGATATTTCATGTTGCAATGTTAGACACGAGGTTACCAAAAATGGCAATGCCTTGATATTTCTATTGAAATTATGTTTTACATTATTAGATTAGAAATTCCAGTTTCTATATTTAATGATTTGATCACATTAATATTATACAAAAACAAGGTACAACGTGAGCGTACAGGATTGGTGGCCATATGTGCGAGAGTCTGCACTCTCAGATTTTGGCAAAATATTTTTGAAAATTAAAAAACAAAAAAACAAAAAGGATAGAGGAAACAAACCGATCAATAAAATAACTATGATGGCAAACTAATTTCTTTAAGTGGTATTTAATTGAACAGTAACACAATAACACTATTTATGGATTAACAATTACTGGTTTATTAACATGCAACATTTCGACGATGATACTCTCGTCTTTATCAAGCAAATGATAAAATATATGTAAAACATCTATGGCTTCTTTTTACTGTATATAAATACTAGATGTTTTACATATATGTTATCACTTGCTTGATAAAGACGAGAGTATCATCGTCGAAACATTGCATGTTAATAAACCAGTAATTGTTAATCCATAAATAGTGTTATTGTGGCAAACTAATTGTCAGGAAACAGTCTACAAAAATTCTCAATAATCAACCTTCTTAAATATTGAGTGCAACATAACCGTCAAGTTTGTGTTTGGAAATCAAGAATTGGTTTTCCTTTTAAAAAAGTACATGAAAATGGTTATAGTTCTACATATCATGGGGCCTGTTTAAGTACTTTGGACACTCGACTAGAAAGTCCAGAGTTTGAATCACAATGTTAACCAAGTTGATGCTTAGGATTTTTCTTAGCTCTTTTTATCTTACATGGCTGACTAGGAAAGTGCTGCATGGTTGTTCGGACTGGGCGAGAAGGTGAATGGCCCATTTAACTATGTACACACGAGAGTGCACTAAAATAATGTAGACGACTGGAATTCCAGGAGGAGAAGACAGAAATGTTGGGTAATATTCTCCTCTCTATTATTGCACACAAGACCATTTAATATAAAAATAATAACCAACTTAGTCCCAAACTGACTATAGTGTGTTCTATCTACACATTTTTGTTTTTAAATAAATGATATTAATAACACTATTTGATGCTAGTTTAATTCCTGTGCCTTGAATCTGTCCTTCAATCAGCAGATTTAATGCACTATAAATAAGATGAACTCAATGCTAACCCTAACAGTTACAAGACCCAAATTTGTAAGAGTATGTAGAAACATATCCCAAGAAAGAAACTGGAATGCATATCAAAACAAGTGCTTACAAGGATGGAAAAGTATAACTTAATAAGAAGCTTCCAGAGGAAAGATAACAGCGACTCAAATCTAAAAGACAATTGCTAGAATTAGCTCAACAAACACAAAAGTATCGCAAACAAATGGGTAAAAAGAACAAGATACCTCTACTATAAAACCCAAAAATGTCAAAGTGAATCAGTCAATCACCTATGTGTGCCTTTTATTTGCCTGAAAAGTTGTGTAGACTTCTTATAGACTGAACATACCCAGCCTTATTTCTGAAACAACATGAAGCTCTGTCAACACCAGATTAACTATAAAGCAAAATAAACATGTGCTTATAGGGAGCCAAACGAAAAGAGGGCACCACATTATAGTCGTTTCTAACACCAGATTTACAATGTATCATGGTAGAGATGAACCAAAAATCTCCATACTGGTATATAATATTAATAATATGTAAACAAACATCAATATTTGTTTGGGTTTTTTTTTATTATTTTGAAAGACAAAAACTTTAAGTTACACGTTATTCTATTTTGAATTACATCTATATTCCTGTGTGATGCCGTGTGAGGGATTGTGGGGGTAAGGGGAGTGGTTGTCTTTAACTCAACGTTATAACGACGTCGTATTGCTTGCTGGGTTACATTAACACTGCACGTTCAAAGCAAATCACATGCTACTAACGTTAAGCCAATATATTTTATTTATCTAATATAACTGTTTTTATTATTAAAGGGACAATAACATTCTTGCTGGCTTGGTAGCTCCAGAAAATAAATAATACCCTTATTCTAAATACTAGATGCTTAAATGTCCTACCTGTTGTGTAAATTATCCATTACAACCTATTTTACTTGCCCAGAGGGTTCAAAAATATTTTAAAATCCAAGTCACATTTGAAAAGGTTTACGTTAGACTTTTCAAATCAATTGGTTGAATTTTTCAAATTTTTTAAAATAGGTGTGTTAAGATGAAATTTATATCATCATTTAATTGGAATATTCTTAAATAATACGATTTGTTGACCAGAATGACGATTGGGACATATTTTTCAGTAACAACAAGAGTGTTATTGGGGCTTTAAACAAATTTCTATCTAGAACATATACTTACATGTACATAATATTATCTTCTAAACATTTCATCTTAGAATAGAATGGTCCACCAATTTCCTCAACATTTTCCGTTTACTTATCTGTAGATGTCATATATTGTGCAACTTTACTTGAAGTTTAGTCAACTTGTTTACATATGTCGTCACGACGCACGTTTGTACCGGTACAATGTCTTGTTTATACCAGCTCATTCTACATGACAACTAATCACGTGATCGCTAACGGATTTGGGTAAATCCATGCGGTGAGTCCAACAAAACTATGTGTCAACAATAAACTAGTCCTAAATACAGAGCTATATGGCGGTATTTTACCCTTTTATTAATAAAACAATAAAATTTATCAAATTAATATTGTGTGCTACATACATGCACCATAATCCAATATACATGTATTTCAAAACTAATTAATTTGTGATGTGCGAACATTTGATAAAATTTATTCTGAGTAGTGTGTGTGTGTGGGGGGGGGGAGTAAAGATTTAAAAAATGTGTTTGTTTTTGTGGTGACAGGCGTACGCAGGGGCGTACATAACGATTTCGTTTGAGGGGGGGGGGGGGTGTTTAGCCAAAATGTGACCGATCACCACGTGTGAGTTCTCTAGAGTTGACATAACATCTGTATAATCAGACGCCCCACGCACACACACCAGTTGTACTACAAACTGGGCAGTTCACTATAATAGTGAATATGATAGCGCTGAGACAGTATAAGACAATTGAGGAGTAGAAGAATGATTTTAAAATGGTATCGCGCGCCGCAGGCGCTAAAAAATTTCAGATAGGCAGGCCTATGCAAGCGAGTAGAAGAATGATGTTATAATGGAATCGCGCCGCAGGCGCGATAAAATTTCAGCTATGTAACAGCAGAGCTTTTAAATTTTTTGGACTAGGCTTGAAAATTTGAATCAATGTCATGGCAAATGGAACCAAATTCTCGTTAACGAGAGGATAAGAAATGGGACAGAATCTTGAGGCCTATCTATCAATTTCGCCTGTTTTGTGATTGTTTATCCCATTAATTCATTTAGTCGGAGACCGACTGCAGTGAGTACTTTTTTTGAGACCAACTATTTTTTGCCATGGTAGAAAACATTTCATAGAACAACATAGGCCTATTCACAACGGAATAAGAGTGACAAGTAGACATGGTTATTTTATACTATTTCTGCACAAAACTTGGCCTAACTTTCGGGCAGATGGATAAAGTGAAAGAAAAGCATTTCATCTAGATGGCAAAGTAATGCGCCGAAATCTAATAAAACACCAATTTTACTCTAATTTTAACTCAATATTACGCATTGTACTGAATTGACTAAATTGGATTAAACATTTTACCCAGAGTCGCTCTATTTTGTGCGACTTTTTCGGGAATCGATACATATTTATGAAAGCAGGTGCAACAGTCTGGTTGGATTTCAGATGGGCATTGAATAGGATTTCGGATACAAACCCATTGGACAATTTTGGAGTTGCTTAACTCACGGGCCAGAATATAGCAGAAAATGCATTTGCGGCGGTTAGATTGATTGGGTTTTTTTTTGGGGGGGGGGAAATTCAGGTTAGCCACCTGAAAGCTATGTTGCACCACTGAAATTTTGTCGGGCATATCGGATTCTACCCCTGATCTAGCAGTCATCAAACCCGTACGCCTATTTGAACCCGGGTATAATGAAGACAGGGATACGGTACGCCGTGAGAGAACATTAATTGTTTTGGCATCTGTGCTACGCCTTATTTTCATTTCAAATTCCAGCAGCAAACCATGTTTTTGTTTGTTTTTTTTAGGTGCACGCTTGTACACAGCTCTCGGTTTATCGTCACACCCGAACGATTAGACTGTTCCTTGCTGAACCTCACAGACACATATATGAAGTCTTTTCCCATTATCGACTCTTCTTTAATATAATAGAGAACTAGCTGCAACATTTCTAAGTTGGTGGATTTGTCATAACTTTTGGGGAGGGACGGACGAACCCTAGAACCTCTCATTATCAAACAAAAATAATAATTACGAACAGTTTACCGTACCAGTGTTATTTCGATGAAAGCTGTAACTACGGGAAATAGAATGATAATATGAAAAAAAACCCGATTACTTACAAATTAAGGATGAAGATATCATGAAGAGACCTAAGGCAAGTGGTTATAGACAGCCTTCCGAGGTAGGGGACATTTTGTACGCCCCCCCCCCTTAAATCCACGCCCCTGTCTCTAGTTATTCTTACGATAAGGGACGGTCCAAAAGCCTCCAAAATAGTGGTTTAGTAAGAGATTAGAATGGCATGAATTGTCTCCCTTGAGATATCTTTTAACAGGCGAAGCACATCAATTTGTTTCCCAAATTAAAACAAATGTACAGCCCATGTTTTGTGGGGTGTAAAGGACCAGCTAACGCCATTACTTTACGAATCGATGTCCATTATAGACCATCTATATTCTCCCTTAGGATTAGAATTTTTGATTCCAATTTTTCTTCTAAAATCTTTCAGATTTTGACTAATGGTATTGAGACAGAAGGTTTCCTATAGTCCGAAGGCGGATTTTCCAGGAAATTGGCTTATAATAATGGTGGAACAAACCTACATGAAGATGCAAGTGAAGGGAATAAATCAAAAACATGTCTTTACTAAAGACTTGTGGCTGGACATGGGTGGAAAAAATATGTGGTCTCCCGACTGGGAAACAATATCGGTTCTATAAATATCTCTTGGGATATTGCTTGCACGAGAGAGAGAGAGAGAGCGGGAGAAATAGAAAGAGAGAATGTGTGTGTGAGAGAGAGAAAGACTGTACCATTTCGGGAGTTCCTATGATGTTAGACAGGCGACCCCCTATTCAATTGTTTTTCGGAGAAGTAGTTTCATTATGATTAGTAATTGCTTTTTCTGACATTTAGTTTCAGATCGGTTGGTTGTTTGAAATTAAGAAAGTCTAATTGATTGTTTCCTCAATTATGAATACGGAGTTTTAATACCAAAGTATTAGGTCAATTTTAGATTGTACAGTCATCCTCGAGGATCGGTACGAAATGAATAGAATTTTTAAAACGTCCCATGTTTCTGGTCAACTTCTGGGCATAATTACATGTAAAACGCACCAACTACCGAAAAGATTGTATCTTTTCCGCTGTGATAAGATTTGCAGTCCAGCTCTAGTCCGAAATATGCCGTTGATATTATAGATTTTGTGTCTGGACTTATTGGGTTTAATGAATATGGAATTGGCGACTATATGCCCCTAATTATGACTATGTTTCGTTTCTAACTTTTTTTATAATGTTCTTTCGTTAATAGATTTTATTTGTGAACATTCAAACCAGTCTAATGACATTGATGCCCAGACTAATCTGACAGTAATACAATGTAGTCAGTTCTAAATATAAATTTAGAATTTCCTTTAGGATTAGTATGTTTTTATTGCAACAAGGCGAAATTTTATTAGAAAATTCAACGAAGAGAATGTAGAGAAAACATCATATAAAATAAACTAAGATGATAATTAAAAGAAATTAAAATCGTTTATTTGAGCTAAATCTCGCACGTTTTGCACGTCCTCTTTTATTACAAGTAAACCACCACCTGAAATAGACATGCAAAAGGTCGTATTAATGGTGGGCAGTATAGTAAAGAAGATAATTGTATTAAACAGGGAAATTGTTCAAATTATACAAGTATCAAAATTGAAACATAACCTCCAAGAAGGTGACAATTATCAATATGGTCGACTTTCAGGCAACAAAATATAATTTTTCTGCGATAAAATCACACCAAAGTGCTTTATTGATCCTTAACATGTATGTTAAATTTCACCTAAATTGGACCGATTTGTGAATATTGAAACCAGTCTAATGACATTGATTCCCAGAATCTTGAGATCAATCTGATTAGAACCTATTTCGTTTCGTTTTCTATAGTTCAAAATTTCGTTTTATTTGTCTGTACAACACCGGGATCTGGAATTGCTATATAAACTGCGTTCTGGATGGCGTGAGGGATTAGCCAATGAAACCATTTGTTACGGCGATTTCATGGCGTGCGATGCAGGGAACTGTGGGTAAACCATTAAACGCGCCAACAACATTGATTGATTAATCAATATCTGACGTCATAGGCTCAAAAGCCGCCCGTACAACGCCTGACATGGCCTTCTAGTACAACGCCAAATTGATGGGGCGGGGGGGGGGGGAGGGGGGGTTGGATGACCGAATGGTTAGCCCGTTTACGCTGTATCATAAAGCTTGTCATTGAGTCAACTGGTGTAGTTTCAAATCCTCGGTTGTACGTGACAAGGAGAAGGGTCGCCTGTCCAACCTCGTGGTTTTTTTTCCGGGTCTTCCGGTTTCCTCCCACTGAAAGACCCCTTCGCGCAAGCGAATTATTGAAATAAAAATTAAAGTATTATGTTTGTCCTGAAATGACCTTGTTTTTGTCGAGTGGACGTTAAACCCCATTTCTCCAAATTTTTATCCATACAAGTATTTACAACTAAATAGACAACAAATGTATTATTTATGGCTTAAATAACTTATTATTGTATTACTGGATATGCTATCGTTTTCACTATTTTCAGTCGGAGATAAAGTAACTGAGACTGTATTTATTATACCTCAATCATTACTCAATTATACAGGGGGGTTGGAATCGCCTAGTGGTCTTTTCATGTTTCCAAATTTATTGGCTTACCTCTTGCAATATAGGGGGGTTGGGATGGCCTAGTGGTCTAGAGTGCCGCGCTTCGGCCTCTAGCTGGCCGGTCACCTCTGCCTTGCGACTGTGGTTTCGATCTCTGGTGTGAGCGTATGCGGCATGGAGATAAGGGCGCCTTCTCAACCTCGTGGATTTCCTCCGGGCACTTCGATTTCCTCCCACTGCTAAAGACCCCTAGGCGCAAGCGAATTATTGAAATAAAATTAAAACCATATATTATGTTAGTCCCGAAATGACCTAGTTCCTGTTGAGTGGACGTTAAACCCCATTCCTCTCTCTCGCTCTCTCTCTCCCTCCCTCTCTCTCTCTCTCTCTCTCTCTCTCTCTCAATAAAATTATACAAATGTCACATCGGAATGGTGTTTTACTGTTAGACCACCATAAGCTTCCGGCTAGTCACTCTTTTTCCTTATCTGGGTTGGTGGAGAAAAGTAGGACGTTAAACCTCTTTTCATTTTTGTTCATTTGAAGCAATTACATGACAGGGGCATACAACATGAAGATAAATACCAACCCCTTTTTTAGACAGGTTTCAGCATCGATCACTGTAAAACATTGCATCTCTAGAATATTGAAAAACAAATAACCGACTTCACTGCCAGCTTTCTCTGTGGTGGCTTTAAGGCAGTTGTAAAAGGTGTTATCACAATCGCAGTGGGATCTACAAGACAAGAAAATATGTAATATAAAGATGCTACATAATATAGGGGGCCTGCAGGTAAAAACGGCCCCAATAATTATACAGTCTCTGTGCTACAAACCTTATAGTTTTCACTGTCTTTCGTTTCTTGTTAATAGTTAAAGTTGGTATACATTGAATTAAAAATTTAAAATTCAGCCCATAACCAGTCTTCTCTGGGATTAACTTTAATCAGTCCGCTAACAGATAATAAAATTGACTTTCCACCAACAGAAATTTAACGGACATTTACAAACGTTAGCAAGATTGGAAATCACGGGCGGATTGGGGACAAAAAATGAGTAAAATAATTCGTCTAAAAAAAACTTTTTCTGTTGAACATTATATGGGGGAGGGGGATCGGACCGGCTATGGAGCGATGATGATCACGTTGTATGTAGCCGGTGGCTTTAACGGGCTCACGCCATCACTGGAGTCTGGAATGGGTTGGTATAATAGACTTTCTATGGGGGATTCCGAATTTCATCCGAAAATTACATCGGATTCACCCGATACAGTCGCCCGCAATTTTACTAATTAATTACTAAGACACCTGCACCCTGCCAAAAAGCAGCTTTTATGAATTTCACTTTCGTCACTCTAACAATGTGTCTCGTGGCTTTCCATCACAGGATGAGTCAACTAGCGCTTCCGGCAACAAAAATGGGAATTTTTCAATGAAAATATTCCTACTTATTCAATATTCCTAATTGGTTAATCAAAATTAAATGCTCAAAATTTTCTCAACTAGTCCCATTTTTTTTTTAACCAGTTAAATTCTCTTGACTCTTAAGACGGTATAAAGAAAATACGTTAATTAATAATATGACGGTATGATAATTTCACAGGTTGATGGTTGTAAATTACTTGCAGGTCGAGGTTAAGGTATATTTGGGGTTCATTTTTTTTAAATATCCAGGGGGAGAGCCCCTGGACCCCCCCCCCCCGTCCGGGCTCTGGGGTCAGTACTAGGGAGCCGGGCCGCTTCCCGGCCCCAATCCGCCCCTGGTGGTCGTTTTTGTATTGAACACTGGATTACTCAACATAAAAGCATTTTGTGCCGGGTCCGCTTAACTGAAAACAATATTGTTTACGGTTCGCAATGAATCTGAAAACATGTCTATATAAGCGATGGGATTAGAGATCGGTTACAATTCTGCATACAACTAATTTGAACATTCCCCATATAACTTTATTGTCAAAACTCTTTAAGTTAAGAGAAGAGTAAATTGGATATTTGTTAATAAGATATCTCCAGGGTTATATTGAATGTGCAGTTAATATGATATACAGAATGGATGGGGTTTATACTGGCGTCTGCTTGATATTTAAACTAAAATGTATTCGTATTTAGGTCTGTTCCTATCACCAATCGAAATTACACTCAAATCAGCACAATTCAACACGTTATAATGTTGGCCCAAATCGATGATGCTTAGCTTCGTGAAACGAAGTGTTTATTTGGCATTGAAAAACGAAGTGGGGTTGATTTGTAACAGAAATTAAAACTAGACTTACTTGGAGATTAAACCATAATTAGTTAAACCATGTTTTGTGTTGAATGGTAGTATATAGTCCGGACAATAATCATGTTCTCTACAGCAGCTGTCTGTTTCAGCGTGTTCACCTAGATCAGAATAATTTGATGATATGTTACCAGCACCGCACCATTTAGTTCCTGGGGAAAAATAGAATAACAAACACTTCATTGCCAGTATGTAAACCATTTTTCTGTTCCTTTTATATTACATGTCAGTTTGTAGCTAAAAGCCAAGACTTCTACAGTATAAAATGTAAGTGAAGTAATAAAAAAATATCTAAATTCCCCCTTTAAATTTGGCCCACCTGTATGCGTCCTTTGGACCAATTTGAATAAGCACACCCCAAGCAAAATACCGATGAAATATGGTTGAAATTAATGAAATCAACCGAGTGGATTCAGACAAGAAGGCAAACAAGTATAAAGAAGTTTAAATGTTGCCCTTTAAGGTAACTCCACAAAAACAACAATGGGGACAATCAGAACAAGCACAGCCAAAGCAGCGCCCTACCAAATGTGGATAAAATCCATAAACAGGCTTAGGAACAGGATTCTTAAATGTGTGAAAATTTAAGACACATTTTTTACTTAGCAATATCGGTTGAAATCCACATCGTAATGTCGCAAATTTAAAGCAAGAGCAATGACCGGGTGTACAATGTATAGACCGTTGGGTTTTTGGTCTGGTGGTGGTTAAATCTATTTTTTAAGGACACCTCCAGATTTGGTCATGGTCACGCGATGTAAGCAGGACTATAGGGCTAACAATCTCCTCGACAATCACGTGCCCAAACCTTATTCACATCCGAGCTACCTTTACGAAATCCGGAAGTGGCCTTAAGAAATAAATCTTGCCACAAATGGTGCATCTTTTGTCATGGCAACAGATCTAACGCACAACGCCAGTCCGTGGTTAACTACTGTTGGGAGTAATAGAAAACGTGTATCATAATGACAAAGAATATCATTATTGTCTGAAACACGGAAGTTTAACAATACAGACAGCTTTATCATTTAATAAACCATTGTGTATATATTACACAAATTCTAAAAAAGAAACAGAAATTGGTGGCGGTGGATATAATAACGTCGGTCCCCCAACAGTGTTCAATATAAACTTTTCAATTAAATTTTGTAAAGGGTGTTTGTAACAGGACTCCACATCGGCGTGTGAAAGTGGGGGGGGGGGGGGCGGTGGAGGAGGGGGTACTTTCCCCAACATTATCTTGAATAATAAATTTAATCCATAATTCATCGGAGATACATGTGCATATTAAAAATGAATCTTGTACATGTAATGTGTAACTCATTCTCCAGAATTTTTTAAGATCGACAGCAGAGAGAAAGAGAAAATAAGATACTTCCTAAGAAAGAATTTAAAATACAATTTCATCTGGTATATTCATTACGTCAACAAAATGTATAACTCGACATACCAGGGTAAATTAATTGTCTTTTATATCTCTTTGTGGTCGAGAATTTTAAAGGAGCGATGATATCAGTTGTACAGGAATTGATGATGCTAAGGATTTCCTCGCGTGTGATTGGTATAACAGGTGATGACGTCTCTTCTTCAAGTATTCGTTCTATAATATCACTAAACAACAAAGTATACACTTAGAATCATAATTTCATTTTACATCAAAATAAACATTAATAAATCTGTATTAAGCTATTAACATTCAAAGATGTAATGTTGGGGTAGAGAAAATAATAAACCCAACTTGCAATTTAGTGTACCACAGGGATCTGTTTTTGGACCTCGGCCATTTACTTTTTCTGCAAAATTCCTTAAGATCCAAAAAGGAATAATAATTCTGTAGTAAAACGAAGCTTAATATTGGAATTGTGTTTCTGAATTTCCACAGAAATAAAAAATTTGAAAGGTTATATATACATTTGCCTTGGAAACAACATATTTATTATAACGCATACAGTCCTGCCAGGTCAGCATGTCGACAAATACAAATTTATAACTATAAAACAAAAAAATATTACGTAATTGGCTCGAAAACTTACCTATGTCCGTACACATAACATTGTTCTGTTGATCCTGACCTCACAGTCTCTACCAAGATGTCACCAGATCGGTAAAACATGGTTTCTGCTGTAACAACACATATCATAGCCATACACATGTACATAAACTCTCCTATATTACAGGCTATAAACATTGGTACGGTAGGCGAAACACTTTGAAAAAGAATTAAATCTTAATTGCTCACGTTTACGTTTGTCTCGCTTTCACACGAAGCAAACCGTTATATGTGTCAATTTTAACTCGTGTATGCAGTTTTACCACAAATTCTTATTACACACAGAGTCAATCGCAGTTTGTGTAAAAAAAACTTGCCACAAAACTTTTTATCACAAAAATTTAGTTTACAATCCGTGTGTCGCTTGAAAGAATTTGTGGACACTCTTACTTGTCAAAAGTGAAGGATGCACTGAAGTCTACTACCTTATATAAGATCAGACACGTCAGTCAACTAAATCAAATAATACTGTCCTTCTTAACGACAAATAACGTGTTTCACTCTTTACTTATAAACTATCCTTGCTTAAAGAGACAATAGCCATTTCCGAGGTCTCCCTCGGCCAATTCTCTAATATCATTTTTAATTCTCTGATAGTTGATTAAGACGAGCGTATCATCGTTGAAACGTTGCATGTTAATAAACCAGTAATTGTTATTCCGTTTTTACGTTATTTGCTATGTTCAAACTACATGTAGATTAAAGTTGCCACACTAATTGGACTCATTGGAGGCAGATCACCATTAAATTTCACCATCTCTTTTCTCCCCTTTTGCATGCCCGTTTTTGTTGATTTTTTGGTCTAGAATGGACGAAGAGCGTTTGAATTAACATTTTCTGCCAGGTTTTGGTAAATATTCATGATTTTGAGGCGGAAGGCAGGCGCGGATCAAGGGGGGGGGGGGCGTGGCCCTCCCCAGCCCCAGTTGATTTTCATTTTCCTTTGCTTTGTTGTAGTTCACATATCTGCTCTTTGATATAAACATGATTTTCGCATTGTCTCCGCCCAAGCAATCCAAGGTTGCAACGTATTACCCTTTGCTCCAATGTATGCAACCCACCCCCTGGACAAAATCCTGTATCCGGGCCTTGAAGGATAACGGGGTTATTAGGTTGGCTACGGTGATATGTACGGCAACTAGAGTTACATGTTTTTAGTATGTTTGTGTATCTCAAAATTTGGGTGGTAAACCTCATACAAATTTTAGTGCAAAGACATGACCATTGGTCTTCTACCTGTAGTGAAAAGCATTCAGCCAAACGAAAATTTGGGGAAAAGTTGAAGGTGGGCAAAGAGGCCAGAATTAATTGAAGTCACTGGGGAAATAAATGGTGGTCTGTTGGAGTGGAGAGGGTATATTGATCATCATTCTAAATGACGTTAGATTCTGGCCACACATTAGCACATCCAATGACATATTTGCATTTTTTTTTCAATAAAAAGTGAAGATTGTGCTATTATCAACAATGTCCGAAACAAACTGATAATGTTAAAATCCCCTCAACAAACCCATTATGGGTCATTAAAAGGTGTCTTTTACAAACCGATAAGCCTGGATTAATAGTTCAATTTGTGTTTTCAAGGTGAATTTGCGTAAATCAATGGAATCTCTAGCCTCTAAAAAAAAAAGTTTAAATCAAAATATTCCGCCATTCGAAAAACCCCACAGCACATAATCAACCACGGTGTCAAACAGTCCTACCTTGTTAAAGAATAATCCTATTAATCCTTTAATTCATCATTGCCAGTTGAGAAATTGACCAAATTATCATTTACAACTTCAAAATCAAACATTTGAAGAGAGAGAGAGGGAGAGAGAGAGAGAGAGAGAGAGAGAGAGAGAGAGAGAGAGAGAGAGAGAGAGAGAGAGAGAGAGAGATGGGGTTTAACGTCCACTCGACACAAACTAGGTCATTTTGGGACTAACATATGGTTTCATTTTTTTCAATAATTAGCTTGCGCGTAGGGGTCTTTAGCAGTGGGAAAAACCGGGGTGCCCGGAGGAAACCCACGAGGTTGAGAAGTCGCTCCTATCTCCATGCCACATATACTCACACCAGGGCTCGAAACCACAGCCGCAAGCCAGAGGTGACCGACCAGCAAGAGGTCGAAGCGCGACACTCTAGACCACAAGGCCTCGAGAATTCACATGATAGCGGGGAAATCCATCCATCCTCACATTGTATTTACTGCAGTCCATTTACAATTAACATCGGGACAAGTAAAATTCTTGGATTATGCTTTGTCAACTTTTTCCAATGTGTAATCGCAGGGCTACAGTACGTAGAGGTCCACTCGACGCAAACTAGGCCATTTCTTTCGGAACTAACATATGGTTCAATTTTATTTCAATAATTTGTTTACGCGTAGGGGTCTTTAGCTGTGAGAGGAAACCGGAGGACCCGGAGAAAACTAACGAGGCTGACAGGCGACCCCACTATTGTCACGTACAACTGTTGACTCATTGACAGACCTTATAAAACAACACACACGCTAACCATTCGGTCATCCAACCCCATTAGGGATCCGAGACCAATGGCATACAATACTTGATCCCTGTCTAATTGAAGAGATTGAGCCATACAAGTATGATTGTCCACAAATACGGATTGTCTGGTTTTCAGATTCCGAATAGCCTACGTCAACCTGAATTCCCATTTTGTACAAATATGTCAAGACGTACACAAACATCCACAGAGTAAAATAATTGTTTAATGAACTTTTTGTTGGAAGCATAGTCGTACGAGCTGGGGGAGGGGCTGGGGCGGCTATTCCCCCATTTTGGGCACCAAATGCTTGTAACATTTGGGCACACAATTGTACTTTGTAAAAGTAGTATTATAATCAGAGTGCCTATGGTTAGGCAATTAACTACATTTTTTTGGGCGCAAACCACCACCGCCCGCCAGTCAAAAATTTCCCCATACGCCTATGGTTGCAAGATTAGTTCGGATGAGAAATGCATAGACGAAAGCAGTATTTGATAAAAAAAAAAAGATCACAGACCAAATTTGTAATTCGCGTGGCAGAAACGGAAGTAATTGTCAAACTATAATAGTAATTTTTGTTTATATAGGGTTTTACTAAAATAAACTATAATTTAAACTTTTCGTTAAAATATGTAAGCACAGAATTAATAAAATAAAAAATAGGGAATACGCGCATTTTTTATTCTGTTATTTTTCGCTTTCTCTTTTTGATTGACAGTCAATTCTATTTAAGAATAGGTCTATTTCTTTTCGATCAGTGACGTTATTCTCTCACAATAACAACCTTTTGCTATTAATGAACTGAAAATCGACTGTATACCACTACCCATTTTTTTTTTAAAAATCTTCATTAAGCATCTATCATAAGGCAGATAGATCTGTGTTAAATTCATATTTGGGATGTGCTTAGCCAGTTCGATCACTGTACCGTTGGACACCAACATTGTACTTTAAAGGAGCTAAATCGCTAACATTTGGGACCTAGAAATTGACTCAAGTGGGTCGCAACGCATATAATACTGTAATATGAATGTATATAAACTGATTTGCATTCAACTGTTTCCGTTTTACTCTAATTTCAAATCAGTTATGTTCGGCAAAATAAACCAGAAGTGTCAACCGAAGGCATTTTTTTTAGCGTCTAGTTATTCCAGTCTACATGCGCCGTTTGATTTGGTACAATGTTTTTAGCCTCGTTCCTCGAGTCTCTTGTTAGAACTGGGGATGAAGCGCATTATGGTACACGTTTCGTGTACTAATGGTAAAATATTTATTTTGTCTTAAATATTGGATATCAGAAGCCCAACTTTTTCCGGTAAGATCACATCATCAATTTTGATTAAAATTGACAAATAATTCGTGTTTTGTATGTTGAAGATTTTGGATGATATTGAGTTAAAGACTTAGCTCCTTTAATCAATTTAATGAATATTCCGGATAAGCGTTTTAAAAATCATCGAACACGAATGCTTTTAAATCCTTCGAGTAAGTTGAGATTTGCCCTATTGAATATTATCAAAATATTCTTTGGACCGTTCGTTTGAATCCCACACGGTTCTTTAAAGCGACCATTCTTAGAATGTGTATGTTAATAGGTATGCTCTAAACAGTTTTTGTCGCGGATAATAGATTATTTTTCTTGAAAGCGCGTTTTTATTGTGTGAATTATCAGTATCGTAATAATGATACGTACATCCTTACTCCCACTGGATATAATAAATTAATTTGAGCTTGTTTCATTTGTCCTAAAATTTTGGGTTCTAGCATTTATTTTTCTATGCGATCCTAAAATATTCTGCAATAAATCCAAAATATGTATGCTTTTGAATGTATTTCACATTTTGTATGGTACTGCAACTCAACATTAAATATCGATTTCAGATTTTAAATAACAGCAATGACACAATTATCTCCTTACTCAATCTAACCGTCTATGCTCATGTACGGACACAAAATTCTCCCCTCGCTCAGTTCATCATTTCTTCATGTAAACATGCCCTTATTATCAAGTTTGTATTTGCTATTCTACCTTGTTCCATAAGAGATAAGACGTGCAATTTTCGTAGGCTTGTTTTTGTATGTTTAAACACTGATTTTATTGAACTACCTACATTTATGAATGCATGTTAACTTTATTGTGGTTGTCTAGGTACATGCCACTGTACACTGTTTTGCCTGCGGTGTGTAATGTCCCATAAATCGTGTTGGCCTGGAAAGTTCATCAGTATTTTTCGGAGTGGTTTCTACTTGTTGGTGGTGGAGAGCAGGGGGCTAAACAAGCAAAGCTTCTTAGTCATTTGGATATTACGATAAAGCTTGATCCTGTGTACTCATTGGCTGCATGTTAAAGATCCCTTAGCAGTTGAATTTGATATAAGATAGAGTAGGCCACAGCGCTGCTGTCCTGGCAAAATCTTCATCATAGTCATAGCACACCGTATGACATATACCTGTATTCATTAGTCGAGTCGGAGCAGGAGAGTAGCCAGTAGGCCATTAAAACCTTCATCATTTCTGTTGTATAGTGTTGTTAAAGACGGCCTGCATATTACATTAAATGTTATAGTATCCTGAAGTGCTGAACCCAACGAGTCCTTGTGTAGCTCAAGATCAGCTGGGCATTACTAACAATATAAAAGAACATAGGTATAAAGTTCACCCAGTCAGACTGAATTTATTTTCCACTGAAATAATGATCTTTAATAATGTTTACATGATAATAGGCAATAAATTAACAATGTCAAAAGAAACAAACCAGAATTTATACATTCTGAAATAACAAAATTCTCTAAATTCTGACCTTGTGAGATAAAACCAGGAAATTGTTTAATTGTATAACTTAGAATAAGCAATTTTTTCTTTAAAGTAGAATGTCAAACTGTTGATAGAAGACAACTTTACAAAGTGATTCATCTTTCCATAAGTAGGTTATTAGATAGGTATTAATCGAATATGTGACCAAGATTCAATTCTACTGTCATCACAAAATTATATTAGCTACTTCACAGATGTATAATAATAATAATCTATCATTACAAATGTTAAATCATTTAAATGATTAAAAATTAAGCTATCCATCAAATGTAAGCTTATATTAATCCATATACATGTGTCTAACCCTAAACCTGTAACTTTGAAATAGGTACATATAGGTAAATTTTACATATTTACAATTTTGTAATTACAAAATATCTCCAATATAGTTAATAATAATAGTTGAAATTGCAAGGCTTCAAGCAAAAAAATCAATAATTATCTTCCTTTCCTTGAAATTTTATATAAGTATCAAAGTCAGTCTGCCACCCAATGCACTAAATTAATACATTAGATTGCAGGATAACCTGGTCTAGTTATGTATGACTAGTTTAAAGGGAGAGAATAATGGAACACCGAGGTTAGGACCATAAAGTTATTTTCTATTTCAAAATTCCTGTAAGTCAATAAATTCATGAATTATGTACATTTTGATAAAAAGCTGTTTTCTTTATAAAAATAACCCTGGAAACAATTCTCCAAAAGATTCTTCCCAAATATCTTCACCTATAACAGAACTAGATGAATCACTTTGTGGCGAGAGGGCTTCTATATCGCTACCTACACCAGAGTCACTTAAACACAAAGAGTAGATATCTTCATCTGAGTTGGAGACAGAGTCACTGATTTCAGATATTTTACGTTTACGAGTGTTTTTATTTTCCACGGTCAGATTGTTCGTTTTACAGTCATTTTCCTGTGGCATAAGTTCAGTCTGAAATGATTCAGCCAAGTTTAACAAGTCTTCATCAATAAACGATTCAAGGTCATCCCACAACTCAAGGTGCTTGTTATTTTCATTATCGGTTACCAATGGCAACTCATCACATGTGTTTGTCTCAGTGTCTGTACATTCTACTTTAATGGAAGGTGTTTGAGACGCACTATCAGATTTATCTACAATCTGTACTGTAACCGCCTGGCCATTCATATACATTTGACCTTTCACCTCCTGAATGTTAGCCTCGTTAGTCTTGACATTCACACTGGGTTTATAATAAATGTGATCAAATTTAATCAGTTCATTGAGGGATTCCAACTCTGTTGGTGAGGGCCCCACCACTTCTCCGCTGGTTGGTTTTGTTGCGTCGTTTCCTGTTTGATTCGGATAAGACGAACTGGGTGTGGTTGTTTGCGTTTTCTGCTGTTTGTGTTTGGCTTGTTTACATTGTGGTAATAAACTGAACACATCAGCATGCTGAGAATCACGGCACAGGCTTGGTATTGCTCCATCCAACGGAGTGAGGTCGAAATCTGTTCCTTCGGCAGAGGAACAGCAGATGCTGCAGATCCGGGTGATTTCGTCCTCATTTCGTTTGACGTAGCGTCGCCTGATTCAGTAATTGGTCCGCACTGTCCCAATCTCTCTTTCAGTGCATGATTTTCGGTAACCAAGGAGTCGGAGTGTATTTTTAAAGTTATGTTTTCTTCTTCCAATTTTCTATTTTGAGCTTCCAGTTCAGCAATTTTTATTTCCATATCACTCATCTGAGCTTTCTTACGATCACGAGCTGTTTGTGCAGCTACTCGGTTCTTAAGTTTCCTGAAACACAAAAAAGAACATCCTTAAGTGGTGCAAACAGATGAATAGTACAAAATATTGACTATATTTATTGTCAGGGAGGCAACTTTATTTTACTGGGAATTCCAATTAGAACTAGGCTTGCAATTTCACCCAAAAAATCTTAGCCAAATGCAGTGTAACTTTGGTTGGGCTTTAATTTAATTTGAATTTAATGTATAACCGAATGTTAGACTAGTGCACTGCTCAGACAAATATTTACAATCAAATAGTTTTTAGTTTTCCAAGGCTAATTTGAAATGAATTCTTAGTACCGGTACATGTAGTTGTATATTTGATATTTGATGTCAATATTTACATAATAAATTTCTGGCATTATCAAATATTCACTAATTTGACTAATTCTAATTCCTTGAGTCTAGTACTTAGTACTAGTGTAGATCTAGAATAAGGTCCCATCTAAAAACCTTCCAAAAATGTGATAATAATGCAATGGAATCAAAAAATGGGTCAGAATTTGAAAATAACATATCAAATTGAATTTAGAAGTGCAACGCAAATTAATACAGTAACAGTATTGTCTGTGGTCAGACAGAGAGTAGAGCCTATGCTAATTTACTAGTTCATAGTCATACGGTATTAGTATTATTATAATAACGGTGTCTCTCACTGTGTTAGTTATCAATACCACTACCAGTCAGATGGATCATATCATTACATTTTGGTTTGTGGAAACTTTGATTATGTTAATAAATCATCATGAGTACGGGAAAACCAAGTTGTTTTTTCATAAATATGTTCCTATGGATGTATAGTGAAAACGGTACGTTCTGTTTACAAAACAACAGTTTCATTATTTACATAGTGGGTGCGCCATCATCTTGATGACGTGTTTCTGTTCCAAGCTATTCAATTTATGTCACGTGACTGATATGGTCTACGCGTAAAACTAACAAGTTACATCCTGATCGGGGCAAATTCTAGATCTCTTATTCGAAGTAGCCGCCATATGTCAGCTTGCCCATTGGCAAAACAAGATTTTAAATTTGCTAGGAATATTAGGAATGAATAATATTGTTCGGTAGAAAAAGAGAAATTAGACCTGACTCAGTGACTGAATTTAAATTGAAGGATATTTTATTTTTATAGTCTAATCTAATGTTGACTAATACTCTAATACTAATGTTTTCTTCATTGACGATTGCATGTACATGTACATGTAGGTCCTTGTTGAACTTGAAGGAAGGCTGTGTCTTGTCCTAAATCCTACTTTCACTTCAGACCAGAAGTTTTTGAATGCAAAAAGATAAAAGGTTACCTTCGTAAGAATTTCTCATCTGGTGTCAGATGAGTGAGTCGTCTGCGTTTTCGTGGTTCGCCAGATTCTGTCATTTCGTCCAAGTCATCCATCAAGAGTCCTTGTTTGGCAGGACCATTGCTGGTCGTAATAACTATAGTTCTTGGTGTAAGAATAGACATCATTCGTTATCCGTTAACTTCGCCGGTCATTAAAAAAAGTAGCCATATGAAGTCGTAGTGAGACGTTGTAAATGTCAGGCCATACTTTTGTCGTCCATCTCCTCTGAACTCATGTAAAGTCTGCTGATGTGTTCTGTGTGGATTGGTCAATAACTAGTACGTCAGCACAAACTCGCAATTCTATTGGTTATTATCTATTCTGATGAAACTGGAAGGCCAAAAATAGACCATGACGTCAATTTATACCCATGGAAATATTAAAATATCACACCATATGTCTCTCCTTTTATCTTTAGTTGAAAATGAATTATTCATTGTGGGTTGGCCGACAAATTTAATAAACATGAGACACACCACTGCAGATAAATAATTAATTGATTTTTAAAATAGCTATAGCAAATAGTCCGGAATTTGTATATTAATATTAACTAGAATGTTATTATATTAAGCCAAATCATTTCAAAGCGATATGATGTATAAGAGAGGAAAAAATGGATACCAGTTTGGGGGCAGAGACAGCTTCATGCAAATTGATAAAATTATTATTTCTCGCCTGGCTTCAACTATTTGTCAGCTATATCCCCACGAGAGGTGGAGGGGGGGGATAGGTCATTCCAAGCTATATGATTTTTCATTAAAAAATTGTATATATACGCTCACATTTATCATTTAATATTGGAAAATATTTTGATTATTTCTATATTGTTAATATATTTTATTTGGTTTATCGCACGATTTCCAATATGCTTCAGAAATACATATTCTAATTATTAGAGATAAATTAAACTTTTATTGCACTTCTCGGGGAATACTGATTCAATCCCACAAAATATTCACATTAATATTAGAAAGGAATTAATTGGGTGTGTCAGTTTTCGCGCAGTACTTTATGGGAAATTATAATATGACTGGTTCGACTCAACTAGATGTTATTATATATAGGATACGTTAAATATCCACACAATAACTAACGTTCTTACTTCTCATATCTATCTGATAAAAAATTATTGTTTGTTCAATCCATGTTTTTCTGTGCAGTTTTCTTTGTAACGAACCGGGAGAGATTGCCTGGATATTTCAGTCTAAATTTAGAGAAATTCGGTTGCCCCAAAAAATGTTTCCGGAGAAATTTCACAAAGTCAGTTTCAGTTATTGCATCAGAAAGGGTTGCATGGTGATTTACGAACTAATAATAAATATGACCCATCAGTAACACGTGTACATTTCTACGTCAAGAACAGATCACGTGATTACTATTGACACGTCTAAATACGTATAAAGTATACTTAGCAAATCAAAAGGATATGTCCCACAATTTTATTAATTCTGTTTACCCATACGAAAATCGATTACCGGAGCGGTACAGAGAACTACGTGTTTTTAGCTTAATGAGAGATCGAAATCAAATTTTCTGGGAACTATCTGAAATGTTTTAATAGAAAGTGAAGGGGGATCCACACACACAAAACAAAAATGCAAAGATAAACCTGCGGACAAGTTAGACAGGCCCGGATCCAGGATTTTGTCGGAGATAATGTGTAAATCATGTTTATATCATCTATAAAAGAGCAGATATTATGTGAACTACAACAGTAAGAAAGCAAACGAAAATGAAAATCAACTATGTCACCCTGGCTGACGGGGGGGGGGGGGCACCTGGATAGAATAATATAGACATTGCAAAGAAGGGGAAAAAACCCCGATTATCAAATGAAATGAATGGATCCCGGGACAACCGTAAGCGCTCACTGCTCCGCAAATGTATAAAAGAAAAGAAAAAGATAATAGAAGAATGCCACCGATCTTGACAGTAATCAACTCTTAATTTAACGTATTCACGGTTTATATTTATAGTTTATTTTTTTTCTGTATCCCTGGGAAAGAACTTCTAATCTAAATGTACATGTTGTCCTTATGTCCGAGAATGTATGCATTTTTTTTTTATTGTTGTGGTCTACAGTGAATTCAAGTTTTACCATTTCAGCTGCGGTCGTAGAACCAATGTCCAGATATATATAATAGACCAATACGTTTATGAAAAGTTATAAGAATCACCCCTTTTCAATTCAGTTTAATTTATCAGCTTATGAATATATTAATTTATGAATAATGTGTATATTATATATATCATTGTACATAAAAAAGGTTAATAACAGCTGTGACATACCATAACCACTTGCCTTTTAATGTTCGTGGGTGGAAGTAATTTCTTCCAATTAATACATATTATAAAATTTTATATGTAGACGCGGACATATAATGTATACAGTATGTAAATAGAAATTCTTCCGTTTCGGACAATGAGAAAATATCTGACAGTTGACGATAGGCGATGAAAAAAGAGAATGATATCACCAGAAATTATTTTACATATTGACCAATTAATGCTATCGGATAGCAATGTCATTGTTCTATCCAAAGTCATTTTCAGCATTTGAATTATGAGACAAACTTTAAAATGAATATGTAATTTTCTCTTATATAAGAAATCACAGTGATTTTTTTAATTATAACGCGAAGCAATTCCGATACATGATTATAAGGAATGTTAAAAGCACCATTTTTGATAAAGCACCGCTTCCGCAGGTGGAAATTTTAGCAATTTTACCCATGCCTCAGCCTATTCTGTATTTTGCAAGTTTCAAAATAACCACAAATATAGGACGGTAGGCCATACACCAGTCCCAGAATGTCAAAATACATTAAGAGCACCTACCGTTCAACACCTCAACACAACTGAGCCCAATATTGGGCGTCCCAGAATAAATAAAACATATTCATTTCTTTGTGCATGCCACCAATGTCATATTAAATAAAGTTCTCGACTACATCTATCTTGAGTATAGTTACAAGTGATATTGGATGTTACAGAATAAAATCAAGAAACCTATCATATTCCAACGATCAGCGAAATTAAGAAATTGGGAAATGTTTCGGATTTTAATACTAGCTCATTTTGTTATAAATCTCAAACGCTTGTGTATCTCTTGTATACATAATCGATAAAAGATGTTTTATATCCTCGTGTTTCTATCGTGGTAATAAAACATACAGATTATGAAATAATTAAACAGGAATGTTGGGGTCGGTGATGGGGTCAGCCAACCATTTTCGAAAAGCAGGGTTTAATGTATTTTACCTTTTACTTAACATGAGCCAAAATTAAACAGACTTCAATCAATATTGCATGATTCCAAACCAGCTTACTAATTTCAAAATAAATAAGTTATAATTATTAATTTGGCTTTAAAGCTAAAGTGGTTTACAGGTGTCAGTTAACGATAATGTTTGTAAGTACACGAAATGAAGATAGTAGTTCAGGAAGCAATTAAATATAACATGTTAGTAATTAATGAAGAAGGAAATGGCTGCCATAAACAGGTTTGCGAATCGGTAAGTATATATAGTCAGTTTCTCTACATATAGTTTATAATGAATTAAATTTCTCTATTTAAACTGAAAGTCCTTATGTTATATAAGATAAGATAAGATAAGATAAGAAATTTATATGTATACGACCGAGTAGCATACAGTTGGTAGGCCTATTTATGCCATGATAATAATCGTGGCCTAAACTTGCTAATCTAAAAACTATAGAGGAAATAAAACGAAAAGGGCTTTAACGTCTAACATTTCTGTACTATCCTTTGTTAATGAAGAAAAACTAAAAGGTTTCCAGTGTTTATATTTATATATCAAAGTAAAGTTAAATATTTTGCGACACCAGTGTTTCGATCAGATGATATATCTTCGATTTGCATAATACTTATAATTACAGAAACTACTTAGTGAGTTTTCTCCCACTGCTAAAGACCCCCGCAAGCTAGCGAATTGTTGGAAAATAATTGAACAGTATGCTTACGGCTAGCCCCCGGGTCCATTCACTCTTTTTGAATTGTTTATGTTTGTGGTCTCTGAATGATGTCTTGTCTGTATATTTGTTTTTGTGTAGAATTACTATTAGACTTTGTTTAATCGAACGTGTGTGTGTGGCGGGGGGGGGGGGGGGCTATGGCGGGACACAAAAAAAAAACAAACTTGCTGCAGTATTGCTGCCCGATCCAAATTTTAGCGTGTACCCGCCTGCATTAACCCAGTTGGCGCAGAACAGTAGCCCGTTTAACCCCATTTCAATCATTGTTTTATTATTAAATTCAGACTGGGTTTTGTCTATGGATAATACAAGTTAGCCCACGTCATAAAGCCATTCAATCAACCCCACAGTAAGATAATATATATATTGATTAATATGACACGTTGTTTTATTCTGTGAATTGACATGTGCTTGTATTATTGCATCTTTATAGATATATTATAATAATACAGCCATGGATACACAAGTCTGACGTATATTAACACAAGTAAGTATATGGTAACTCGATTAAATCTGTTCATGGCATGACAAGCATTGTATGTATAAAAATATATAACATAATATCATATTATATTGATTTATCTGCCATTTCAATTTTGTATGGTAGCCCAAAGATAACACGCTGAAATAAGATACCAATAAACGTGTATTTAAAGATACGTTCCCGCGTGCAAACTGGGTGATTTGATGATGTGTTCGGAGTAAAAACATATTCAAACTAATTATTCTATCAAAATTTTGCTTCAAAACTTTCTCAAAACATTGTTTACGCGAGGGAGTATCCCTGCTATAAAAATCTATTAAAAGACGCCATGTTTGTGTCACCTAGCAACGGATGCGAAATCGGAGGAGTATTCATTGCAAACGCAAGTCGATGTTGTCTATCCATTTATCAGAAATATCGAAGCCTAATTGAATTCTCTGATTATCCACTGCCCACATCTTTTTCGGTTATTTTTATCGCAGAATGGGGTGTACGTCTATCTCTTCATAAAGTTTATCAACATGTACATCAAACGCCCAATCTCCGCGTGCAACTCTTGACGTCTCGCCAGTAGGCATTACTAATCGTCGGGCTGTAGATTAGGGAAACCCTTACATTTTTGTCCTGTATGCGCCCCGTGAGAGTTTTTCTCCAGTATTTTTCTAATAAGATTGGATATTTCTACTATCCGCATAAATACCAAATTTGCCATACTTTTATTTCTAATAAGCACTTGAAAAATACTTTTCTGGGAACGTATCTTTAAAGATATAAGGTAAGGTTGAACACCAGAGTTTTAATATCTGCGAAACACAACCGACGGAATGAAACAGTATATTCCCAAATAAAATAATATTCGATTGCCAATTGAGACTGATGAGGCCAACATTGGGTGTTTCTTAAGAAAGGAAATGTACGTGCACTACTTTTCTGTAGAAACGGGCATGTGCTTTAAAAGAAACTTTCTTGAAATTCCTATGTTAGGGTTTTTCTTTTGCCTACTTTAATAGAATGATTTTAGTTGATTTGTAGGGCTACCAGAATCAACTACAACTGTCGTTTGGTATTTCATTACATGTACTTAAAAGTAAGTAATGCGCGGACATTCCTTGCTTTATCAAATCAGTCAATTCTTTTGAAGAATAGTTCTCATGGTCTCATACAAATATTGTCTCTTGCAGATTTATCAGTCGGTAACCGTATATATAAACGCGTTCCTATTTGTGCTTTATTTGTGTCACACCCAGATCTTTCAAATCTTTGTTACTGATCAATCGGATCAAACATCGCCATGTTAGAATTATGTTTGATTTTGTTTTTTACCTATTTTATCACACAGGGTTTGCTTGAAACAAATTGGCTGGACACAGGAACTACTAAAACAACCAAAAAGGAACGTAATTTTGACACCCCCCCCCCCCCAAAAAAAAGAAAAAAATATACTTTAAATAACAACCAATAATAGTTTTCTAGGAATGGGTCAGTATTATAAATGATATCGTTTTTAAATACCAAGTATTATATACATCCCTCATCGGTCATTGACTGAATTATCACGGAAAGATTATTTATCCACCCAGCTCACCTTTCCTCAATTTTATTAAATTGTGCACTGTAGGTTATGCCAGTGCAATGGCCACTCTCTATATTTAAATGTTATACAAATAAGGCGCAGTAGTTGTGATATTCAATGTTATATTGATTCAGATTACGTTGCTTCTGTGATAATTGTTACCATATTATGAAAGTGTTGGGTGATTTGAATTCATAGAAAACCTGTTTGTTAGCTGAATAATGGACTCTGTAAAAGGGAAGATGCAGTCACGAAGAGGAAAGTTAGAGTTGTCAATTGGTTTACCTAATATCACGTCAAATTCAGGTACATGATTTTATTTACTTGGAATACAACTATATTGATGTAAAATTCCGGCACATGTACTTATCAAATTGAAGTGGCAGGTATTTCTATTTAGTTTTTAATATAAAGACAGTTATTTCATTTGAATGCGAATTGAAAAAAAAAAAAAAATAAATGGGATGTGACGTGCTTTCTGCAGTATAAATATTCAGGGTAAATGTACACAGCCACGGGTCATACAATCTGCTACCATTTTAATGGGAAGAAAATAATGAGTGAGCAGCTTACCCAACACCTGGATCGCAGACATTATTGATTCTGTAACCGGTCGAATATCTTGGTTTAAAGATACATTATGGGAGATATGATAAAGAGATGGCAGTTCTCACTATAATAGTTAAAACCTAGATAGTGTAAAGGTGATTTGCTGAAAATTTCAGTCAAATTGATCCACTATTAGCCGAGAACGAAGCGAGTGAAATATTCAAATTACTAAAATCCTTAATATAAACAGCATAGTCTCGATTATTCACTTGATTGATTTAATTATCAATGGCCGTTACGCGGCATATAGGAATTCAATCCGCCAACATCGAAGGCTAGCCTTGACATCAAGAGTTTATTATGGTCTGGATAAGTTAATTAATGTCTAATTGATTGTTTAGATAACATTTCAGGCCTAAAGAAAGACCTGTAATAAGCAGATTTTGCTCTTGCATATTGCTATTTCTAACAAAAAATTGAAACATAAATATAGGCTATTTATGCCCATATTATTTTAAACAATTAACGAATCGTCAGCACCTCTGGGCTTTCTGATAACTCATTAAAGTTAAATATGCATTATGCAAGAGGTAAATCTGCCTGTTGCAGGCCTTTCTTTGGACTTGAAATGTTACTAAAATTATTAATTGGACATTAATTATTATCTGCTTATCCAGACCATAATCACTCTCGATGCCATCGTTAGCCAGTGATATTTACTGGATTTGAATACATTTTGTGATGGATAATTTAACATAAAAATGGGTAATCGAGACATTGTTTATATCATAGCTTCCATTTGGAATTTTTACCTCGTTTTAAATTAGCCAAGTCTCTTACTCAATATCACCGAAAGTCTTCGACGTTGGCAACACAAATTATTTGTCAATTTAAATCAACATTGATAGTGTGGTCTTACCAGGAAAAGGTAGGCTTCTGATATCAAATATTTAAGACGGAATATTTTTTTTACCAGTGGTACACGAATCGTGTACCATACGGCGTTTCAGACTCATTTTCAGCTAAAGAACAAGGCTAGGTATACTCCACCCACATTACATCTCAAACGGTGAGCATGCGCAATAAATACTATGTAGACTTGAATAACCAGGCGCTATATATATTGTGATTCAATTGAGACTTCTGGTGTACTTCGCCAAACATAACTGATTTGATATTAGAGTAAAACGGAAACGATTGAATGTAAATCAGTTTACATGTATATACATTCATATTACATTATTATATGGCTTGCGACTCATTTGTGTCAATTTATAGGCCCCAAATATTAGCGATTTAGCTCCTTTAACTGCAGAAATATTGCCATCGTTTTAACTGTATTTTAACATTACATGTTATTTCACAGTCTGTAATATAAATTTACCTCTAGCTGTTTTACACGCAAGCTAAAATTACATACCTGTAAATGGAGTGCGACCACGTGTAAATTTACCGTGATGTTAATTTACATACACTTGTACAATCACATTTAAAACAGTGAAATCCATGATTAAATATATTTCAGGTGGCAGCCCTAGTATATCTGTATGTAGCAGTCCTATAGGTCTGTATACTAGACAAGAGGTGGGTTATAAACTTTATCATTTCCTACCATGTAATTCTACCGTAATATTCCAATAACCATGTTAGATGTAATTGCTTGTCCAATTTCTATAACCATATTAGATATAAATGATTGTCCAATGTCTATAACCATATTAGATATAAATGCTTGTTCAATAAGTGATTACCTTATTAGATATCAATGCTTGTCCGATGACTAATGATGATATTATATTATTAGGTATCAAATATGTGTATATGAATTAATATACAAAAGGGGTTTAAAGCCCTTCTTTTGCCCTACATAATAGTATTGTCATATGATGGATAGCATTTTAAATAATAAAAAGCCATGTGATAAAATTATTTTAAATAATGACACAGTTATACGATAAGATTATTTTAGATAATACGATATTCATACGATAATAAGGTATTTATGTGATAAAATTATTTTAGATAAAATAAAATAGTTTCATAATGTTATTTTAGCTATTACCATATTCCCGTGATAAATTTTATTTTTAAAAATATGTGATATTAGTATGTGATATGTGATCAGTATGTGATATTATTTTAGATAATGCGATAGTCATGATATACTATTATTTTAGATGATTATAGTCAGTATTTAGATAACGTGGTAGCCATGTGATAATATTATTTTAGATAACAATATCACTTTGTGTGATAATGTTATTATAGATAATCATGTGAAATTATTTTATAATAAGATAGTTATGGGATATTATTTTAGATAGCTATGTGATAATATTATTTTAGATAATAAGATAGTTATGTGATAACATTATTATAGATAATAAGATAGTTTTGTGATAATATTATTTTAGACAATAGGGTAGTTATGGTATATTATTTTAGATAATATAAGTGATAATATCATTTTAGATAATAAGGTAGATAGTTATCTGATAACATTATTTGAGATAATTAGATAGTTATGTCATATAATATTATTTTAGATAATAAGAGGTTATGATATGCTGTGATCTAAACATTTATATTATAAAAATACGGATGGCCGAATCCTTAGTACGCGCGTGCTGTACCATAAAGCATGTCATTGAGTCAACTGGCGTGGTTTCGAATCCCCGGTTGTACGTGACAAGGAGTAGGTCGCCTGTCCAACCTCTTGGGTTTTCTCCGGGGCCTCCGGTTGCCCCGAACTGCTAAAGACCCTACGCGCAAGCAAATTATTGAAATAAAATTAAATCATATGTTAGTCCTGAAATGACCTAGTTCGTATAATGAATGCGTTGTGTCATTCTACTTTAGAGACTATTAGTTTTACCATTTATTTTAGATTATGAAATGGTCAGGTGACGAAGTTATTAAATGGTTGGCGAGTAAACATTTGTATAAATTTATTCCTTTATTTCAAGGTAAAGTTTATTTACATGTTTGAATCAATTTATCTGTCAATTTGATTGCGAATAGCACCAAATTGTATATGAACATACTAAGTTGTATGTGAATTATTGTGAATCGCACCAATGGCATCATTATTTATTTCTGCCCGTGTTTGTTTGATTATATTATGCCAGAGAGCCAAGATGAAAAGCTGTATCTTACTGCCATAAACTATTTGAGCTAGTTGAGAAGTTTTACGGTGGGAATTTCCAGTAGGTTTTCATTTGAAAGGCAGAGATTGACATATTTAATGTGATAACTAATAAATAAAATCGACTTCCTGCAGACCCACGACCCTTTAATACTAAACCTGTGGGGAGAGGGTGGTGGGGTTTGGGTAGTATTGTTTGCGGAAAACTCATGGTCTAACCGTATTCACCCTCTGACTGCATACCGACATGTTTATGAAGTGAAATGTTTAAAATTCTAAAATCTTTTCACTATGAATCTTTCAGAAAAGGAAATAAATGGACAGTGTTTGGCGGAGGTCAGGCTCGGGTTTTTAGGTAAGTATATCAGTCAAACCTGGCTTTAAGATCTATCGAAGTTGTCTAAACACTTTCTAATCATGTTATTGAGTTTTAAAGATTTTAAAAAAAAATCAAGCGGGATCTTAGTATGAGATCGGGGATATGATATTGAGTGTGGTGTCAGCATTTTTCTTTGCAATTAATTATACATAAGATTCTTTTTTTCAGAACAGGACGGAATATCTGTTGACGAACGAGAAGAATTATTATCTGAAGTATATAATTTATTAGAGTTAGACTTTACACAAGACACTGGCAACGATGCTCTTGTAAGACTTGATGACGAAGTAAAACGAGAAAAGTTCATCGCAGCTGTCCAGTTATTAAGGACTCGTGATTCGAGGAGCCGTTCGCCTTCCATTGTTTCATTTTCGTCTCCCTCTGCAATCAGAAAAAGGTCACCTCTAGTAAAGCAAAGGTCAAGGTCAGAATCTGGAATAGAGGTACCAAAGTTCACATCCTTTCATGTCGACAAAAAGTAAGCTTAATCTGAATCTGTTTTTTTTTCTGGGCTTCATTTATGCTTTGCTGAGCCTAATCATCTGTGTTTTATTTTTCTGGGCTTCATTTATGCTTTGCCGAGCCTAATCATCTGCACCCCCAACCGGATTCTCGCGTCCTGCAGACGATGCTTATAAAGACAGGCATACGATCGAATTGTTGAGGGTTCTTTTACTTGCACGTCAAAGGCCATGGATCCTCGAACTATTAAGGTCTATGTTCTCTATCACTGACAAGGACACGCGCAATAAAATCTGCTGAACTGTCGCGGCCAACAGCGGCATTGACCTCCAGGTTAGTGAGCATGCACCCTATACTGACTAAAGATTGCCCATGTTGGCTCATAGCGTAAGACGTTGGTTACCTAACCTGGATGTTCCGTGCAGGTGCGGATCAAGGAATTTTTGCAGGGGGGGGGGGGGTGCCAGGTTTCTGTTACGGAAATCTGCCATCATCGTCTCTAAATTACATAGGCATACATACAAATTGAGCTTTTTAAACAGAGAAATCATTTTTATACTGATGTAGGATCACTTTGTGGTGTAATTTGATTGATGCAAGGCATTATTTTTTTTTATGTAGCTGAGCAGGGGGGGTTTGGACCTGCCGTGTTCCATTTCGGTATTGGCCGAGAAAGTTCATCGTGTTTTCCGATATGGTGCCTTCTTGCCAGTGATGCGGGACATTCAGTTTCGACAGAAAAACGAGATCCCATGTACACATTGGCGTGCATGTAAAAGAAACTGAAGTTTGAAATAAGGATAGGTCGTAGCGGTGCTGTTCTATTAGGGCAAAATTTCCTATTTATACGGTCGCTCGATTATAATGTTATTGTTTCAGTAAATATACATTATGGAAAACCATTTATCCCGTTGCCCCTTTAACCGTCCATTGCATACAAATCTGTTGTCAAGATTACCAAGGTCATGTCGGATTTAATTTAAAAACGGATAAAGAGGGAATAACAAAAGTTAAAGAAGTACAGGAATCCACCTTTGGACTTCAAGAAAATGATATGTAATTATTTTTAAATTTTCTGCTATTTAACAATTCAATTTTATGTAAGAATTCTTGTCCATTTCCAGTGTGAAAATAATATTTAATCTCTAAAATATACAACCTAATTTTGTTTTTGTAATCTCAAAATTTAAAACATTTAATTCAACCAAAGTAATCCATTTTTTAAAGGTATTGTTATTTAGGTGATTTTTCATTTCTCAAAATTTCGTTACATTTTACAATTGTGTGATTTTGATGAGATTTTATTTTTTATACGCCCACATTGAAATGTGGTCGTATATTGTCGTCGCCCCCGTCCGTCCGTCCGTCGGTCCGTCGGTCCGTCCGTCGGTCCGGCGTCCACAATTGCTTGTGGACGCTCTACAGGCTAAAGTTAATATCCGATTGACTTTAAATTTATACACAGTGTTTAAGGTCATGAGACGAAGAAGCCTATTGTTTTTCAGCGTTTTCCGATAATAACTACCAGAGTTATGGCCCTTGATCACTTCAAAATATCTTGTGGACGCTCTAGAGGCCAAAGTTAATATCCGATTGACTTTAAATTTATACACAGTGTTTAAGGTCATGAGACGAAGAAGCCTATTGATTTTCAGCGATTTCCGATAATTAGTGCCAGAGTTATGGCCCTTGATCACTTCAAAAAATCTTGTGGACGCTCTCGAGGCCAAAGTTAATATCCGATTTACTTTAAATTTATACACAGTGTTTAAGGTCATGAGACGAAGAATCCTATTGATTTTCAGCGATTTCCGATAATAACTACCAGAGTTATGGCCCTTGATCACTTCAAAATATCTTGTGGATGCTCTAGAGGCCAAAGTTAATATCCGATTGACTTTAAATTTATACACAGTGTTTAAGGTCATGAGATGAAGAAGCCTATTGTTTTTCAGCGATTTTCGATAATAACTACCAGAGTTATGGCCCTTGATCACTTCAAAATATCTTGTGGACGCTCTAGAGGCCAAAGTTAATATCCGATTGACTTTAAATTTATACACAGTGTTTAAGGTCATGAGATGAAGAAGCCTATTGTTTTTCAGCGATTTTCGATAATAACTGCCAGAGTTATGGCCCTTGATCACTTCAAAATATCTTGTGGACGCTCTAGAGGCCAAAGTTAATATCCGATTGACTTTAAATTTATACACAGTGTTTAAGGTCATGAGACGAAGAAGCCTATTGATTTTCAGCGATTTCCGATAATTAGTGCCAGAGTTATGGCCCTTGAACACTTGAAAATATCTTGTGGACGCTCTAGAGGCCAAAGTTAATATCCAATTGACTTTAAATTTATACACAGTGTTTAAGGTCATGAGACGAAGAAGCCTATTGATTTTCAGCGATTTCCGATAATTAGTGCCAGAGTTATAGCCCTTGATCACTTCAAAAAAATCTTGTGGACGCTCTAGAGGCCAAAGTTAATATCCGATTTACTTTAAATTTATACACAGTGTTTAAGGTCATGAGACAAAGAATCCTATTGATTTTCAGCGATTCCCGATAATTAGTGCCAGAGTTATGTCCCTTGATCACTTCAAAAAATCCTGCGGACGCTCTAGAGGCCAAAGTTAATATCCGATTGACTTTAAATTTATACACAGTGGATGCTCTAGAGGTCAAAGTTAATATCCGATTGACTTCAAATTTATACATAGTGTTTACAGTCATGAGACTAAGTCGTCTATCGATTTTCAGTGATTTTCAATAATTGCTGCAATAGTTATGGCCCTTGATCACTTCGAAAAAATCTTGTGGAAGCTCTAGAGGCCAAAGTTAATATCCGATCGACTTTAAATTAACACACAGTGTTTAGGGTCATGAGACGAAGAAGCCTATTGATTTTCAGAGATTTAAAATAATTATTGCCAGAGTTATCTCCCTTGATAACTTCAAAAAATCTTGTTACGCTATAGAGGCTAAACTTATCATCCGATTGACTTTAGATTGATACATAGAGTTTAAGGTGTTGAAACGAACAAGTATTTTGATTTTCAATGAATTTTAATAACTGAACAGCTAAATCCATGATATTAAATGTTTCATGTATATACTAATTGTTAGTGTGGGGTAACACTTTATAAAAAGCAATCAAATTCTAATGATTTTCTGATAATTACATAATGAGCCGTTACTCTTAATCAGTTTTTAGTGTATTACAAATGTTTCATTAGCAAAAAAAGTAAAAATATGCGACAACCCTTGTTGACTGCCCGGACGATTTAGCTGCTGTGGGCGTATGTTTCGTTGCCTGGCAACCTATCTTTATATAAAACAAGAGTTTTAGAGTTAAATGGCCATCAGTTACACAGAGATGAGATGATTCAAAAACTTGTCAACAGAACTTTAAAAACATCGGGGGAAATCAAAATGGTTGTATGTCGAAAGTATTCTACGTAAGTATAAAGTGTCTGGTCAAATTTTTCGAACAGAAATGGAGAAATTTATACATATCCTGAAATTATTAATTCACAATAACCGGGGTTGGTTAATGTATTTACTTTCCACACCCATAATTTTTCATTTGCATGCACAGTGATCTAATTTTCTGCTGAATATTCGACAGCTATGGCTAACAGGTACCATAACTGGAAATTTTCATTACGGGGCCAGTGCTGGATCAATCTGAACGATTTCAAACCTTAATCCCGCGGATTTTTGTTTTTCTGGTCGACTGACCAAAGAAGCGCCGATAAGATCTCCTCTGCTTCTTACTATCTCTGACTTATTGTGTTTTTCTTTCAATCTATCTCTTAATTCTTTTAATCTCATCTCTCTGTTTTTCTCGGCGGCAACCATTTTATCTTTTTGAAATTCTTGTTTTTCTACGACCTTTTTTTGCGCTACTTTTTCAAATACTGCGCTTTCTCCACATTCACCATGAAACTTCTTCATCATATCTATTTTTATTTCCTATGGAAAAAAGAATTCAATGGTGAGTTGTGCTTAATTTACATCCATAAACTGTTCATAATTGGTGCTTACTATTTGTGCGTTCCGTTCCGAGGGTGAATCCAAACTTTCCGAAGAGAGGGTAGTGGGTGATCATTTAACAGTATGTTGTCAAGCCATCATTCGAAAATCGTTCAGGCAAGAAGGAAGAGATAACAAATTTTCATATGATATCGGCTACTGTGTTAAAGGTGATCATAGAAAATCATGTCTTAAGATCGCTTGAAAATCCTTACAAATGTCTTATGACATAACCCACTAAATCTGTTAAGTTCACCGTGAATATAAATCTTTGTTGGATACTTATTTAAAAAATATGTTGTTCTATTTTCAGGACAGAAACAGACCCAGCTATATTAGAAAAAATACAAAATCTCCAAAATCAGGTAGGTCGATAATATGCATTGTTGTTTCGTCTTGGAGATTTTGGGGGTTTATAATCCATGCAAATAACTGTGTTAGATTAAAAGCTATTATTGATGTATAGTATATATTTAAAATGGAGTATAGTAACGATGTATTTGGTGGTGTATGTCCATTCTTTCTAGTGCTCCCAATATAGATTATATTAAGAGGCCACTCCGGTTAAGCGGTCATATCATAAAAATCCCTTAGTTGGCTGCTTAATGCAGATTCTACTGTACCACGTAGCCAACAAAAGCTAGTGATGAATTATGCGCTTTATTCTCACTCTATGTAGTACATCAAATATCACTAACTAAAAAACTATCCATTAATTTGTTTAAAATTTAGTTATTTCTAGCTGAATCTAGGTGGTTAGAAATAAGACAACGCCTCTCTTTTATGAAAATCAACGATGGGTGGTTAGAATCTCAGTCTGTAGAGAAGAATCAAGAAAAGTTCAACATCGGTCGGTATAAATATTGATTTTTATAAGCCCACATTTTCATGTGGACGTATATTTTCGTCGCCCCAGTCCGTCCGCCAGTCCACAATTGTTCGTGAACACTCTACAGGTCACATTTTTTTTTATCCGATTTCAATGAAACTTGAAATATAGGTTTATCACACAAAGATCTCGAATCCTTTCGATATTGGCATGTAGAGGTCACAATTTTGAAATGCATGTTTATGATTCAAAGATCTTGGTTCCTTTCGATATTTGCGCATATCGGATCGTAACTTCCTGAACTATGGCCCCCGATTGTCCGAAAAATCGCCGTTTTTATATTGTGGTTCCTCTGGAGGTCACAATTATTATCTGATTTAAAAAAGAAAACGTTTGATTATATCACTGTTACACCGTAATGATGATAGAGTTTGAATTTCGTGAAAATCGTACCACAACTGTCAAACAAAATGGCCGCCGCTTGTACGCGAATACTATAAAAATAAGGTATATCAAGGTTGTAGACACTGTAGAGACCACAATTTTACTCTGATGTTGATTAAACTTGAAATGCATGTTTATAACCCAAATATCTTGGCTCCGTTCAATATTTGCGCGTATCGAATTGTAACTTCGTGAATTATGGCTTTGATTGTTGGAAAAATCACTTTCTTTTTAGTTTGTTCTCTATCCATCTCTCGCAAATGTGGGCGTATCCTGCCTGGCAACCGCTGGTCAATTATTCTGTAATATAACATCTGAAATACATGTACAAGACGGTAGAAATCTGAAGCGATAAAATCCTCACAATTTAAAAGTTAAAGTCAATTAATGTAAAAAATATCACAGGAGAGATACCTATGTACATATAAATGATATGGCCCTTGAACTACTTCATATGATACTTACAGTGGAAAATCGAAACACAGACAGTGGCTCGGAAGAAAATATAGAACTATTGAAAGAAGACCAATTCCTCAAGGTATGTTATTAATTACATTTACAGTTAAATAAGATATTGTTGTTGAATTAATTTCCTGATATGCCATTATATTATTATTATGTTTATAGGATGACGTCTTAAAGGTTCTGGTACAGAAAATGAGAGAAGCCAGGCAACAGAAGGAGTACCTGGATCGTTTACTAACAGTAGTAATTGACAAGGCACCCTGGTTACTGGCCAAGATGGAAGAAAAATTAGACACATCTATTATTGATACTGATAGAGAGGAATGGTGTTAGTTAACTGTGATAATGAATTATTAATACAACGTTTTGGAAATATTCCCCCTTATTGTTAGTCGGTGTTCATTTTTGAGTAAGGTCTGTTTCTGCAGTTGTCTTGTATAAGTGTTTGTGCGTGGTGCAGTCCTCCTGCACTTACTTGAAGATTGCTCATTGGCAGAGTCATTTTTGTTAGGCACTACCTTTATGATTTCAAATCTAGCATTTACATGTACATGCTATTAGCATATTTATTTCAGATTAAATATCTTAAGATCACTTAGGGCCACGCTTCTCAACCTTTTCTCACCTCTCACCCCTAAATGAATTCTCACACAATCCATTTACCCCCAGAGTTTTGAGGAGGTTACTCATCGCGGAGCCGTGGCCGACGAATCAGGCGCGAACCCCTCGGAGGGGGGGGGGGGGTTAAGGGGCTCCCTCCTAGGATATTTTTAAGAAATTGGAGCCCGGAAATGTGATTTCCAGACATTTCAGACACTCTTCAGGCGTTTCATAGGAAATTGAAAATGACCTTTTTCTATAGAAGCCATCCGACATGAACCGCGGATCCTTGCACGGGCCTGCACCCCCTGACCACATTGACATTGAATAAGGAATCAATACGGATCGAAGGTGAGATTCAACAATCACCAAATTTATATTTTAATGAAAATAGGCCCTACGTCGCTTCCAGTTCAGTGCGAAATTTGCTCCTGGTTAGACAGTGTTTGAGAGTGCTAATCTCAACTGCACAACCTTTATATATGATCATTTTGAAGTTACTGGGAGTGTGGTCATTCCCCCCTTGGGGGTGAATTCACCCCAGGTTGAGAAACGCGGACTTAGGGCCTACAAATTTCGTACGATCATAAGAAACGCCTTGCCGTCAATAATATCACTAATAGCTTGTGATTGCTTACAAAAGTATTGCGAAAGGAACTAGAATATTTTTCCTGAAGAATATTACGAGCATGTTCTTAATATTTGCAACACCACATTTGAATAGATCAACGAATGCTCAAGAACACCTACGCATGTCTCTACGAATTGGTGTCGGATTTTATTCGTAATCCCATTTGCCACTGTCTACATTTGCTGGTAGGCCTATAGCTTGTTTGGTTGGTCTTTTGAACTTACCTTTCGCCTTTTCTCTGCTTTTTCCAACTTAGCTTTTATCTGTTCTCCTGCCACCCCTTTCGCCTCTATTCTCTGTACTTTTGGACTAGCCTCCACTACCTCTAAACTTTCTTGATTTCTTGCTAGTGTTGGCGATGAACATGTCTTTCACTCTTTGTGCTTCTTTTTCTTGTTACAACAAATATAGCTCTGATTTATCTGTAGATCTATCTTTTCCTGGATTTTCCGTACACAATATTGGTTCAACTCTGTTGCCACTAATGACAGGGTTCGAATAAATACATCCCATTTTTATTAAATAGTTTAATATATCAGTTAATCTAGGCATAGACGTTACTGGGTTACCTATAGTGCATCATGGGATTGGACGTAATTGTGTGACGTTATTTTGACTTTGTTTGAGGGCTGCGCGCTTCACATTGCATTGCGTCTTTAAATTTTACCGTACCTGTAACATATCTTGTCCGATTTATTACAGGCGCGTATTATATATGTCCAATATATTTCAGTTTCTGTTGGGTTATTTTTATACCCAATAACGTTTAGTTAGGCCTAATATTGACTTATTTATACACTCAATAACTTTTAGTTTATGTTGGGATCATCCACCTTTTTCTCTTTGTTACTTTGGTTTTGTTTTTAAAAAAACTTTCTTTCTTTAAAATTCTTCATTTCTCATGTGCCAATATTGTTTTGCGAAAATGATATTGTCGCCACTACTATCCGTTCGCGGTTCGCGTGTCTGTCCGTTCACAATTATGTGATCAGTTTCGTAAATATGACTCGTCACAGCATTATAGGCCTATACCAGCGAAAGGAAATAAAACGAACAAAAAAAAAAAAGGCGTAAAATCAATAAATCTGCTTTGTTCACCTTAAATATTTTTCTTTGTTGAACCAGGCAACATACGCCGTAAGAATCGTATGGAGAATACACCCACCCCCATAAGTCCATTTCGATCATATCGTGCCAATATCTAAAGGAACCATGCGATGTCGTTTGAAGATAACTCTGCGACCTCCAGACAAGCGAGTCAGTGTCTTACTCACGTAGCCACCGTGGCTTCCAACGGAAAGAGTATCTGGATCGTTTATACTAACAGTTGTAATTGGTATTCAGGCAAGATGAAAGAACAATTAGACAAATCTATTATTGCAATTTTCAACAGATTTGAATCTGAACTGTGGTTCAATGTTCATTGATGATTTTAAGATGAAAATGAATAATCAAGACTTTGTTTATTATCGTAGGAATGGTACAAATGACAATCGAGGCTACCCTGTTATAAATATGAGGATTTCCTGGCACAGTGTAAACTAATTTGACTGGAATTTTCAGCATATTCCCTTTACATTATCTATTTAGTATTTTTTAAACTATATAGCAACAACTATCAGCTCTTTATCTAACCTTGCATAATGCATCTTTAAGTGAACTAGATTATTGAAATCCCCCATTGGCTGTGGCACTTTCATTGTTGGGCATTACCTTCATGCAGATACTGTACGGTACTCTCTAAATTTTGTTTCTCCACATACCCATTGATTATGCCAAATGTCATGCTGAGGCCACCTTGAAGCATTATATTATATTTTCCCTTAAAAGGCTTGGTTTACTTATAAATAAACGAAATAAGTGAACTTTTTTGTTATTTAGAAAATTAAATAGTTTATTTAAAAATGTCATGCTGAGTCCACCTTGAAGCATTATATTATATTTTCCCTTAAAAAGGCTTGGTTTACTTATAAATAAACAAAATAAGTGAACTTTTTTGTTATTTAGTAAATAAAAATAGTTTATTTAAAAATATGCATAACATTACATAAACTTTTTATGTTCACATTATACACAGACAAGTAAAACTACAAAAAGATTCTGAGCAATAGTTATGTCAAGATGTTGAGATATTAATAATGAGATCTTAAATGTTAAACTGTATAAAATACAATGAATGTACAAGTATATAATTAATATGCTTAATAATTAAATATATAAATTTATAAATGTGAATATTATATTAATTGTGCATAGTTATATTTCTAAATTGTATATTAATTTTTATCAATTAATATGGGGAAATACTTTCAGTTTAATTTAAGTTGGATTAAATCAACTGGGAAAAGAACAAGATACAGCTTTAGGATCACAACCAGGATAAACTTTTAAACTAGGAATATTCAAAAGCTTCTCATTAACACAGGCACATCGTGGGGTAGTCTTCCCTGCCTTTAAATATTGCCTTGGTACACCCACCCATTCACGCTTTATACCTCCACTAAAAAAACAGAAAACATGATATCAGTTTATTTAGCCAATTGGTTTGATCTACAAGGGAAAGGATAATTAGTTGTGGAAGGATGTTCTTGAGAGCAGAGCAGCTTTATTACATGAATTGCATGAACTGTACATTTGTTCTATATTTATAAGTGAGACCACAGCATATCAGAACTTTTAATATAAAACTCCTGTCCAAGTCTGTAACATCTTTTAGTGATAAAAATTATTACATTGACTGTTTTAACATTCGAGCGTTGTAATATATAGTAAATACTATATGATTCTCAAATATAAGATAAGGATTTAAATTTCGTATACACATAATTTAAAATAATCATTTATTTTAGTGAGAATTTACTATATTATAAATTATTCTTTCTGATAACACACTTGAACTGTGTGAACTATTGATTCTAGTTATACACATGCAAAAAGACAATCAAATCTGAATAAAGCTTGAGTTGAGCTAAAGTTGAAGAACTCACCTCCATTCAGTGCACCATAGTCTCTTGCCTGCTTGTTCACTCCATTCTGAGTTACACGGTGGGAATATTGTCATATCATCAGCTTCTGCTTGTTTCTCTTTATACGCTTCTTTAAGATGTTTATTAAAGGTTTCTAAGGTTTCTGTTGGTTTACCATTTTCATCATAAAATTCACCAATAACTTTACCTACAAAGTACCAATTAACATTACAAAAGGTTACCTGCCTACCACAAACCAAGAGTTCCCAGGTTTGATACACGTGTTCGCAGAGAAGTTGATTGTAATCCTCCAGCTTCATTCCCCTTAGAAGATAATCATCTAGTCATTTGAAAATGTAAAAAAATCGTCTGATGCATGGGAATTGAGATAGCAGTGGACCATAGCACTGATGACCAGACAGAACACTTCATTAACCTTGTTGATGCAAAAATGTAAGACATAAATTCTATTTCATTTTATTTATAAACCAACTATTGTAGCAACATTCAATACACATGAAATACATTTACATGTTTAAAGAGGTATTCCCATATCTGACAGCTGACATGAAATAGGCTAACTTGGTTGGCAGGTCCAATTGAACACCAACTTGTAAGGAAACGGCTTACTCATTCACCATGTTTCGATACATAAATCTGATGTAATGGAATTGACCTCTATAGTTAGGACTTGTATTAAACAATTATTATCAGTTACCTCTAAGTACAGTATATATTTGAACTGTTACCAAAATTTTGTTCTATTGGTATCTATAATAGTTCTATACTTGCTATATGAATATACATTCCTCAGTGTTTCTGTATTCATCATGATTGACTTACCAATGTACTTATAGTCTTTTTCATATAACTGTTGCCATTCATGAAGTCCTAAAAATTCTTGTAATGTAAAACCACGTATATCTTCAATCAACCCGGCTTCATCGAATTCTCCAGTAATAAACGCTCTTGTACCATCTTTTCCTAAAATTACAAGCAATCAAAAAAATATTGCCTGGTATGTACAAAATAATGCAATATAGAAAAAGGTGGGAATTGTAGGCCTACTATAAACATCTCTATATTTTTATAACTAATATTACAGGTTTTGTCTAATAATTGGATTCCTCTGAAGCTTAGTAACAGTCCATGGCCAGAAATGGAGAGCCTGAAAGTTATTATTATTATTCTAATATTACAGGTTTTGACCTAATGATTGGATTCCTCTGAAGCTTCAGGAGAGCCTGAAAGTTATTATCATGGATGATAGCCTATACCTGTACCATATAAAAAATCCTAGCACATGGATTGATAAAACATTTTTACTATAAAATCCTATCCTCTTCTAGAAAGAGGCCTGTATTCAAACAAAGGTTGGGTTTGTTGTACACATACATACAGTGCTATAAATATCAACAGATTTTGAATTTATTTCAGTGCTGTACCCTGTCTCAGTTCTCACGTTTTATCATTCCCAAATTATGTATTTAACTTGATAAAAAAGCTGAATCGGCATCTTCAAAAATAAACATCAAAATACTCTTACCTGCAAACCCTTCATACGAGCCACCTTTACCATAATGTCTCGTCCCTTTTGTGACATCATATACTTTTCCCAGTATTGCTAAATATACAGGTCCTTCAATATACTGCGCTAGTTCAGCTTTTGTTAAAATTCTCTCTTTAAAGGTAAAAATAAAATAGCTTTTCAATTTATCAATGAAAGGAAAAAGTATTTTGGATAATCCTAAATTGTCCATATACTTTAAAAGTATTTCTTTATACGGTTTAAAACTGTCAACAGTAAATAAAACTGCAATTCCAACAACAAGAATTGATAAAAATAACAAACATTTCGCCATTATGATTGTTCCTCAATAGAATAATAGCACTTCGAAAAAGAGTGTTTTCCTTGTAATAGCAGGTGCTTAATTTCACTTGGTACACGTTGCCTGTTATCTAGATAACTGCAGGTTCACACTTTATCTAGAAAAAGAATTGCATTTGTTTACAATGATCAATCTAAGTTCCGGTCCATGGGCGCAGACATCTTGGTTTTTGTCAAATTCGCTGCTAGTGTTTTTGTCAAACGAAATAGGATTTGCTGAAAAGCATGATTTACTGGAAAAGAACTGACCAAATTTTTATTGGTGTTTTTCTTCAAATGAACAGAAACTTTTCATCAAAATTTATTTTAAAATCTTAACGATGCTTCAAATACATTACTGGGGATTAGATAAAGAGCTGACAGTTCTCACTCTGTAAATGTAAAACGAATTTGCTTAAAATTGATCCACTATCTGATCTACCAGCGTACTATATTTTAGGAACTTAAATTGAAAATTAGCCCGGACCCCTTCTCCTTACCAAGTTGGGGTGTGGGAAGAGGCAGACTAGGGTCGAAAAAGGCTCTTAGCCAGCTTGCTGGCTTTGGAGGGGCAGTGAAGATTTTAGGAGGGGCACACAAGTTACAGTCTATTTAGAGTTAAAAGTTGGTAAATTTTCTTTCGCGGGTTGGGGAGGGGGGGCGGGGCAAAACATTTTTTTCAGCGGGGGCTGTAGGCCTATCAACAGTGCCAGTTAATAGTGATCATAAGATTTATGTATAGTTTAAGTCATTTTGATTGCATTCCATCAATCTTGACGGCTTAGACCACTCTGCAATTTTTGGACCCCCCCCCCCCCCCCTCAATAATTAAGAAAAATGTTGAAAATCAGTATCATTACTTAAGGGATCTTTGTAAGCCTAGTTTAATTAGCTTTTCACCATTTCAATCCAACTTAGGGTTGCTATGAACAGAGCTGTATTTCAAGACGACCTTGTGTAATTATGTTTTTGGTTTGGTATGTCTCAAATAATCATGTTTAAAATAAGGACAACATGCATCATGGGATTGTTTGATTATGAATTCTGGATAAATAACACAAATTTATATCATATTAGTTATTGTTTTTTATCTTGTTCTATATATTTGATTTCTTACCATTATACATGTCATTACTCACTTGAGAACGACCAGAGGAACTTGTTGAAACTTAAGATTGCAGAGGTCCTGGGGGTCCCCAACAAGAAAGTTTTTAAAGGACAGTCGGCATCACTGTAAGGGCAGCAGAGAAATTTTTGCGCAGTGGGGCATGTTTGCATCTAGATGTGCGGTTTGGCACCCCTGGCAGCCGGCAATAGTCCTACAGATTTGGTTGATGGGGGTGGTGGCTGTGTGTGTGTATGAATATATGAAGATATTATTAATTTAGGGCACATGGAATGCACCATGTGTCCCACGAATTGACGAGACAAACATCTTGTTCAGGTTGAACTTTTTTTTAATATACATGTATATATATTGCTTTCAAAGCACAATGATACAATGTTAAATAATGCATATATTTACATGATTATTGTTTACAATACTTCATATAACAACAACACTATTTACATATAGCTCACAAAACAATTAATATACACAGGCACATGTTTAGATTTAATATACACATCAATACTTGTAAAGTCATATATTTAATTTGAAGTTTTAATTAACACCCTGTATGATTTGATATAATAAATAAATGATTCCTGCATCATTGTTAATATAAAGAAATGCTTTTGAAAATTTAAGAAAAATGTAGAAAAGTTTGTTGATTAACACACCATGTAGCATAACAAAAACTCTAATTTAGTTGGTTTTGATCACAGCCTTGTTGGCACATGAACCCTATCCATGGTAGGCAGTAGAAACAGATTCAGTTAGTGATACTGTGGATACATGTAATACCAGGTATATTATTATAATATACCTTACAACATAAGGTTTATATCAAAATAACATTAAAAGATAGGTTGCCAGGCAACAAAACAAACGCCCACAACAGCTAAGTCGTCCAGGCAGTCAACAAGGTTTGTCGCATATTTATTCTTTTGTTAGAAAGGAGAACATTTACAGCACATGAAAATCTTATTAGGAGCAACAGCCCATTAAATAATTACAATGTATCAGAAATGGTTAGAATTGTTTCGATGGTTTGTTTCGATGGTTTGTCTCATAGCCTTCATCCACAAAATATTTCAAAGTGATCAAGCGCCATAACTCTAGCAATAATAAATGGAAATCGTTGAAAATGACTAGGATCCTTCATTTTAGGACCTTATTAAACACTGTGTATAAATTTAAAGGCAATAAAATATTAACTTTAGCCTCTAAAGTGTTCAAAGTGATCAAGGGTCATAACTCTGGCAGTAATCTCTGAAATTCAATAGGCTTCTTTGTTTTATGACCTTAAACACTATGTATAAATTTAATGTCAATCGGATATTAACTTTAGCCTCTAGAGCGTTCACAAAATTTTTCAAAGTGGTCAAGGGTCTGGCAGTAATTATCGTTCACGGACAGACGGAATGGGCGACGACAATGTATGACCATATTTCCATGTGGGTGTATAAAAATGTTCAAAAATTCAGGCATAAAGCTGATCATCATAATGTTAATTACACAGTGTAAATGTACGTTAACAGTATGTAAAACATATTTGAACATGATTTTTATGATTTCAACATCATACATTACATTAATTTATAAACATTTGATCAATAACTACATGTTATAAACACTGGATATAGGGATTTCTCTGTCACCTATTTAAACACACTTATATCTCATACAAATACTAAATTAAACAGAATAATCAATATTCCTTTATGAATGAATTATGATAATAAATAATTATGAATATTCACTTGAATACTGTGATGTGTATAAAGTATTTCCTACATTTCATATCATAACCATATGATATAAAGTAAATAATAAAAATAGAATTTCAATAAAAAATATGAGGACTCTTAAGAACAAAATATTTCAACTAAACAGTAAATTTTAAAGATACCTTCCGGGGTACATATTAAGTGATTTTATGATACACTTGGACTAAAAACTTATTCAAACTAATTAATTGATCATAATTTTGCTTCAGATCCTTCTCAAAACATTGTATTCATGAGCGAATACTCCTGCTTTAAAAAATCTATTAAAAGAGGTTCTGTTTGTGTCACGTGACTTGGCAAAAGACAATGTTGTCTTTAATTGCTATTTATTTATCATAAATATTGACGCCCAAATAAAGCGTATATATCAACATATACATCATTTGTTCACTAATTAGACAATCTCTGTGTGTAACTTTTGAAGTCACTCAAGCAGACATCCCTAATGGTCAAGGTGCTGGAAAACCTTTGTCCTGTATGCCCTCCATGGGTATTTTGCAGTATTCGGATGTTTCAGCTTTCATGATATTCCAGAATTTCCATACTTTTATTGGAAATAATCATCCAATAAAAGTTTGTTTAAAGGTGCAAAATATTTAGTAGAGAAAAAGACGACAATATTTAGCCCATTTCTACATGCACTTGAAACTGATGCTTTAATAATAAAAAAAATACATATAATTAATAACTGATTCACCTAGTTTTAAAATATTTTGAGATATGTAAATGATATGTTTCCTAAATTTAGTCTACTGCGATTTTAATTTGAGATTTACATGTAGATTTGGCCATTTTAGTGTTTGTTATATTTGTTACAGAAAGCTGCACAATGCACCAAACTACCATTATGATTGACATACCAAAGATCAGATCTTAATGAGGACTTTTAATTCTTTGATAGACTAGTCATTATCATCATTTGGGTTTCAATGTTGACATACACATAGGGTCATAAATGTTCCTGATGAATGTACGCAACTGTAAACTTACAAAATAAATATTAATTTTTTGGGGTTCTGTTATTGCTAAAGAATGATTTTTCTACAACTACACCGCTTAGACCTTGTGACTAGCAAAGGTTTTTGATATATTTTAATACATTTTAATTTTCATGTAAGTCAGATCCCACAGAAAATCATCAGTCACTTTAAATAACATTGATCAATGAAATTATATGTACTTATAACATACTTATAACATATTACACGGAAAGCACATAAGCCACATAAACCCCTCAACATCTCATTAGCAATATTTTTTTAAAAACAAAATAAGGTTATTACTTCTACTTCTGTTGTCAATAGATACACATACTGGTACACATCTATACTGAAATTGATCAATCACACTCAACCTTATTCATTAACAGTACACATCAGGGCATGATTCTGCATGAAACAAATGCTTGCAAATTTTGTAAGCACAATTCTGTATACAATCTGATATAGTTTCTCAATACAAGTCTATCTTTGCCATACAAAACTCACAATTTAACAAAAAATCATCATGATAAAGACAAAATCATCATTCATTTTATTTTAAATTAATTTTACTATTCTTGTAGTAAGTTGTATTTTTGGAAGCAAAATATTGATTACATAGCTTCTGTAATCTATACTAACAATTACAATATACATTGTATGGCCTGGGACATTTCAATAGTACAGAGCCAACTCAAGTTGTATAAAAACTCTACTCTCTATTTCTCTTGTCATTAACCGTGAGAATGTACTGGATTTAATGATGTACAGAATTCTAAAGTTTATGTTCTAGAAATAGCATAGAGTACAGTCGTGGCCAAAAGAATAAGACCACGCTTGAAAATGGTTGGATTTTTTACTTGGTTTGTAAATTCATGTGATCATATACAGGCATGATTCTGTGGACCCAAAAAAATAACTGATTTTGGCCGTAGGCCAAAATTTGCTGCCGGAGACGACGATTGAGGCACGCCGCAGGCGTGCCGAACCCCTAGGGGGGTTCGGGGGCATGCCCCCCCTAAAATTTTTTTAAAATTTAACCCCAAATCGAGCACTCTGAAGACATTTGGATGGTTTTGATGTCGTAAACATCGTCGCGTTGAACAATACTTTTACCGGTCGCCATTTTTATTTCAGTACAGAATGCCGGTATGTGCGTTCTCCTTTCACTTTTTACTCGAGATAGTTCGTACCACAGTATTATTAATGATCGTTTAAATTAAAAAAATTTTTATTTCAATTAGCTAAAATAGATTAATATTTTTTTTGCATCATTGATGCTTAAAAAATATTATTAGAGCCACAGAAAATGACAATATATAAATAATAATAGAAACTGAGCCGAAAGAAATGAGCGCAGGTAGGAAAAGTTGTGAATCAACCAACGTTTTATCACAGGTGAAGCAAAACGACCGATTAAGATGGCTGCCAAATGTTTTTCTCAAGTCTCGATTACCATGCATTTAATTTTCTGAATTGACACGGCAATTGAAACATACACTGGTTAATCTTGTGTAAATAGACTACATTAGCCAGACCACAGACCGTGTTTACACCATTGTTGATGAAAAGACTTGATAACAAAACTACCAGTCTTGTCTTTACTTCAACACACAGGTTTTTTTTTTTATCATCACGATACAGACATAATATAAAAATAATGATCATCAGACAAAGTCAAAACACTCTCCCATACCCTACCCTACCCCCTAAAATTTTTATTGCAAATTTAGATGATTTACGAAAACGACCCACGGCCGATAAAAATAGCGGAAATCCGTTAAATAACGGAAAAAAATCATGCCTGCATATATTTGCCACCTGAAGGCCAATTTTAACAAATGAGGTATCGATAGATAGGTTATGTGAAGTATGTTCATCATACATGCACATGCATGTTTGAACAATGACATCATCACGACTATGACGTCATGACAGTGTACTGAAGATTTAGAATCTAGCAACATCGGGATGGTGGCCGAAATTATTACCAAACTGAGATAAAATTCAATCAAGGACCATCTATTTCATGTCTAAATGATTAGTTAACATGCAAACTAACATCAGTGATGATCAGTAGTCAATACTTCGTGTGTCCCCCACCTTGGCTTGAAAAGGTGCTTGCTTCCGTTCCAATTTAGGTCGTCGATGATGACATCATAGCTGTGATGACGTCATTATTCAAACATGCATGAGCATGCATAATGAGCATACTTCACATAACCTATCCATCGATACCTCATTTGTGAAAATCGGCATTCAGGTGGCAGTATATGATCAAATGAATTTACAAATCAAGTAAGAAATCCAACCATTTTCAAACGTGGTCCTATTCTTTTGGCCACGACTGTAGAAATAACCTGATAATTCTTAGATCAGTGGCAAAGCTAGGTCCATGACACTGGTAAAGATGTTCATTTGTATAGTAAACAAAAAGTCTGGTTCATTGTGACTATACAAGAGCCAGAGGCAATATTTACTACCAATGGTACCAATCAGTAATCATGACAAGATAATTGATGAAAATAGACTAGGTCATTGATGCGTTTTCTGTTTCAAGTATACAGACCATAACTCATTGTAGTGGATATTTTAGGTATCACAATATTGACCTGACTAAAATAATATGATAAAGTAACGATGGCCAAACTATAAAACACACTAATGGACCAAACACCATGAAAACATTCTTTTACAACCAGACTTTTTGACTGGCCAAAATATTATACACTTTAAAGAATAAATCACAGAACGGATATTAATAGTTCACAAGAACAGTCAAAATTGTTCAATCTACTCACTTAAAATCACAAGTCGTTTCTTGATAATAAGTTTCTTCATAACCATGTTCCCAATGTTCGTATGGTTAATTAAATCACCACTTCGACTACTATAGTAGTTTCTACATCATATTTTAGGGCAAATTCTGTAAAATTTTAGCAGACAATATACTTGATATTTAATAACAAACATCTCTCCATTTTACCAACGTGGCATCTATATCACTTGTTAATAATATCCGATCTTCTACAACCCGGTCTTTAAATAATAAATAAACAACAATGTGAATCAACACAGTTCCCATCACTTAAAATATAATTCAACAATTTCTGGTACAGAAACAACCAGTTCTATCTCCAGAGGTTTAACTTCTTCAGCGTTATTTTTGTCTCTTATCAGATTCCACTCTTGTAATATATGTGAATAATGACTGGTTTTCTCCTGATTATTTAAGTTACTATAGAGACGTAATAGTCCACGATAATCATACTCTAATCCACTATATCCTTCACCAAATAACTTCTTACCTAAAAACATACATTATATTTGTAATATCAGACAAGTATTAACAATAAATGAATTATATCAGACAGCTGTGCTACAGCCTACTCTTTTTTCAGGGGATCTTTAATGTGATGGCACACACAGTATGTTAATTTTTTGGTCCCATTCGATCAACTAGATCCATTTCCTTCTGGAATTGGAAACCAGGTTGGAAAATCATGAGAAACTATCTTAGACAACACCAAGATAAAACTAGGGATCTGGTCGTGGCTCCCCCAATAAAATTATTGATAGAAATTATGAAATGCTATAGGCGTCTTTCTATCATCCGTCAAGACAAAATGAATCAATTTGAAAAAGATCAGGGTCCAGCTGCAAAAAAAACTGAAAATATTTTGAGGTAACTGGGTTTTCAATGTGAGAGTATGAAGAAGCTAAGGTAGAATGAGTTTTAAGCAAACATTAAATAAAACCATTCACATGTGGTATTATTCTAGCTACATGAAATGAGGTTTTAGCATCTAAGTCTTCTGCACCAGTTTATTGAAGATGAATATTAACTCTTCAAAAGACTTTGATATTAAGCGTAATCTTGATTCAAGTTTCCCTTCATCCTTTCAAGAGAGGAAGTCACTGTCCAAGACATTTGCCTCTGGACATTTTGTAAAAGGTTTCCACAAAAAATTGGTCTTTTCACATTCTCATTGATTATTGCTACTCAAATAACCTAAATTTACACAAAATATTAAGTTTCATAGAACAAAACATAATCTTTAACATGCCACCGTAGAGGCAGGGGTTGAATAAGTATAAACACTATGATTATAACTTACCAATAGCTATTGACCGTAAATACAATTTCTCTGCCTCATCAAATTTAGCCATATCATAATTATATAAACTAGCAAGATGGCCGACAGATAAAGACACCTCGTAATCTTCAGGTCCAAGTAATCGTTCTTTTATATCAATAGCTTTAAGATGCATTTCTTCAGCTTCCTACAAAAATATCAAAAGCATATTACATCATGAAATAAAAGATTATATACATATAAAGTGCAGTGCGACTGGACCACACATAATTTACACAAAAACAAATTGACAAGACACAATACACAGAAATCACAAACAAACGAACAATTCAAATTAAGAGAATGGATCCGAGGCCTAGCGGTTAGCGACAACTTCACTGATTGAAGACAATCAGGAATATAACCAAGAGAAACCATTGTGTAATGCCAGCATGAGTCATAAAATCTATAGATAAACATCATTTAAAGGAGCTAAATCGCTAACATTTGGGACCTACAAATTGTCAGAAGTGGGTCACAACGCATATAATACTGTAATATGAACGTACATAAACTGATTTACATTCAATGGTTTCCGTTTTCACTCTAATTTCAATTCAGTTATGTTCTGCGAAATAAGCCAGCAGTCTCAATCGAATGCAAATTTCTAGTGTCTGGTTATTCCAGAGTGTTATTATCTTTTGGTGGATAGTTTTTGATATTTGTTAGGTTGTCTTTGTATTATTTTACACATTAACCCCATCTTACCTCAAACCTCTGCATTGACTGATATAATCTCCCAAGGTTACCGTAATGTTTGGCTGTTTGTACGTTATTTTCACCAAAAGCTTTTTTAGCAAGTTCTAAAGATTGTAGATGTAATTCTTGAGCTTCTTGTAAATAACTAGCTTCTGTTTGTTTATGATGACTATCGATAGCTATTTCTTCTAATATCAAAGCTGAAACATAATACAATTGTTTTACTTTTAATTCAAATCAGAAATGCCTTCGAACTGTTACACAGGCTATTTTTTTGTTCTTAAATGTTCTAATTGCTTTATCTAAATCTTATATAATGCGTCTTTAAGAAAACAAACTCAAAATATCAATGCTTTGATTCTGGTTTCTCTGCTACCAATAAAAGATGGCAGCATCTTGTTATGGCGAGAAGCCCATCTTTGGAGCAGAACAGAAGGACATTAAACTCCATTTGATCTATAGCGAGAAACACAGAAATAAAAGAAGGATGAAATTTCAATTTTTCATAACTTTGTATATACAAAAATGGATTTGTATTATTTTTGGACTGATTGTCCTATTAAGACTTTAAACTTTCACAATATTACAAGGGATTCCTATAGCGTTAAATGATGCATCAAGCCTTCAACTTTAAGGTGCCTTAATGATAACTAGTCAACTTAAGTTGTGCCAGTTCATTGCATATATACAAGTCAATCCTTTGTTCTGAAAACGTGGTATAACTGTAGTCAGTAAATTGATATTGCTGTGAAGTATAACAACATTCATAGAAACTGACCTTTAACCCGTTTAGATGAAGATAATAACAAATGATCTGGAGGTAAAATATGACATAATATTTCTATAGCTTTCTCTGCATGCTCTCTGAAATAAAACAAAATCAGTAATACATACAACTCAACCTTAATACACCTAAGAGATATTGTTAAAATCAATTCAATTTTACGGCACTTTATTAAAAAAATAAATCTATATTTGCTGCTACATTTGCCAAACTTGTTTCAATAGTTACTGTTATTAGTCATACCTGGCATCAGCGAATTTTCCTGAGCTATATTCATTAACATATGAAGCATAGGCCAGATCTTCATGGGAAGTAGCAACAAACAAGTTTATACCACCAAATACAGACTGTCGAATATCCAGTGCCATCTACAATATAAAATATAAATTATAGATTTATACAAAGAACATAATAGAGCCATTTAAATATATACTATTCTGTGAAAGTATCTTCCATCTTACAAGTTTACAACATTTTAATTCTGTGATTTCCACCCATCAAAAATATGTTATGATGGCCCTGTAAAACGAACATGTCGGTCAAATTACATTGATACTATTTGTATGAAATAAGCCAAGAAACTGGAAAGGAAACATTTGTATTACCTGATAAACATTTACAGCGGCCGGAATAGAATCTACATTGAGCAAGAAGAAACCATAATCTAATAGAGCATCCGAGTATTTAGGATGCTTACAACCAAAATGCTCTCTGAAATTCATAATAAATTATAAGTCATATATCAAAAGTGAACCTATAATGTCCACATAACACACACTAGGTCATTTTGAGACTAACATGGGTCAATTATATTTCAATAATTTGCTAGCACGTAGGGGTCTTTAGTAGTGTGAGGAAACTCACAAGGTTGGACATACGACCCTACACCTTGTCACGTACAAACAGGGAATTGAAACCACCCCAGTTGACACAAAAATACAACACTCATGTGCTAACCCTTCGAGTGAACATTGTTTTGTTAATATGATCAACGAAGTAATATTTCAATAAAACTTTTATTACTATTACAATATATTAACTTGAACAACATTACTTTCAGTCACTTTACCTGGCATATACTACAGCATGTTTAATTAACAACCCGGCTTTCTCAAACTCACGTTTTACAACACATGCCTGAAATATATCAAACATACTTTCCTCAATATTAATTCCTTCTAATCTGCAAGATTTTTAGTGCATCCAGTTATTCATTTTAGAAAACTAAAGGATGAGTTATTTCCCTTTTGTTAAATAGCTGTGGGGTTTTAAAATGTAAATAACTTGGGTTGTTAATTATTAAATTTGTGTTTACCTTAGAACACTGGCGTAATACATCTACCACAGCCTGTCAATAAATAAAAAACATAATTACTTTAAAATGAATATTGAAAATTACATGAAACATGGATTATTCCAACAAAGATAATGAAAAAACAACACTAGTGCCAGATATGTGGCCATTACATACAATACTATGCCATCAAACAGTTACTTTTTCATATTAAGCAATGTAGTTTGAGGTTTTGGTGGCTCATTGAGTATGGTGCTGGCATACACACCAGGAGGTCTTTAGTTCCCTCCCAGTATTTTTTATGCATATTCCTCAAGACTTTCCAGGTTAGATTGATATTGTCAGCGGAGTAGAAACTGTGTCTAGTAATTGGGATGGGACAGAAAAATAAGGTTCTGTGTACACTTGACAGTTGTAATCCTATTTTCATTGGCCTGGTTGATGCAGAAAAATGGGACGTTAAAAGCCATTTTATTTCATTTCAATAGGTAACGCTGGTACTGAAGAAAAATTAGACAAATGCACTTTAGTTGTGCGTCAAAAATTCTGTGGGGTTTTCTTTTCAATTATCTGTGGAATATGTGTGAAAAACCTGTGATTTTGTATGAACTCAACCTCTAGTGTACATATAAACATACAATAAATCATTATTATTCAATCCAATTAACATCTTGTTTGTTCTAAACCATACCTTATGAGGTAATGAACTTGTAATTTCTTTTAATGCTGAAGTACAATTATTGAATGCCTGTAAAACAAAAAAATTGAATTAATTACAAATCCTATTTTAGAATAAAATGCAATACATGTACTTACAAATTTCTATATCTTTTAAAATTCATACATTTTTGAGCTCATAAAAAATAATCATAACATTGTACTAGATGAACTACTTATGGCATGAAATAATTGTGATGGGTTTTCTACAGGAGGAATATAAATGTTAAACAATATAATATTGCAAGTTAAACAAACCTCATCATAATGGCTTTTTGCAAACAATAAAGTTGAACATTCAGTAAATAGCGTGGCTCTACTAACAGTGATACCCAATTTTTTAAGATCATCAGCCAACTGAAAAGCAGAAGTACAAGTCTTCTCGGCAGCATCATATTTACAGTTAGCATTCTGAACATGTAACAACCTGAAAATAACAAATAAAGTAACCAAATAGAATCAAAATGTTCATGTTACATTATAATTCCCTGTTGTGTATAGAAATAAAGAACAGTTGTCTAAGATATATAATTCCTCACAGCACCCAACCTCTTTTCCAAAATATTTCAAGGCCCATGATTTTTAGAAAACTAACGTTCAATACTTTGTTGCCAATAATCAAGGTAAAAATATATGTATAATTTGAGTAAATAACACTTTCAGATGCCTGCGTCTAGATGTCATGATACATGTAGATGATCAAACTGGAACACAAAATCAATAATCATTGTCAAGAAATGTATGACTGTATTACCTGACACTACATTCTAAAGCTCGACATAATGAACCTTGGGTAGAATCAACAATACATATATTCAAACAGGCTTTATAAACTTTCTCACTATCATTAAACCAACCAGCATCACTTAAAAATCCACCTAAAATAAAATAGATATACATATGATTAACATATGGAAAAACTTTCAACACAATCTATTCAGTCAGCAGACTGACATTGTCTCATTTGCTTCTTAGTATTCAGTATTGTTTGTTTTTTGCTCTGTTTTCATGATATATGGAACATGTGCCCTAACTGTATTCAATATGCTTCGCTTAATTGATTTAGAGCATCTATTTTTTAGACTACCTAGTTTTTTTAATACATTTCACCGATGAGGTTACTTGTATCGTTAAATTTTACTACAATATGCTTACATTTATATTTTTTGTAACGTATAGCAGATTATGACTCATGCAGGCCTTACACAATGGTTTCTCTTGGTTATTTTCCTGATTGTTTTCAAATTTGTTTAGTGAAGTCTGTACAGGCCCGGGACTGTACAGTGCAGTGGACGCTTATGGCTAGCTGTTGAATCCAATCTCTTTGTTTGAACTGTTCATCTGTTTGCTATTTCTGAGTATGATGTCTTGTCCGTATATCTGTTTTTGTGTAAATTATGTGTGGTGCAGTCCCCTGCACTTACTATTAGAACTGATTCTGTGAAGGCTAGGTTACTAGGCAATGCAACACATGCTCATAGCAACTATGTCATCCAATCAGTCCAGTCTCCAGGGTGTTGCATTCTATTAATTTTTAGGTAGTATGGTAGTATATGGAAGCATTTTTAGATACTGAAAACAGATCAAGTGAACAACCTATGTGGAGTAATAATCTGTAACAATTCAAAATTTACTGGTTTCTATTTGTATCTAGTGCCATCAGATGAGAAACTTAGCTAGACGAATTATACTATAAGAACCTACGAAAACAAAAAGGCTTCTTTGTCTCCTGGACATCAACACTGTAGGAAATTCATGTCAATTAATTTCATGTCAATCGCAAGAGAAATTTAGGCTACCCTCTAGATAAGATCTTGTTGGGGCCACAAGAAGTTGGGGCATTGTGAATGACGAAGAGGACGGCCTGACAACAAATTACAAATACATTTCAATGTGGCTGTACAAACTTACCTAGTGTAAATCCTAATTGTAACGTTCTCACACGTTTAAACTGATCTTTATAAACATCATCTGTAATTTGAAGAGCAAAGGCGTCTGCTAATATTTCAGATATTTTGACACCATGATCCATTAAAGCTTGAAAACAGTGATGAAGTAAATATCTGTAATTCAAAAAAAATGAATAAATGGGTGTAAGCATATATTATTGATGAATAATAACAGCAAAATCTTTTACAGCCTTAATACACCAGAAGACCAATACTAAATTTTCATTAATTACCCAAAACAAAGACAGAAATAGTGAAAAGTCTCTTTAAGATAGTAATGGAGATGAGAAAAACAAAAACAATACAAATTATACTATTAAACCTAGTTTCTGCCCCTACTCGACTAAATTTGAATTAGTCTAAATTTTTAAATTTGAACTGTTTAAAAACATCAATGTTCAGCAGGAGGAAATTTATGGATTTTCTAGATGTGTTCCCCATATGAATTAGAAAGTCTATATATGTCTTTTTGTCAGGAATATTTTGTCTTTAAACACATGGTACCAATATGCCCAATTGCTCATAAATTTTAAGGGTGCTTTCTGTAACTATTTAGGCTACCAACTATGGAAATTGAACTTCAAAACTACATTGGTGTAATCTTCGCAAACCTATTTCTGCTTTTCATGTTTCCAAATTTATTGGCTTACCTCTTGCAATGTGTGAAGCAAATACAGTTTAAAGTTAAATGACTTACATAATATAAATGTAACATTACCTTTTATCGTTGACTTTAAGAGCCTTAGAAAAAGTTTCTAAATCAGAAAATTCTAGTCCCAGCTCACACAATCTTCCTTTATTATACAACTAAAATAAAAATAGTATTTTGATACACATGACTGTAATAAAAATGTTAAATGTTACATTTGAGTAATTTACAACCTCTATTTATAAATTCCATTTACATGTAAAGCCCTTTAACAATGACGATGTCACATGTAAATTACAATCCAGCGATATGCAGCAGCCGTGTGAACGTAGGCCTACTGTTCCTGTAAAATATCATCACATCATCATAATGTACAGTGTAGAATTTGTACTTGATAACGAGCAGTCAATGGATTTCTCAAAGCTAGGAAAGGTACAACGGTATATGGCATAGGCTATATGACATCTTGAATTGTCAAATGTCAACACAATGTATGAACTTAAGCCATTTTCAGACTACAATTATAATGTTATTTTTATTAAATAATAACAGAAACACATTATGTCAATGATATAGACAAACAATATACTCAGCTTAATGAATTATTTACACTTCATGTGATCTTTCTGGAAAAAGATGGACTTCTGATATCCAATATTCATGACAAAATAAACATTTTACCATTGGTACACGGATTGTGTACAATAAAAATAATAATGTATTTCAGCCTCAGCTGTAACAAGAGACTAGAGGAACAAGGCTTGCACATTGCACCAAATCAAAATGTAGACTGGAATAACCGGATGCTAGTAATTTGCATTCAATTGAGACTGCTGGCTTATTTCGCTGAACATAACTGATTGAAATTATTGAGTAAAAACGGAAACCATTGAATGGAAATCAGTTTATAATATAAGTTATACACAGTATTATTACAGTATTATATGCGTTGCGACCAACCTGTGTCAATTTCTACATGTAGGTCCCAAATGTTAGTGATTTAGCCCATTTAAGACACCCACACTTTGTCAACCTAAACAATGGTAACATTCATTTTTACCTGTCGCATCATCATCTGTGTCAATTTCACCTGTGTCATCAATCAAATCATTCATTGTGTGTCATTTTTATCAGTGCCATTGCATTACCACAGCGCAACATATGGCTATCTTTCATATCATATCCACCTCTAACCCCAGTGGCTTCCGGGCCAATAAAATGAAACTGTGGCGGTTGATGAGGCTCATATAATAATATCAGACTAAGAGTCTTGTCTGCACACAAACAACTGGTTCCTTCCTCCAGACAGACAGAGTTGAAATGTTGAAACCAAACCAGGGTCTAATTTTAATTTTTCAGAGTGTAAAATAATGAATGTCAGTGGCCAGGTGAAGTTGTCTATACGACTATATTTAGTTCATTTAATTATCAAGTCTTTTTCTAGGCTTTTGTTTTCCTAGGAATAAAATAATGGAGTTGTTAATCGCAAAACGAGAGACTCTAGAGGCTACACAGCAGTAAGCTGATGAGTAGGTCAAGCCAACACTAGACTCTACTCCCCTATTTCCATGTAATAGGTTTTAAAGCAGTTCACATACTCACTTTATAATAAACATCGAATTGAATATCTTCGTGTAATATCTTTATATCGCGTCTGTGTCTTGCATATGAAACAACAATGGCTGAAATCGCTGTATTGTATAAAGAATCGGGTACCCATTTCAGGGCACAAGCAGTCGCCATGTTGGGATATACTTATGACGTCATGTCGTGCCAAGAGAGGCAACTCCAAAAATGAATGTTTGTTTTTTCAGTAACGGAGTCAGTATTATAAACAGTGACGAGCCAAAGGCGTTTTATAGCCGAGGCGCTGGAGGCCCCAGCCTTCTCGCAAAAAAAAGAAGTTGAAAAGTTGAAAAGTTGAAAAAATAAAACGGGAGAAAAAAATGTACCCTAGTTAGGGAGGGACCTAAAGGCAAGACAAAAAGGCCCCACGTCTGACAAAACGGCCCCTCGGGCCAAGGGAAAGGGCCCCCGAATCTGAGTCAATCCACTACTGAATTAGTTCATTTTGAAACTGTCCTTGACGGAACGATATATTCGCTGCTCAAAGACAGTTCTGAAAAGAACTGCTATTGGATGAGAGTGTAGTTATTGTAATCGCATGAAAATTATTAATCAAGAAATCGCCTTTTCTGAAAACCTACTAATTAGCTATTCAGGAAAGAGATGGCCAGGCCGCCCAATGTGGTCATTTCTTTGCTGTATATTTCCGGGATTACGCACAATAGGCCCACTCCACCATAATCCACCGTTATTTGATTGGGCCCCCCTGTAGGCCTACAAGTGACTTGTTTCTCATTCAGGCTTCAGACGAGTATCGAATCAGGCCTCGGTCCTCAGATTAAACCGGCCTAGAATTGCCTGGAGGATATATCAGAATGCACCAAAATGATTTTAATTTGCAAAATTTCGCGACTTGGGGACGTCCCCACCCCAAAGAGGGCCCTCTAAATAGTATAGCCCCCGCCATGATAAACCTTAAAACGCCCGTGCGACGAGCGCCATAAGACAATTTAGGCCTATCACGTGAAAAAATTTTGCACGGACGTCTCTACGCTACGACCTTTCCTTTTTTAAACTTTCGGCCTCGGTTGTTAAAAGTTTGTTCTATCGGAAAGACTAAAGATTTTTCTTTGCCAGGCTCCCAAAATGCATGTAGGACAACCAACACGACGGAACTTGAATTCTGTGAACCCTTTAGGCTAACAACAGTTGATTAAGTTCTTAAGCCTGAGAATGCTTGGTGAACTCGGGGCCTGATGTGCAATAACCAAATGACAATATTTTGTCAAATAACATAGAACTAAATTCACAGTCACACGCCAATTCCCCCATTCCTTGCAAGCTGGCACGTTATGCTATAGTTCACCTTTAGAAATTAGTGTTTTATGTAGGCTATTAGTATTATTGTTAATGCATTCCTGCTATTAAATGCAATGATATTTTTGGGGATTGACATTATCATGTCGTTGGTGCAGTGACAGATCATGGCGAAGAAACACGCAGGCAAAAGGACCCGACGATTTTGAAACAAAGTGTCCCTTTTTCGATGAGTTTTGAAATTATTAGGTGGCGGGACACGGGGCAGACACAAATTGATATCAACTATCCCAACCGAGCGGGATCTCTCACCCGGATTCGAAATGAAGTTTGCAATCGTCGCATCAAAAAGCACCCAAACCAGCTTTGGTGGCAAAATATTTCGTATTTCACAGAGTCAAGGGATGAATAAACTACTAAAATACAAAAATCCAGACGCCCCTTTAATATGTCGGCTTTTGGAGATATGTATTACCGTACCGTAAACGTACTAAATAATGTGGGGCAATCGGGTTAAGGTAGGCCAAAGCCCAGTTAAGGCATGGCATGAGGGGCCCAGGGCCCCGCGGTTCCTGGCAAAATCAAATCCCAGATACATGTAAAAGTTTCACGGTAATCTATCCAGCGGCTCGAGGGCGGAGACTGGGCAGCTATTCCTCAGCCTTCTTTGTGAGGTATTTTACCTGTTGTAACAGTTCCCCGTCATTATATGTAATTTCGGCGCATTGTAATCGGAACTGATAATATATTTCGTATGTGATCAGATATTATGTAATTATTCTTTTATTACAGACCCTAAAACTCTGATTCGGCGATAAGTAAACGGAACAGCAGCTGCCTGCGCAAAATATCCCCTTAGTCTACACCGCTCTAAATAAAGGCCAACCTGATTCATGCAGAACAGTAAAGGAGCTAAATCGCTAATATTCGGGACGTAGATATTGGCCAAAATGGGTCTCAGCGCATATAATAATGTAATCTGGTGGTATATGAACTGATGTACATTCAATTATTTCCATTTTGACTCTTAATGTCAGTTATGTCCAACACAATAGAAATATCTAGCGCCTGGTTGTGCCAGTCTATTGCGCATGCTCTCCAGATAAGTTATGCCGTCGCCGATTGACTGAGTTGTGGAATATGTCTAGCCTCGTTCTTTCTCGTCACTTGTAAGAAAGGACGCTGAAACGCACTAATGGTACACGATGGTAAAATGTTTATTTCGTCTTAAATGTTGGATATCAGAAGCCTATACCTTTTCAAGATAAGATAACAACAACAATGTTGATTTCAACTGACAAATAATTAATTCGTGTTTTCTACGTATAAGACTTTGGAGCGTATTGAGTTAGAGACTTAGCTACTTTAAGTTTTTAAACCGTTACCCCCTCATTTCATGTTTTATAATTTTAGCTTTAAAACATCCCGCATAGGGGTATAAAGCTTAAATCCATCTAAAGCTGCCCTGCGAGAAGCATTAAGATGACGAAGACGGGGAAGAATTTTATTTATCAGTGAGTAAGACTTGACTTGCTAACCCGAACGTCCCGTGTTCTATCCCAGTGATGGCCAAGAAAGTTCATCGGAATTTTTCGGTGTGGTTTTTCCTTGTCAATGGGCAGGGCATAGGTGTATAAAAACGTATTTTTAAACAGTGTGTTCCTGAGGATTAATATTATCATAATAGAGTTAAATTAATCTTGACATACCGAGTCGGTGGAAAAGTCTATTTTTAAGTACAAATTTAAAGTCCAGTTTGAAACACACCGTGCAGCTACGAATTAGCAGTCTTGGCCAAGGACATTGCTTACTGTTCTTATTGGTAGAAGTTTACAGACAGTTACCGAGTGTTCACGAATGAGATTAATGGAGTGACATCATAAATAACGGAAACGAAATCACACCCAATTATAATTATATTGGGGACTGATGACCAAGACAAAAGATGCAAAAATAAACAAACAATAAGTATATAGTGAATGAATTATTTAGTTATTTAATATAAATACTATATAAAACAACTAACAGTGTTGTTTTCATCATTCTACTTTTTATTGCTTCACGAGTTTCAGGAGACTTATTAATGGTTCTTATGGACATTCTGAAAATACAATGTAATAACACACATTCGTTGTATCATTATTTAATATCAAAACTCACTCGTAATTACAGATACGTTATGGTAGATTAGATAAAGAGTTCTCACTATAATAGTTAAGAACTAGATAATGTAAAGGTAATTTGCTGAAATTTTCAGTCAAATTGATCGACCATGAACCGAGATTATAGGATTCTAATCCAGTTAATATCTAAGGCTAGCGTTGACATCGAGAGTTCATTATGGTCTGGACAACTTAATTAATGTCTGATTAATAATTTAGAAAAAAATTCAGACTTAAAGAAAGACCTGTAAGAGACAGATTTAGCTCCTGCACAATGCATGTTTAATTGGACTATTGGCTACTAAATAAATATTCAATGATTATAATATGTAGCCTTCCCACGAAATCCAATCACGGACCCTCACTGTTGTTATTCAGACGATATTTACTACTTTCAAGTAAAGTTACCCGCTAGCGATTACATCATAGTTATCCCTTCTGTTCAACCTCATGGGTTTGCTCCCGGTCCTCCGGTTTCATCCCACAGGTAAAACAACTACGCTCAGGCGAATTCTTGAATCAAAACTGAACCATTATGTTATTCCCGAAATGACTTAGTTTGTGTTGAGTTGACATTAAACTCCTCCCCAGTCTATGCTTTTCAGGAGCCCAACAAAATTTTAACTTTTAAAGTATTGCGTAAGGTTATGTTACATAAATGATTTTATACTTGCTTTTTACAGATTCCTGTAGACAACACGCAACTCTGTCTTCCAAAGGGTTGTCTGTCGAATGCGATTTGAAGAACTGAAAATATTCCATATCATAACTATATAAGTATTGCTTGTTGGTAGGTTCAGGTGAAATGAACACAGTTCTATATTGCATCATTCTTTATACTTATCAGAACAAGCCGTTTAAAAATTGGCAGCTCGGAGAAGCGTTAAATTATTTTTGAGGCATAATTAGTCGATTTGAGGCTCCCGTTTTTGAATCTTCCCGGACAGTTACGTTAAAATGACACATATAAATCTGTGAAATTAACTAATAAAATTATATTTTGTTGTTTAAAGTTTCAGCAAATGTGCGATAGACTTACCACAATACTATGACCAATGGCACTGTTCATGTCTATAGAAGGAATTTGAAAACTAATGTCTAATTTTCCATTGTTGGGTTTTACTCTAGTGTCTGGATAACATATTCTGTAATAGAATGGGTTGTTTATAGAAACACGATACTAACATAAATAAACCCACCTATTACCTCACAAGGCAGTTTATATTTAATAATTGTTTAAGGCCTGAGATGTCTGAAAGAACTTTGACCGCGACGGACAAATTTATTTAAAACAGTCTAGCTACCATATTTGGGTAACAACGTCAACGCATTAAGCAGAACACCATTTTGGGTAACAACTTCAACACAATAAGCAGAAGATCATTCCGAGAATTTAAATAAAGTCTACTGACATATAGTATTACAGAAACATATTTTAAACTAAAGATCCCCACCCTATCTTACCCGTCATGATCAAAATGTTCGATCGAATCGCAACTGTTTGAAAAATCTGTACTGTTACTCTTGTCAGCACAATATTGTTGATCGGAATTCTCGGGAAATCCAGTTAGGTTCCAATGTACTGTTGTAATGTTTTTCGATATTCCAACCTGCAACATAAATATAAAAAGAACACCCAATGCCACTTAATAATGTGGAGTATTGGGGTCATGGGCGTCACACATGGGGGGGTCCGGGGGGTCGGACCCCCCCCCCCCCCCAATTGTTTTACTGGGGGGGGTCTGAACATACTTGGACCCCCCCAAAATTTGGCAAAGTAAAGTGCCCGAAATCTCATAAAACACTAATTTTAGGACTGGAATAGCAGTAAAACGCGTTTGTGGCCATCAAATATTCCAAAATTTTCTTGGGGGTCCAAACAAGGTCAGCTCCGCTTCTTCGCCCCGCGAAGAAAACTGGCCGTCCGTAAACCTGCTTTGGGCATTTCTAGTTTTGCTTCCCTTCACTTTTCTTTTAATTGAATACCACGAATTTGTACTGAGTTGACTATCGATTAAAACATTTTGTCTCGGGCCACTCTACTTTGTGAATGCAACTGCAACAGTGAGATCGGATGGAATTCAGAGTGGGATTTCGGTTACAGAACTATTGGATACTTTTGGACTTGCTCACACAGGCTAGAATAGCAGAAAACGCATTTGCGGTGGTTAAATTTTCAAAATTTTCTCCGGGAGGGTGAGGCTCCGATTGATTGGTTGTTTGGAATTCTGGGCAGCCAGGTAGGCTATAGTGGACCAAATTGAAGTTGCTGTGGGTGTAAACGATTGATTGGAATTCGAGTCAGCAAGCCACCTTAATTAGGCTATATTAGACAACTTTGAAAACTGCTTTGTTTATGGGCCAAAATAGCAGGAAAAATTGTTTGCAGCCGTTCAATATTCCAAAATTTTCTTAGGTGGGGGTAAGCCAGCTTCTTCACCTCTCGGGGAAGACCGGTGCTGCTGTCTGTAAACATGATAAACGTTGTATTGGTGTGATATTTTAGTTTAACCCCGTGAATTATGCCAAACAATGTTTACAGAAGACTGAGACTTATGGGTACCCCCCCCCCCCCGCCGAAGTTGCGGACCCCCCCCCCCAATATATATTTCACGGGTACGCCCCTGATTGGGGTCAGATGATTATCCTTCCGGGGCACCAGTTACTACTTTGACGATAGGAATACACCTTAGGTTGGTGCCATCGAAAGGTAAATTTTACTATATATTACACCACAGTTTTACTTTTAAAGCTATAATAAACAGCTGATAACAAGATTCTTTTTTAAAAAACATTTAATTCCGTGATACTCTTTTAGATGCCAGCATAGACGATTGTGGGCACATAAGGATCAGGCGGGTTATGGTTGGTTCACATTACTTGATCTTTATTTCAAATTGTACATCTTCGAGAAATCTCTCATGTGTATACGGTGGAATGGTAAAATCTGCAAAAGACCCCAATTTTAAGCAAAACTCCCCTACACGCGCATTCTTTTACAATATTTCGCTCTCACAACTTCTTAAAACATTTGTAAACACCCACCTCTTGAACGACACATATACGACCTGTAATGTTACCTTCCTTTGTTCCATTTAGATTTGTATTGGCATCGACCTTACAGGCAGCGTAAATATACTCTGGAAAGTTAAAAACAACTTATCCAAACCACCGGAAAATGGATTCTGTTTCCAAAAAATTAATACCTTTCGATACAATTAAAAGGAATCATTATATTGATAATCTTGTCGCTATTACAAAGTATATTATATTAAGGCGATAGAGTCAGAGCTCTGGGTCCGTATTCAAAGGATATCTTAAGTCTAAGATAGTCACTTAACTACTAGCTTTCACTTAAATATACGTAACTTCCTGTCAGTTAAGGGCAAGTGGTATTCAAAGGCACTGTTAAGTATCAAATTTTCCCTTAAAGTTAAGCTGCCTTAACTTTTAAGTGTTAGTCTTCAAGTGGTGTTCAAAGGCCAGTTTAAGTGAGAAATATCCACTTAATTTTAAGTGACCTACGGGAGGTACCTTAAAGTTAAGTGAGATGATAATGACTTCTTTTAATGCTGTAGAAGCAGTCCCGTAATGGCGATTTTAAAAGATAGGGAATTCAGATTAAAACAAAGACAATGTCGCCGAGCGCAGCTGACCTCCAATTTATTTTTTCGTCGTCAACTTTGATGTTGTAGTGCCATAAAAGAGTATAAGGTTATTGCCACCAATGTAGTTAAGGATATCTTTTCCCGATCATTTATCATGTTATGTTTGTATGTTTCCATGCCTGTCATAAAATGTAGTTCAATTCATTTGTGGAGACTTGGCTTTATAGATTTCGGAAATTATTTATACTACCGCTAGAAGCAAGGCATGATCTATTTTTTACAACTCTTTTATACATAATCGGTAGTATTTATTTAGGTAAAATATAATGAAGCATGAATATTTCGTACATACAATGTAGCGTCAATGCCAGACCTGTCAAAATCTAAAGTGTAGGTACTTACACAATATCTATGAATTACTCAAATGATAGATTTACAAACAACACTGTATAATTGGTCCAGTCTAACATAGAAGGCAAGGGCCATTGTGTATTGCTAATAATATGTTGTTTTCTATTCGCTTTATATTGTTAAAAAAAATTAAAGCTTACAATATCCATCATTATACTACCATTATTTATTGTAATCTATTTGAATGGATTTTATTTTTTTTTTTAAAAAAAAGTCTATGAAAACAGCTGTTCCGGCAAAGGATCCACACTATCATAATTTATCTTAAATTATAATCATACTATTTTCATGGGTTACAATATAATATTTCGACAAACATTTTCCTGGTGATGTAAACTAAGAATTTAATAGAATACAGCGATGCTCTTAAGGGAGCATAACTAGCTGGCAATGTCAGTAAATCGAGATTTTTGGCAGTGGAGGGTATTCCATGAATAAAAAAAATCATGCTTTTTGGCGAATGTGAGTATTCCATAATTTAAGTGTGCAGTTAAGTTTTCACATAGCCAAGTATGTGTAAAATACAAACTTTGAATACCGATTTAAGGTAAGACACTTGGTTAAGTGGAAAAATTAAGTATTTTTACTTAACTTTTAGAAAACCTTTGAATACGGACCCTGTTCTTTAATAATTAAAGAAGAAGAAAAGGGTATTTTTCACATGGACGGCTAATGGCTGCAAAATTCAGTAATAAAACGGCGGTTTCCCTATAGCACCAACGAGAATCTCGTGAAAGTGACTTTTGCTGTATCTTTTATATGGTTTTCGATGTCTCTGAATATAAAGATAATTTCAAAAATCCAACATGGTAGCAATTTTTAAATTGCCGTCAAAATGGAATTTATGTTAATCGTCGTTTATTCCTGTTGAATATGCCGTGTAACATGGTTGCAATTCCAAATTGCCACTGAAATGAAATTCAAAATTAATCGTAATAAATGGCATTTTTCCCCGTATAACCAGAGAAATATGGTAAGATATGACCTTTACCATTGCTTTTAAAGTTGATATCACAGAAATGTTTTATTCAATAGTGATGAAATCAAAAATTGAAATATTTTTGTTAACATTTCTCAACAAACAACCCATTAACAGTGATCGTTGAAGTCCACAACCAAATAACAAATATTGTTACGGCAACTATCAGGTACACTGTCACAATGTATGTAAAATTATAGTAGTACAAGTGGTTTTTGTAACCCACTTATTGTCGGTATATTTTACAACATAATATACTACTTTTACCAAGTCTGATGCATTGTTACCGAGTTTTGTGTATGTTTATCGAGTTTCAAAATCCGGTACAAATACATTCTTACAAAAATTGAACTGAAAGTAACGAAGCAAGCATATAACTTAACAGATTTTACGTTTATATTTACATTATTATGTAATTTACTTTTAGGTAAGAAATATAAGTAAAATTACAGCAAGTTAAAGTGTTTGATTTTACCTTAAAATGTTAGGAATATTTACTAATATTCAAAGTGTACCTTCAAAATGTTAAATAACAAATGATATAATTTTACCTATGATTTACGGGAAACTTTTGCTGCCAGTAATTTTAGGGTAAAATAGCCAAAATATTTTTAGCAGTGTATTATCTAAACCAATAGTAAACACAGCTTCATTTCTGTATGATATTCAGTTCACAAGTTCGCGCAATTGCAACGGTGACATGTTTTTCGCCAGCAATGGATATTATACATGATATCAGAGGCGGGCTGATCTTTTCTCCGTGAAAGGACCGAAAGAGTTCTCTCCAATCAGGCTCGTAATTTATCTTTTAATAAATCGACTGTAAATGGCGCTTTCTAGAGTATATCCTGGTTTTTCTAGCTTATGCATATATCTTACAATTCATCAAAAACGACGTGAATTCATCACTTACACAAGAACATTAACCAGTCTAGGGAACCCAGAAACTACCATACCCCTTCGCAGTCTATCCGTGAAAAAGTAGGGGAAAGGTCAATCTCGTTCCCAGAGGCAGCCGCGGAGCCGAAGGCCTCTGGCACATTAGACCGTCCATTTTTTTTCAAACCTAAGCCCCGTCCATTCTGACCTCTGATTGGTCAATCTTTTTGGGTCGATTTCTCGAAAACTAGAGGTCGGATCGTCGTTTCGTTTGTTGTAAAATGATCCTTGAGTCAAAGTCAACTCGCTGACATAAAGAATTTGATCCTAAACGAACAAATTCAAGTTTTGTAAATATCTATTTTTCTACACGTGGGTATATTTTTAAGTGATTCGGTCATCCAGGCACGTAAAATCAGGGGCGTACGACGCAAATAAATGAGAAATTTCGCGCGTAGGAATTACATGTCATTTTCCGGGAAAATGGCTACCCAGATTCACCAGAGAAATTTCCTCAAAAATTTTTCTGGTTTCGAGATTGGGGAAAGGTAAGACGTTAAAACATGTTGCAATTTCCCGCATTACTTAATTACTTTAATTATCAGTAAACATATTATATACGCCGTATAAAATGATCATTTGTATATTATTTTACAGTTATATTTTTTTTTACCGTTTTAGCCAATAAACAATATATTGTTACGCCGTATTGCAAATTTCCGTATTACATGGTAGACCTTATCATACGAATAATTGGTATTTATTTTACAGTTATAAAAAAGGTTTGTAACACCATGGGCCTTTCTGTCAGACGTGGAGAGAGGAAGTTGCAAAAACGGTCGCTACATCCTATGTTTGACTCTAACCAGCCAGACTCGCTAGGGGCGCCTGCTGATAGAAACTGGTACATCTTTTCCCTTTCAGAATCTGCCTGCTGTCTGACGAATTCTTACAAGTATGATAGTTTTGTAGCTTTGTGTTTTGGACCTTCAATTATCTAATTGTTCAAATATGATGGCATTAATTCTAGAGATGTGTTAAACAATCCAAATGATGCAATCGGAAAATTCATATTACGTGTAATACATGTTATTCTTATTCCCACAGAACCAGCTATTGTTAACTAAATTATAACTCTTTTTTATGTAACCATCTGTCGCTCATTCGCTAACATGGTTTTAAGTACAACTATGTGAATCTACAAACTTGCCAGAAATATTAATTAATGAAATATAGTGCCATCATTTTTTCTATTGCTTGTCTATAAATTGCAACGGTTTTCCCTTTATCCAATGAAAAATTTATTGTTCATTCGTGTAGAAAGATATGCTGTTAAAGGTCTTACAAATTAACAATTGGTATATTAGTCATACACGGCAGTTTACGTTTGATTGGAAAATTTAAATAAACAATTTATATCTATATTGAAAGGAAGATTAGTGCTGCAGGTGGTAGGCCATATTTAAATGTTGTTAAATAGAACAAATTCTTCAGCTCAGTATTATTCACAGTATTGTCATTGCAAACACGACCCATTCGTCAGTTTAAATCAACATTGATGATGTGTTATACTAACCGAGAAATATCCAATATTTAAAACAAAAACAAAAGACTAAAATCTACATGTAGGAGAATACTTCCGGTGTATACTGGAATAACAATTCGCCACAATCTGTCGTTCAGTTCTGACTCTTCGCGTATTTCGCTGAACATAACTGATTAGAAATTACAGTATCAATAGAAACGACTGAATGTAAATACATGTACATTCATATTACATTAGAGTCCATTTCTAGGTACCAAAGAAAAAAGTTACTTAGCTATTTTAATGTTTATTTTCTTACATATCGGTACTATCGGTCTATAAGTTACTAGAGGCTGATTAGGGGTGGGCGGAGACGGGGATGAGAGGGCTGCTCCAACTGGGCGAGGAATGTGTTTGAAAAACTGTATGTAAACAGTACTTTCTATGGCATATCATGGTGTTTCTAGCTTAGGCACATCTTAACAATCCATCAAAAACAACGTAAATTCGGGATGGTCCTACGCATTAATATTAATTACGTTAGAGGCCCTTGAAACTACCTTAATGTCTTTCAGTCCACGGATCACATATCCATTTCTGATCTAATATTAGTGCACACATCCTTAATAACTAGATATATGACAACGGTGAAGATAGCGCAAAGACATACAACTGCACTAAAAAGGGGACGCTAAACATATGCTTGGAATTCTTAAATTTAATTTTGAACCCAAAATAGTATTCAGTAACCTCAGTAGATATATTTTAAAAGCAATATCCCAATTGACAAAATCCCCATTATGGATTCAATTTTGATTGCCATTTCACATTTATAACATTTAAATTGAATCCAGTAACCTAGAAATTTTATATAAGACAAATTACAAGCCATATCTAACGGAAGAAAATGACAATTAATGAAATATCCACAATTTTGTTTTTGTTTTAGGGGTGGGGGTGTATGACCGAATGGTTAGCACATGTGCGCTGTATCATACGGTAGGCCTATGCCATTGAGTCAACTGGCGTGATTGTAATACTTTTAGAAGAATTTTTGCTCGAGAAAATAAGATGGCATATTACTTCATTAATTAATATCTTTGGCAAGTCAGTAGATTCACATATATGTACTTAAAGTACTCAACATAGTCATTGATGGACACATTGTTATATAAAAAGAGCTACAAAACCATAACAAACTGGTTATATCTTTCAACAAAATACATGTGATTCGAGATATTCCTATTGCGTCATTTGGCTTAATTTAGCCAATCATTTCGTTGATTGCACATGTTCATGGTCATGAACACGCATGGGTCTGCGTGATTCCCTTGCGGCTATAAAGGAAACTATATTATGTCATTAAATCAGCTTTCGATTAGATTCCAGAGGGTTACCATCTAAGAGTCCTAGACACTGCGAGGTGTCTAGGTTGAGAAGAGTTTAGTTAGTATGTAATTGTAATATGTACTATGCTTGTATGTATGCTACATAAAAGGTAAAAACGAACTATTGCATTGTTATAACCGAAGAAGACAAACGTCTTAAGAAAACATCAAGAAGAAATACACAACGTGAAGGAGATGCAAAGAGATCCTAGACGATCACAAGGCTACGAAAATATGTTGTAAGAAAAGATGCATGGGTCATACGTAGGATGTGGCGACCGGTTTGACCATCACGACCCCCGCCCGCTCTCCACGTCAGATAAAAAAGGCCCATGGTATTACATGATTTCGTTTCCCCGGTTGTACGTGACAAGGAGTGGGGTCGTCTGTCGAACCTCGTAGGTTTTCTCCAGGTCCCCAGGTTTCCTCCCACTGCAAAAGACCCCCTACGTGCAGGCGAATTATTGAAATAAAATTCAACGATGTGTTTGTCGCAAAATGACCCTGTTTGTATCGAGTGGACGTCAAACCCATCTCTCTCTCTCTCTCTCTCTCTCTCTCTCTCTCTCTCTCTCTTTCGAAATTAATTTTGGAGATCAGAATTCAACTAAATGACATCTAAAATCATGTGAAAAATAAACAAAAGGGAAAAATGACGATTAACTTAAAAGCTGCGATTTTGGATTCCATTTTGGCAGCAATATTGTATTTCTACAGTTTCGTTTTTAAATCCAGAGATCTCGAAAAACATATAACAGAGATGGTAAACGTCATGTATATATAGTGGGACAATGTCCTTTTTTTGGCAAATTTGGTAGCCATTTTAAAAAAAAAAAAAATACTCGTAATATTATGTGAAAAATTTATTTTGAAAAATTGGTTTGGTCAATTTTTTTTTATATTTGGAACATTTCGCCAGTATTACCACTTTGTATTGCACTGGTGACGAGATATCACTCGCAGAAACTTCTTGAAGACCGCCATTTTGAATTAAATCAATTACGTCATTTTACCATGGCAGATTCGATCGAATTCGAGTATAATGCTGTCTAATATAAGTATGGTTGAACCAAACTGCATTGTTTTCTTTTGCAATTTGTTTGTGGTCACTTCACTTTTAAAAGTTGAATGTAAATCACTCTTTCTACTCTCATATTACATTGATTGATATCCGCATTTGACCTGTTTTCGTCAATTTTAAGGTTCCAAGTAATAGAGGTATACACCTTTGATACAGTGAAGTTGTGACACAAACACAGTCAAATCAAATCAAACATGACATTGTTCAAACGAACCTTGAACTTTGCAACTCGATTATCACGGGTAGACATTTTAATGGGAAAGCGCGAAACTTGGTATTCGTGATGATATATCGAGGCATCTGAGAGGTCCTAAGCGGGGTCAGTAGCCCAGTCTCTTTGACACTCCCCTCTAGCTCTTCGAATTGTTTGTTTATATACTGACCGGACCGAAAAGCGGGGTACTTGGGTGGTAGGTAAAATACAGATCACTCGTACAAAGATCGTGTCTTACTGTCATCAGAAAATCTCTATTAGTATTGGCCGTACTCCTAACTTGATGCAGACGTACAACAGGAGTACGGCCATCATTTGCGTTCGCGATTTTTTGGAAGACCCCCTAGACTTCACATGTGCAGGACAGAAAGTCTCTACTGTCAGCCTGCTACCTTCTACGGTTACGAACACACGCAACTGACGTGTAAGTCTCGCGCACTGGTTTACTTAAATTTCGCCCGTAGGCTGCCCGTAGTAGCACGTATGGCTGGTGTGAGCTGGGCTATAGGTATCTAAATGTTATAGTTCCTATTTCATAATAGTAATCCAATATACTAGTATGTGGATTAGCATTAAAATTACCAGATCTACATGAAATGAAATGGACTTTCGTGTCCTACTTTTTGCTTCGCTGACTGGGCTAATGAAATCCAATTCACGCCATACTGTGTACTATGAGTGAACATTGTGCCAGGGCAGCGCTAACCCTTACTTTTAGCCCACGTCAATGTGTAAACGACTGTTCGGCGTTTCGTTTCACCCGAACGACTAGGCACCATCTTTTCTATGTAATTTCTAAATAGACAATGAATAAATCAAATTTAGCCTTACCCACAGTGAGGGAGCTTGGAACAACTGAAAATAAAAATGAAGGTACAAAATTAATATCTGTCTTTTGAAATCAACGAACAGGCAGTTGAGTTATTTTGTCACCAGTTGTACTAGCAATAAAAATGGCAATTTTCCCCTTTAAGTGTCTCGAACTAATCACGATATGTTTGGCGCTATATAGTCCGATTGGAGCTGACGTGCCATAAAATCACATTTTGTCTCATTTCTCCTTAGCTATATAAGAAACTGTTAAATAAAAATATAAAAAAGAAAAACGTATGTAAAATTTACCTGCGCAAAGGTAGAAAATAACTGCAACACGATACGACATCTTGAAGACAGAGCTCGCTGGGTGTAGTTTACAATAGTGATGATGGGGCATAAATAGGTATGTATTAATAAAGGCAGCTCTAAAAAAATATTTCTGTCTAATGGACTGAAGCACAGATAACATACAGGATTGGGCATAAATAGGTATATAATAAAGGCAGCTTAGAATCTAAAAAAAAAAAAAATATATATATTTCTGTCTAATAGACTGAAGCACAGATAACACACGGGATGCAGGATGAAAGGGTGTAGGGTTTTAATCGATTGATTTGTTAATTTGCATATTTATTGAAAATGCAGAATAAATTCACACGTGTTTCATAGACATTCTAAACATGTTTTAAAATTTAATCATGGGTCGTATTTTTCAAATTCTGTCTGATATGTTTAAACCCATTAAAGGGTTTATATGGATCTAAAATTTGCTCTCTCAAGGTGTTGTTTCACCAAAACAATCAAAAAGCATCACTCAATCAACTTAAGATATGTATCACCATATGTTAGTCTCATAATGACCTAGTTTGTGTCCAGTGGACATTAAATCTTACTAATTTAAACTGTTTCTCTCATGTCTCTCATTGCTAACGACTAAATGGAATATATTAAAATTGTGACAATGTCCATACATATATTTTGTCTGGGGTATTGACAAACGCGACATTTTATCCAAATTTTCGGTGTTTCGAAATAATTTCACCTGTATTTACTTTGCCTGTTGCAGTCATTTTTATTTTTTGTTTTGTTCGTAGGAAGATTGCTAATTGTGGGTAACATTCAAATATTGTTCCAGACCCTGTAAAGGATAATCTATATCACGATGTCATAGTTCTGAAAGGTCTTAATTCTCAAAAATTGTCGGATTTAGTTTTTGAGATATGAAGCAGTCAGTAAAAAGTACACGCCTTGGCTATATTTTATTGATCCGATGAAAGGAGATAAAGAATCCATATCAATTTCAAAAAAAATAAATATAAAACTTTATGGAATGCATTTACTGCAGTTAAGTGGAGCAATGTTTCAGACAATGCGGCTATCAAAAATATATGTTATTGTTGCATATCTAAGAGTGTCAATGGTCAAAGTATTCACTACCCGGGCGGCGGTTTCAAGTGCAATATTCGGGCGGCGGTTTCAAGTGCAATGGTCATGTATAGCCGAGACAACCCTCTTAACTGTTAAAATAACGTGAGAGAGAGAGGGGGGGGGGGGGGGTTAACGTCCACTCGACACAAACTAGGTCATTTCGGGACTAACATAATATGGTTTAATTTCATTTCAATAATTCGCTTGCGCGTAGGGGTCTTTAGCAGTGGAAGGAAACCGGAGTGCCCGGAGGAAACCCACGAGGTTGAGAATGGCAATGTTTTTACTATAAATGCCTGAAAGGAAATGGGGTATAACTTGCTACATTTGTCCACCGATAGGACTAATGAAGGTGGTGGTGCGTTGAGTAACAAATTCATTCCAACTATCAAAGGTTCTTTTACGTGCGCACCAAGATTTAAGGTAAACACGACATACCCTTTTAATTTATTTCAATAATAACCACGCTTGCTTAAAAATTCTGCCCAACACTTAAGACCAACGCCCAGATATAACCCGGACCTCCTGATTAGTGAACCAGTGTCTTATTCACTGAGGCACCGCGGCTCCAAAATTTATCATTTAACCAGGTTTCCCAAAACTATTTGTTGTCTACTACAACATCTATTAGGCTTTTGAAATGTGACCACAACACAAGTATGTGTATTGCTTCGAAGTCAATGTCCCCAATTTTTGAAATTTCCTTTACTGTTAATGTAATAGACTACGGGCCGGCTAGAAAACGCAGTTGGGCGGTTGCCAAGATAATGTCTCCCACACACCTCTAAAATTCAGAAAACAGTTCTTCTCTATTCTTTAAATCTTCTGGAATCGTTTATAGATCTGTGAGCAGGTATATCAAGTTACCCTAGAAACATATCGTAAAACTATAGTTGTTTACTTAGATAGCACCCGACTTGGATATCCAGTACAATGTTAATCCGAAGGCCATAGGGCTCAGTAAAGTGAATGTTGAAGACGAATTTCGATTATCAATTAACTATTGTTATACTTAACTGATATATTAACAATTATTTGTTTAGCGTATTTGGCTTTCAGCAAGTAATGTTCGCTATCTGGGTTGGGGTGAGTAGGGATCGAGGAGGGTGTGGGTGGGGTGGGGAAATACATAATACGGGCGCTCTTGACATTGCACTGCACTTCACAAGAGATAATAAAAAGTAATTTAAGTTAATGGACTTGATAGATCACAATACTCAATTCGTAAAGTTCGGATAATTACAAGTATTATCCCCATATCATGAATAAAAATAAAAAGTCGGCACTTTTCCAGGACGTGCATTAACATTTGATTTGTGCATCAATGAATATGTTAGGAAATATTTAATAAAATGTTAAGCTCATTGCGAAGCGTTCTTATCCCTTTAACATTCAAACTCTAATTCAAGCACTTGACTTCAAGTTCAAGTAGTAAAGTGTCTTGATGAACGAGAGTAAACTTGTAGTCTTTGAGGTCATGTAAAATATTTCAGGTGAGATCCAACCGTGTTGATTTTCATAGATGTTGTTATATACGGGTAGTAAATACGTGCTTACAATTTCTCCACGATGAATAGATATGATTTAATGATTGTGTTTATTCTCCTCTCTGGTGAGTTTCTTTTGCTTTTTTTTGTAATTCGGAAAAAAAAAAAAACAATTAGACACAAACCTTTATTAAAAATAACTTCACCCAGCCCCCGTGAAACGCAACTATTTCATTTGTACATTGTACATTATTGTAGAAATCGAAATTTAGATGTTTAACGCAGAACAAATTTGAAAATTTATGAATCCTATAGGCATGGTATAATAATAAGAAATAAAATTGACCCATACCAGAGGGTTCCAGGTGCGTGAACATTATATGTTTTTGAATGAAATTACCAAAAAAAAAAAACAAAATGCATCTTACATCTATTTTGAATATAGGCCCAAAATATATTAAACAAAGGTATCCTATACCTATTACAATTTATGTTTTCAGATATTTATGTGGACGGACTACAAGGAATAGGTACTATGTTTAATTATTTGTGTTATTTAATTGTTTTATTCGTTTGCTTTGTTTATAGGTATTAAATTATTTTAGATTGGTACCAGTCGGGCTATTTTTAAATTCACTCGACTAGTATTAACAATTCCCATTCTATATAAATGTACGTAAACAGAGTGAAAGCCCTGGCTTGCGGCTGTGGTTTCGAGCCCTGGTGTGAGCGTATGTGGCATGGAGTTAGGGGCGCCTTCTCAACCCCGTGGGTTTCCTCCGGGCACTCCGGTTTCACCCCACTGCTAAAGACCCCTACGCCAATTATTGAAATAAAATTAAACCATATGTTAGTCCCGAAATGACCTAGTTTGTGTTGAGTGGACGTTAAACCCCATTTCTATCTCTCAGAGTGAAAGCCTTGTGTCAGCTCTGTCTTCGACGAAAATAACGCCCCACGCCCCACGTGTCCATGTTTTCGTAGTTAGATCGGTTGACAATTTGTTGTTATGCAATCAATGAATATGTGTTCAACTCTCGTGGAAATATTTCTTTAATGTATGACAAATTGTTTGTTTTTAAGTAAAGACATTGCCCGTGATATCCAGACAAGAAGCCAATTCCTTCATGCCGCCCTGTCCACCATTTATTCGCAAGAGGTTTTACAAATACAAACATCGAACCACGAACAGTGTTGATCCAGCCAACGTATCACAGCGCTCCATACAGCAATAAACTATTCACAACGAACTTATCTCTAAAACCTGTTATAGACTAAAAATAATTAAACAAATGACAGACACACTGGGTGAATACAGATAACCATTGACAATAGTATAAACACAAGCACAGCACAATGGACGAAAATGTAATACTAATGGATCTGTTGATTCTCGTAAGTCTAAGAAAACTGCCGAAAATACGTGATCGTTTCCGCAGAGTGGATGAAAAGGCATTAATCACATTACTAAGTATTAATACAGCACAGGCACTTGAAGGGATTCAAATAAAAGTTCTTTCAACTGTTTGTCTATATATTCCGGTCCAATGGCCTAGTGATAGCGGATCGGGGTTGATTTGTAATTAATAACGCGGTAAAAGGACAAATTTAATTTCATTGGTAGCTGCAAAAGGATCAAATGAAGTCTCGTTGACGAGAAGTAGCTACAACTAGTAGAGTATTGTGAGATGATAGCAGACGAAATGTAGTCAACGAGTCAAAACAAAATTTCGGGTGATGCACTTTGTTAGTAACAGTAGTAAGAAATTTTATTTTAATCCCTTCAAGTGCCTGAGTAATACAGTTGTTGTGTTTACCCAACAAATCCACTTGCTAATGACAGATGTGTTCCTATGAGATATGGCTAAAAGGCCGTAGGATGAAATAGTGATATTACTAACTAGCCTATAGTGATATCAATGGTGCTGGTCATAATGCTATTGTTAGCCTACAATGACATTTATTGTGAATAATGTTAGTGAATTTTGCCAGGCCAATAGCTCTGATGGAAATGTATCGGGATACTTCGGGTCGGCATATAACGCGTGGAGTTGAAAAGGAAAACCAATTAATTTCGTCTCTTTATAAAAACACCTTTTCGTGTGAAACTTGAAAACTTTCTTTGCGTGTTTAGACCATTCTGTAAACTCAGACAATATTGCGCAACCAGTAGGTATCGTTGACGAAAGATAAATGAGTCATCGATAAAGGTTGACGAGATTATGTGTCATTCTAGTTTATTCTACGTGATGGACCAAGTTCATATAACCTCTCTATCGTTCTGTACCAGGATCATAATATTTATATTTATAAGAAGACATTTTCTCTACATCCTGTAACTTGATAACACTGTACCCTATTTTTCTGCATCTATTCGCCAAACTAAACTTGAAATGAATACGAAAAGAAAACCCGAACAGGAACAATATGTCGTGGATGTATCGTGTGAACCAGAGTACACTAGGCATGTTTGACTTTACTCAAAATTGCAGGTCCACCGTTGAAATGGTGTAATGGCTGTACAGATTATATAATTACCGATAAGGTTTCAAAACAATTCTAGATCCGGCTAGCAGACTATATAAGCAACAGAACAAACAACTTTGTCGAGACACGACTACCGTGGCAGTAGACGTTAAATACCAACAAGAACATAGGACGCGGACGAGTTATAGATTTTTTTTAAGAAAAGGCGACACGATGGTTTCTAAAGTAAAAGTAGTTATTTCGCTCCTCTTTCTAGGTAAGCGGAATTATCCCTGCTTTGCGGGGTTTTGTTCATGTTTTACCTTTATACTTTGCTATAATTTTTTTTTAAGTACAAAGGTTAATCGTTTCTCGTTTAATATCATTACCGAATAATTCTTTACGTGTTAGTATTTTTTCTAACAGTAAAATTTGTAAAGCGCAAAATTGGTATAAAAATTGTAATATCGAAGGTTCGTAAATTGGGACGTTTATGATTGGTGAACAGAAATCCTCCCAAAATGTTTTTACCATTCAGTGACATGTTTGTTGCCTTTTGAAATAAATTATATGATGATATTATATCTTTTAGGGTTATTAGTGTTTAGTTTAACTTCGGCTGTAGAAGAATCTGGTAAGTTTATCGCTTGTAAATTTCAGTATAAAACTAAATCACCGCACGTTACCATTGTTCTGGAAAATAATGTATCTAAATGGTTTTACTCATATCAGTGCTATTTGTAAATAGTGCAAACGTTAAGAATGACAAAGACCATAGGGAATTCGTCATGTAATGATCCTGGTTAAGCTATTCTAAAGCACATTCAGACATTCACACGTCGGATTCTTTTTGCTACTACGGAGGCAATTAAAGCACTGACAAAAATTATTCCGATGGTTCAAGGGGGTATCGCCACCGCAGATGAGAATTTGTGTGTTTTTCTGGTGCACTGTTTTGTGTAGATTTTGATTATGGGTGGTGCTAGGCGTTTGAGAAGGCTTTCCGTCAAGTAACGTCCACTCGACAAAGACTATGGCATTTCGGGACTAACGTACGGTTCATTTTTTTTTCAATAATTTGCGTGCGCGTAGGTGTCCAATGGACACTGTCCGTAGTAGTGAGTGGAAACAAAAGGGGCCGGAGATCCCCAAGCCTCACGAGGTTGACCCTACGTACTGGCTGGGAATCGAAACCACGCCTCTTGAATCAATGACAGGCCTTATGACCTATAGCGCACCCAACCTAGGAGACGAGAAAAGAATATAAGGAATCATAATGGATTAGAAATTACAATAAAAATTTGACAGATAGGCTGGCACTGCCAGGCAGGATACGCCCACATTTTTGAGAGATGGATAGAGAACAAGCAATATCGAAAGTGATTTTTCCTACATCATTAAGTCCTGTATTTCATACTGTATTGGGAGCAGCCATTTTGTTGGTCAGTTCCAGTCTGATATTCATGAAATTCGAAGCCGACAATGATTATGGTGTGACGGTACACAACCTAGAAATGTTACTTTTCGTCAAAATCGGATAAGAATTGTGACCTGTAGAGAGTGCACAACCATGATATACCATATTTTTACACTATTCGCGTACAAACGGTGACCATTTCGTGTGGCAATTTTGGTACGATTTTCACGAAATTCGAACTCAACCTTCCTTACGTATGTACGGTGCAACAGTAATATAATCGGGTTTTTTTTTATAAATCAGATAATAATTGTTCGAGAGATAGACAGAGAACAAGCAATACCGAAAGTGATTTTTCCTACAATCAAAGGCCATAATTTATTAAGTTATAATTTGATATGTGCAAATATCGAAAAGAATAAAGATCTTTAGGTTATAAACAAGCATTTCAGGTTTCATCAAAATCGAATTAAAAATTGTGACTTCTACAGGGTCCACAACTTTGATATACCATATTTTCACACTGTTCGCGTACAAACGGCAGCCATTTTTTCTGGCAATTATGGTCCGATTTTCTCTAAATTCGAACTCAACCTTTCGTAAGGTGTAACGGTGATAGAGTCAAACGTTTTTTTTAAATCGGATAATAATTGTGACCTCCAGAGGGACCATAGGTGATTTTTCGGACAATCAGGGGCCATAATTCAGGATGTTACGATCCGATATGGGCAAATAACGAAAGGAACCAAGATCTTTGGCTTATAACCATGCATTTCAAGTTTCATCAAAAACAAATTAACATTGTGACCTCTACAGGGTCCACAGCCATGATATACAATTTTTTAACAGTATTCGCGTACAAACCGCGGCCATTTTGTATGGCAATTTTGGTCCGATTTTCCCGAAATTCGAACTCAACCTTCCTTACGGTGTAACGGTAATATTATCAACCGTTTTATTAAATCGGATAGTAATTGTTACCACCAGAGGGACCACAAGCTAAGATAAGGCGATTTTGCGTATAATCAGGGGCCATAATTCAGGAAGTTACGTTCCGATATGCGCAAATATCGAAAGGAACCAAGATCTTTGGGTTATAACCATGAATTTCAAGTTTCATCAAAATCGATTTAAAAATGTGACTTTTACAAGGTTCACAAACCATGATATACAATTTTTTAACAGTATTCGCGTACAAACGGCGGCCATTTTGTATGGCAATTTTCGTCCGATTTTCCCGAAATTCGAACTCAACCTACCTTAGGGTGTAACGGTGATATAATCAATCGTTTTTTTTTAAATCGGATAATAATTGTGACCTCCAGAGGGACCACAAGCTAAAAAGGGTGATTTTTCGGACAATCAGGGGCCATAATTCAGGAAATTACATTCCGATAGGTGCAAATATCGAAAGGAACCAAGATCTTTGGGTTTTAAACATACATGTCAAGTTTCATCAAAATCGGTTCAAAATTGTGACCTCTATAGGGTCCACAAGCTAAAAACGTGATTTTTCGTACAATCAGGGGCCATAATCCATGAAGTTTTCATCCGATACATGCCAATATCGAAAGGAACCGAGATCTTTTGGGGATAAACCTATATTTCAAGTTTCGTCAAAATCGGATAAGAATTGTGACCTGTAGAGAGTCCACAAACAAATTGTGGACGGACGGACGGACGTCCGGACGGACAGGGGCGACGACAATATACGTCTACATAAAAATGTTTGCATATAAAAATGAAAAAAAATCCTTTATATACATTAATATTACATTAAAATGTGTTTTTATACCAATTTCCGTCAATTTGAAGGTTCCAAAGAATAGAGCCATACGCCCTTTAAATCAACTCATTTAAATAACAGAACTATTTTTGTTTTACAGAAAAGGTTTTCCTGGATAGTGAATCGGCCAAATCATTTCACCGTGACAAAAGATATGTTAATATCTATAGGGAATTAAGAAGGGAAAGCGATAGAGCTAACAGCAGAATTGCTAGATATTGTAGAAGTATTGGAAAACGACATTGCCCATCTAGATATGGTGGTCGATGCTGTTAAATTCAGGTACATTGTCTTTTTAAGACACTAACCGACCTAAATAACAGTGAAATAACACTGCCCTACATAAGGTGGTTGATGCTGTTAACAGCGTATGACATTGTCTTTTAAAGAGACTAATCGAACAATACATAAAGTGGCATGGCCCAGATACCATAAGGTCCACATGTAACCTAACCCCAATAAATCATATGAGTTTCTAAAAAGTTTTTTGTTATTTTATTATATGATCAAAGTGATCTAATTCTGTATTTTACCAGTCAGTTAAAGACAATGCTATTTAACTTCCTATAGAATCAATAATTATGTTAAAATACAATGGGCTGGTTGGGTTTTTTGCAGTTTGTTTTATTGATCGGTTGTGACGTACAGATAAAATTAGGTGTGTCACTGAGTCAAGTGTACGCGTGTTTTCTCCGCGTCGGCCGGGTGTAACGGTGATAGAGTCAAACGTTTTTTTAAATCGGATAATAATTGTGACCTCCAGAGGGACCATAGGTGATTTTTCGGACAATCAGGGGCCATAATTCAGGATGTTACGATCCGATATGGGCAAATAACGAAAGGAACCAAGATCTTTGGCTTATAACCATGCATTTCAAGTTTCATCAAAATCAAATTAACATTGTGACCTCTACAGGGTCCACAGCCATGATATACAATTTTTTAACAGTATTCGCGTACAAACCGCGGCCATTTTGTATGGCAATTTTGGTCCGATTTTCCCGAAATTCGAACTCAACCTTCCTTACGGTGTAACGGTAATATTATCAACCGTTTTATTAAATCGGATAGTAATTGTGACCACCAGAGGGACCACAAGCTAAAATAAGGCGATTTTCAGGAAATTACATTCCGATAGGTGCAAATATCGAAAGGAACCAAGATCTTTGGGTTATAAACATACATGTCAAGTTTCATCAAAATCGGTTCAAAATTGTGACCTCTATAGGGTCCACAAGCTAAAAACGTGATTTTTCGTACAATCAGGGGCCATAATCCATGAAGTTTTCATCCGATACATGCCAATATCGAAAGGAACCGAGATCTTTTGGGGATAAACCTATATTTCAAGTTTCGTCAAAATCGGATAAGAATTGTGACCTGTAGAGAGTCCACAAACAAATTGTGGACGGACGGACGGACGTCCGGACGGACAGGGGCGACGACAATATACGTCCACATAAAAATGTTTGCGTATAAAAATGAAAAAAAATCCTTTATATACATTAATATTACATTAAAATGTGTTTTTATACCAATTTCCGTCAATTTGAAGGTTCCAAAGAATAGAGCCATACGCCCTTTAAATCAACTCATTTAAATAACAGAACTATTTTTGTTTTACAGAAAAGGTTTTCCTGGATAGTGAATCGGCCAAATCATTTCACCGTGACAAAAGATATGTTAATATCTATAGGGAATTAAGAAGGGAAAGCGATAGAGCTAACAGCAGAATTGCTAGATATTGTAGAAGTATTGGAAAACGACATTGCCCATCTAGATATGGTGGTCGATACTGTGATGCTGGTTTTTTGCAGTTTGTTTTATTGATCGGTTGTGACGTACAGATAAAATTAGGTCTGTCACTGAGTCAAGTGTACGCGTATTTTCTCCGCGTCGGCCGGGGTGCGAATTTTTTTTTCCCAACCAACATAGCCATTGCAGTTTTATTCGGCCTCTGATTGGCTGAAAGTTTGACGTCATATTCATATTGACCACATAAGCTAAGCATAATATTTACACCAGACGTCATAATATTATTATTATTCAAAATAGATACCTCGGTGTCTTGCCAAGAAATATCGACCAAAGATTTTTCTCACCTTTATGTATATTCAAAGTTTACAATGTTGTTCGTCAGTTTTATGCATTTTGGCAAGTTTTTGGTCGATTCAACCGCACGAACGCTTATGTTACATATACCGTGATTGTTGCAGTAGCCACTATGCCTACACTAGTCACACTAGTGTACTAGCTAGGCCTACTACTACTAGGTCTACACTCAAGTATCTCGCACGTACACTCAAAGGGTTATATTTTTTCGGGAAGTTACAATCCGATATGAGCGAATATCGAAAGAAACCAAGATCGTTTGGTTATAAACATGCATTTTATAACAATTTCATCAAAATCGGATTAATAATAAAATTCGGAAATTACAATCGGACATGCGCGAAAGGAACTAAGAACTTTGGGTTATAAACATGCATTCTGTGATTGACAAAAATTGTTTATTATCAAGTCACCAAACTTCAATATTATTCACTGTTTATTTCTATATTTAAAACAATACAGATCGCTTTACGAGAGTTCTTCAAACACGATTATCTAATCATATACTATTCAAAAAAAGTAGGGGATATTTGATTTTTAAGTGTTATTAAAGTCACCTAATGAAACTGACGAAGAAACAAATGACAAAATGAAATGAAGTTCACATTCATCGATTTATTCCAAATGATCGTTAGACTAAGTAAGGCACAGACTGACCATTATAAGGGTAAAATGATACCCGGGGTCAAACAGCAAAGTTACCACAGCATCACAACAAAGTCAGTAACGGGTAAATCCTCCTCTGTTTGCCAAACAAGCATTGATCCGACGTGGCATACTCGTAATGGTCCAGATTGTCCCATTCCTGTTGCAACGCAGCAGCAAGTTCTTGGACATTGGCAGGACGTTGTTGACGTTGACGTAACCTCTGTCCAAGCATGTCCCAGACATGCTCGATGGGGGAGAGGTCGGGACTCAGTGCTGGCCAAGGTAATGTGGTGATGTTCTGTTGTTGGAGGTAACCTGTAACGATCCTGGCCCTGTGACATCTTGAGTTGTCATCCTGGAAGATGAAACGGCGGCCATGACGTCGTGCGAACGGCACAACATGGACTGCCAAGATGTTGTCCCGGTAGTACTGGCCTGTAACACGCCCTGCAACAACATGTAAAGCCGTTCTTCCAGCAACAGTGATGCCTCCCCACACCATAACAGAACCACCCCCAAATCGATCATGTTTGATGACGTTAACGTCTTGGAAGCGCTCGTTTCGACGACGCCACACCCTTCTACGTCTGTCCAAAAAATCAATAGTGAACCTTGACTCATCTGAAAACATCACATTGCTCCAGCGTCGATTATCCCAGTGTTGACGATCCCTACACCAACGACGTCTTGCCTGAATGTGATGATCTCTCAAACAAGGGATCACGCGAGGACGTCGGGCGCGAAGGTGGCCCCTATGCAGTCGATTCCGAATCGTCTGGCCACTCACTCTCACACCAGTGTCTGTTTGAAGACGAGCGCTGATCTGATTTGCTGTGATGACACGATTTCTCAAGGCCCAGGTACGGATAAATCGATCCTGGGCTTGAGTTGTCGACCTGAGCGTGGTCTGTCCTGTACAGATTGTGTATCACGGTATCTGGACCATAGCCTGCTTATGACAGACTGAGAAACATTCATCGTCCGCGCCACAACCGCCTGTGTTGTGCCGATCTGTAGCATGCCAAGGGCACGTAACCTTTCATTTTGGGTAAGCCGACGCATATCAAAATTTGTTTTCTGGTCACTAAAACAATTAAACTGATGTTTCCACCCTGGAATTCAATGCCACAATGACTGTAACATTCAAAGTCAGAGTCGTGCAAATCTTGGGTTGGACCCCCATGATGATCCCAAGCATCACCTGCATTCCATGCGGTAGCTATTGGTGCGTTTGGGCGTCACATGTAACTGGAAATGTTTCTTCTGTTAGGTTCTATAGTGACTTTTTTCGTAGTCATTTGCATATTTTAGTATTATGCCCCCAAAATCAAATATCCCCTACTTTTTATACGCCCACATTTTTATGTGGACGTATATTGTCGTCACCCCTGTCCGTCCGTCCGTCCACAATTTGTTTGTGGACTCTCTACAGGTCACAATTCTTATCCGATTTTGACGAAACTTGAAATATAGGTTTATCCCCAAAAGATCTCGGCTGCTTTCGATAATGGCATGTATCGGATGAAAACTTCATGGATTATGGCCCCTGATTGTACGAAAAATCACGTTTTTAGCTTGTGAACCCTATAGAGGTCACAATTTTGTACCGATTTTGATGAAACTTGACATGCATGTTTATAACCCAAAGATCTTGGTTCCTTTCGATATTTGCGCCTATCGGAATGTAATTTCCTGAATTATGGCCCCTGATTGTCCGAAAAATCACCCTTTTTAGCTTGTGGTCCCTCTGGAGGTCACAATTATTATCCGATTTAAAAAAAAAAAAACGTTTGATTATATCACCATTACACCCTAAGGAAGGATGAGTTCGAATTTCGGGAAAATCGGACGAAAATTGCCATACAAAATGGCCGCCGTTTGTACGCGAATACTGTTAAAAAATGGTATATCAAGGTTGTGGACCCTGTTGTGGACCACATTTTTTATTCGATTTTGATGAAACTTGAAATTCATGGTTATAACCCAAAGATCTTGGTTCCTTTCGATATTTGCGCATATCGGAACGTAACTTCCTGAATTATGGCCCCTGATTATACGCAAAATCGCCTTATTTTAGCTTGTGGTCCCTCTGGTGGTCACAATTATTATCCGATTTAATAAAACGGTTTATTATATTACCGTTACACCGTAAGGAAGGTTGAGTTCGAATTTCGGGAAAATCGAACCAAAATTGCCATACAAAATGGCCGCCGTTTGTACGCGAATACTGTTAAAAAAATGTATATCATGGTTGTGGACCCTGTAGAGGTCACAATTTTAATTCGATTTTGATGAAGCTTGAAATGCATGGTTATAAGCCAAAGATCTTGGTTCCTTTCGTTATTTGCGCATATCAGATCGTAACTTCCTGAATTATGGCCCCTGTTTGTCCGAAAAATCGCCCATGGTCCCTCTGGAGGTCACAATTATTATCCGATTTGAAAAAACGTTTGACTCTATCACCGTTACACCCTACGGAAGGTTGAGTTCGAATTTCGAGACAATTGGACCATAATTGCCCGAAAAAATGGCCGCCGTTTGTACGCGAACAGTGTAGAAATATGGTATGTCAAAGTTGTGGACCCTGTAGAGGTGACAATTTTAATTCGATTTTGATGAAACCTGAAATGCTTGTTTATAACCTAAAGATCTTTATTCTTTTCGATATTTGCGCATATCAAATTGTAACTTAATGAATTATGGCCTTTGATTGTAGGAAAAATCACTTTCGGTATTGCTTGTTCTCTGTCTATCTCTCGAACAATTATTATCTGATTTAAAAAAAAAAACTCTGATTATATTACTGTTGCACCGTAAGGAAGGTTGAGTTCAAATTTCGTGAAAATCGTACCAAAATTGCCGGACGAAATGGTTACCGTTTATACGCGAATAGTGTAAAAATATGGTATATCATGGTTGTGGACTTTATACAGGTCACAATTCTTATCCGATTTTGACGAAAAAAAACATTTCTAGGTTGTGTACCGTCACACCGTAATCATTGTCGGCTTCGAATTTCATGAATATCAGACTGGAACTGACCAACAAAATGGCTGCTCCCAATACAGTATGAAATACAGGACTTAATGATGTAGGAAAAATCACTTTCGGTATTGCTTGTTCTCTATCCATCTCTCAAAAATGTGGGCGTATCCTGCCTGGCAGTGCCAGCCTATCTTTTTGAATAGTATATAATCAACAGGAAAGAAAACAGCAAATAATTGGAACATTTCGAAATTACAATCAAGAATCGAGTTGGTTTGGTCCCTATTTGAAGGGGTTCACAAAATGGAGTTACCTAAGCATAAATAAACAGTTTGATGAAAGACAAATTATTTTCAATTAATTGATATGTGTCATCAGTTTATTTGGAGATTTCAGAGGGAGCGCATACACCGCACTATTGGCTTGTTTCATTTGAGAAAGTTATACACAGAATTGTGAATTGTTTCTGTGTTGTTTTTTTCATATCATTTTTTCAGTGGCAATGTCTTATGGGAAATACAGGATTTTAAGTCCCTGGCGTGGATGGAATAAGCCCGTAAACTTAAAAAGTCACTGGCGTGGATGGAATAAGCCCGTAAACTTTTTTCTATTGTCATCAGACATAGTCACTTAAAAGATATGAAAAGAAAAAATATTTGTGTAAAACATTCTCTGAAATCAAACGAATCAACGTTTAGGTTATGTTACCCGTTGATATTTCAAAATAAATAGATGCAACATATCAATTAATTGAATTGAAGTTTCGTCTTTTTATCAAACTTTTTTTCTATACTTAGTCCAAGCAGAAAATATATCATCATTCAACTATAATAAAGGTTGAATACAAATTTCGGGAAAATCGAAAATAAATGATGTAAAAGTATGTAATACTAGGGTCACAATTTTTATCTGATTTTGATGAAACTTAAAATATATGTTAATTTCCTATAGATCTCAGCCCCTTTCCATATTTGCGCACTTCAGGTCATACCTTTCTGGATTATTGGATATGGCCCCTGATTGTACGAAAAATCGCTTTTGTTTTTAGCTTGTTCACTATCTATCTATCTCTTGCAAAATGCGGGCGTATCTTAACCGGCAAATGCTGGATATTTTTATATGCATTTTAGTTTTAATGTTAGTATTGTATCCAGGTCTTAGTTAAACTGGTTTTGTTACACTTTCTGTGTTGTTTTAACTATTTTAAATTATCTCTTGTCTATGCATTTTATACAGTTTGTTCATCTGTGGATCATATACCCTAGCTAATTGTTGCTACTGATTGTACATATATATTTCATTTGATTTTGTTAATTTGTTATATAAAGGGGGTATGGGATGGTGCTTCAAACTCTAGCTGACATGTTACCATGGCTTGGGTCGTGGTTTCGATCCCTGCTCTGAGCGCGTGTGGCTTGGAGATGTGGGCGCCTTCTGAGTTTACTCCGGGTACTCCGGTTTCCTCCCACAAATAAATAATTCTTAAACATAAAAATTTTTTTCTTTTGTTTCCACGTTGCCATCACGAAGAACAGATATACGTGTCCTTTCCTTAGATCCCCGTTGTTAGTGTCAGAGAACAGAGGGTCAAAGTATAGTCGTTTGGATGGGACAAAAAGCCAAGGTCCAGTGTACACATTGGCGTGCATGTAAAACACCTCTTGGCAGTTGGGATTTGATGTAAGGGTAAGCCATAGCGCCGCTGTCTGTGAAAAAAATCTATCATTTCAAACGGTATGGCATATCCATTTCATTGTATACAATCCTGGGGAAAGTCCAAAAAAGACATTTCAAGCCAACATAGAACTACCTTTTAATTAAAAAAAATTCCAAACAAACAGTGCCACATGTCATTAACTTTCTAAGTTGGCTAATGGAGTTATATCCTCACAAAGTGCCTAGCAATGTAATAACTCGACAAATCAAAATAGAAAATCAATGAAATTTGGCATGCCCAAATGTTATGCATTAGTCGCAAAAGCGGATCTAGAAATTTTTGCAGGTTGTTTGCCAGCAAGTTCCCGATACAATGTATATTTTGGAGTTTGGGGGCCCTGGGTTCTCCCCCCCCCCCCGGCCTTGAAAAATTTTGAGACATACAGGGTGATGTCCTATATGAGTATATTAAGAACCTAAAACGGTAAATCTCTTTAATCTTTTGGGGTATAGTCAGTGCCTTGAATAACTAGTGGTCTGAAAGTCAGGAGAATTCGGCGTTATTCTTCTGAAAGTTTTTCTTCAAAACCCTAAAACCCTTAACGGTTATTCTTCCAGTGTAGGGTTGGTTTATAAGCAAGATAATATATGCTGGGGAAGAAAGACTTTAGAAAAAACACCTCGACATACAAACCTTGGGCTATCGGCCTCGTTTGTTTTTTTTCTCCGGTTATTTTTGCAGCATTTCTTTCACCAACATAACCCCAGTCTCGTTTTTTAAAGAACCAACAAACTAATGCAACAACAACGTTATTATCGTGAAAATAGATCGCATTAAACGGAGTACCCAGTAAGCCAAATTTCAACTGAAGCCCAAATCAAATCTAGCCTGAAACAACTAGACAAAGTTAGGATATTAAGATGGAATTTCAGTAAGAACTTTTATTGTCAACTCATACTAGAACAAAATTAGTCAAATTGACCTTGTCGTGTTTGTGCGACATTTTTCAGTCTGTAGCCATGATTTAGGGGAGAAATTTAAGTGACGTTAACGCGAAATGGTGAAAATGGTAGTGTCCGACTGGGATGTCAGTATGTAAATATCATGCTCAGCTTATGACGTCAATATGAATATGACGTCATATTTTCAGCCAATCAGAGGCCGAATAGAACTGCAATGATGTTGGTTGGGAAAAAAAATTCGCGGCTGGGGCAGGAGGGCAACGTTGTGGTGGTGAAGGGAAAATAGGTTACCATTTAAACCCGAACAGATCGTAACTCAGGTCACCGGGAACAGGAAACGGTTTGATGGTCTTTGACGTATATATGACGAACAAAAATCTTCAATGAATTCAGGTTCCATATTAAAGAGTAACCAACTGAAGCAGCTCAACCCCCGATGTATTACCTTTTAAAGAATATAGCAGTCGGGCAATTATCCGTGAATATTAGAGGGCAGTGCGTCTTGTGTATGTCTCGCCGATACTGATATTGAACCAAGTGGCGTAGTGTCAATTATTGTGGAGAATTTCGCAGGACCCCTAGTTACCCAACCCACCCCACCCCCACTACTAAAGACCTCTAAACATAAGCGAATTATTGGTGTAAAATTGTACTGCGTGTTAGTACCAAAATTTCCGTTATTGTACCGCGTGTTAGTACCAAAATTTCCGTTATTGTGGACTTGAACCTACATTTTTTTTTATTAAAGTCAGCCTTGTACCGTCACACCGTAATCATTGTCGGCTTCGAATTTCATGAATATCAGACTGGAACTGACCAACAAAATGGCTGCTCCCAATACAGTATGAAATACAGGACTTAATGATGTAGGAAAAATCACTTTCGGTATTGCTTGTTCTCTATCCATCTCTCAAAAATGTGGGCGTATCCTGCCTGGCAGTGCCAGCCTATCTTTTTGAATAGTATATAATCAACAGGAAAGAAAACAGCAAATAATTGGAACATTTCGAAATTACAATCAAGAATCGAGTTGGTTTGGTCCCTATTTGAAGGGGTTCACAAAATGGAGTTACCTAAGCATAGATAAACAGTTTGATGAAAGACAAATTATTTTCAATTAATTGATATGTGTCATCAGTTTATTTGGAGATTTCAGAGGGAGCGCATACACCGCACTATTGGCTTGTTTCATTTGAGAAAGTTATACACAGAATTGTGAATTGTTTCTGTGTTGTTTTTTTCATATCATTTTTTCAGTGGCAATGTCTTATGGGAAATACAGGATTTTAAGTCCCTGGCGTGGATGGAATAAGCCCGTAAACTTAAAAAGTCACTGGCGTGGATGGAATAAGCCCGTAAACTTTTTTCTATTGTCATCAGACATAGTCACTTAAAAGATATGAAAAGAAAAAATATTTGTGTAAAACATTCTCTGAAATCAAACGAATCAACGTTTAGGTTATGTTACCCGTTGATATTTCAAAATAAATAGATGCAACATATCAATTAATTGAATTGAAGTTTCGTCTTTTTATCAAACTTTTTTTCTATACTTAGTCCAAGCAGAAAATATATCATCATTCAACTATAATAAAGGTTGAATACAAATTTCGGGAAAATCGAAAATAAATGATGTAAAAGTATGTAATACTAGGGTCACAATTTTTATCTGATTTTGATGAAACTTAAAATATATGTTAATTTCCTATAGATCTCAGCCCCTTTCCATATTTGCGCACTTCAGGTCATACCTTTCTGGATTATTGGATATGGCCCCTGATTGTACGAAAAATCGCTTTTGTTTTTAGCTTGTTCACTATCTATCTATCTCTTGCAAAATGCGGGCGTATCTTAACCGGCAAATGCTGGATATTTTTATATGCATTTTAGTTTTAATGTTAGTATTGTATCCAGGTCTTAGTTAAACTGGTTTTGTTACACTTTCTGTGTTGTTTTAACTATTTTAAATTATCTCTTGTCTATGCATTTTATACAGTTTGTTCATCTGTGGATCATATACCCTAGCTAATTGTTGCTACTGATTGTACATATATATTTCATTTGATTTTGTTAATTTGTTATATAAAGGGGGTATGGGATGGTGCTTCAAACTCTAGCTGACATGTTACCATGGCTTGGGTCGTGGTTTCGATCCCTGCTCTGAGCGCGTGTGGCTTGGAGATGTGGGCGCCTTCTGAGTTTACTCCGGGTACTCCGGTTTCCTCCCACAAATAAATAATTCTTAAACATAAAAATTTTTTTCTTTTGTTTCCACGTTGCCATCACGAAGAACAGATATACGTGTCCTTTCCTTAGATCCCCGTTGTTAGTGTCAGAGAACAGAGGGTCAAAGTATAGTCGTTTGGATGGGACAAAAAGCCAAGGTCCAGTGTACACATTGGCGTGCATGTAAAACACCTCTTGGCAGTTGGGATTTGATGTAAGGGTAAGCCATAGCGCCGCTGTCTGTGAAAAAAATCTATCATTTCAAACGGTATGGCATATCCATTTCATTGTATACAATCCTGGGGAAAGTCCAAAAAAGACATTTCAAGCCAACATAGAACTACCTTTTAATTAAAAAAAATTCCAAACAAACAGTGCCACATGTCATTAACTTTCTATGTTGGCTAATGGAGTTATATCCTCACAAAGTGCCTAGCAATGTAATAACTCGACAAATCAAAATAGAAAATCAATGAAATTTGGCATGCCCAAATGTTATGCATTAGTCGCAAAAGCGGATCTAGAAATTTTTGCAGGTTGTTTGCCAGCAAGTTCCCGATACAATGTATATTTTGGAGTTTGGGGGCCCTGGGTTCTCCCCCCCCCCCCGGCCTTGAAAAATTTTGAGACATACAGGGTGATGTCCTATATGAGTATATTAAGAACCTAAAACGGTAAATCTCTTTAATCTTTTGGGGTATAGTCAGTGCCTTGAATAACTAGTGGTCTGAAAGTCAGGGATGGCTTTGGATATATACAGGAGAATTCGGCGTTATTCTTCTGAAAGTTTTTCTTCAAAACCCTAAAACCCTTAACGGTTATTCTTCCAGTGTAGGGTTGGTTTATAAGCAAGATAATATATGCTGGGGAAGAAAGACTTTAGAAAAAACACCTCGACATACAAACCTTGGGCTATCGGCCTCGTTTGTTTTTTGTTTTTTTTCTCCGGTTATTTTTGCAGCATTTCTTTCACCAACATAACCCCAGTCTCGTTTTTTAAAGAACCAACAAACTAATGCAACAACAACGTTATTATCGTGAAAATAGATCGCATTAAACGGAGTACCCAGTAAGCCAAATTTCAACTGAAGCCCAAATCAAATCTAGCCTGAAACAACTAGACAAAGTTAGGATATTAAGATGGAATTTCAGTAAGAACTTTTATTGTCAACTCATACTAGAACAAAATTAGTCAAATTGACCTTGTCGTGTTTGTGCGACATTTTTCAGTCTGTAGCCATGATTTAGGGGAGAAATTTAAGTGACGTTAACGCGAAATGGTGAAAATGGTAGTGTCCGACTGGGATGTCAGTATGTAAATATCATGCTCAGCTTATGACGTCAATATGAATATGACGTCATATTTTCAGCCAATCAGAGGCCGAATAAAACTGCAATGATGTTGGTTGGGAAAAAAAATTCGCGGCTGGGGCAGGAGGGCAACGTTGTGGTGGTGAAGGGAAAATAGGTTACCATTTAAACCCGAACAGATCGTAACTCAGGTCACCGGGAACAGGAAACGGTTTGATGGTCTTTGACGTATATATGACGAACAAAAATCTTCAATGAATTCAGGTTCCATATTAAAGAGTAACCAACTGAAGCAGCTCAACCCCCGATGTATTACCTTTTAAAGAATATAGCAGTCGGGCAATTATCCGTGAATATTAGAGGGCAGTGCGTCTTGTGTATGTCTCGCCGATACTGATATTGAACCAAGTGGCGTAGTGTCAATTATTGTGGAGAATTTCGCAGGACCCCTAGTTACCCAACCCACCCCACCCCCACTACTAAAGACCTCTAAACATAAGCGAATTATTGGTGTAAAATTGTACTGCGTGTTAGTACCAAAATTTCCGTTATTGTACCGCGTGTTAGTACCAAAATTTCCGTTATTGTGGACTTGAACCTACATTTTTTTTTATTAAAGTCAGCCTTGTACCGTCACACCGTAATCATTGTCGGCTTCGAATTTCATGAATATCAGACTGGAACTGACCAACAAAATGGCTGCTCCCAATACAGTATGAAATACAGGACTTAATGATGTAGGAAAAATCACTTTCGGTATTGCTTGTTCTCTATCCATCTCTCAAAAATGTGGGCGTATCCTGCCTGGCAGTGCCAGCCTATCTTTTTGAATAGTATATAATCAACAGGAAAGAAAACAGCAAATAATTGGAACATTTCGAAATTACAATCAAGAATCGAGTTGGTTTGGTCCCTATTTGAAGGGGTTCACAAAATGGAGTTACCTAAGCATAGATAAACAGTTTGATGAAAGACAAATTATTTTCAATTAATTGATATGTGTCATCAGTTTATTTGGAGATTTCAGAGGGAGCGCATACACCGCACTATTGGCTTGTTTCATTTGAGAAAGTTATACACAGAATTGTGAATTGTTTCTGTGTTGTTTTTTTCATATCATTTTTTCAGTGGCAATGTCTTATGGGAAATACAGGATTTTAAGTCCCTGGCGTGGATGGAATAAGCCCGTAAACTTAAAAAGTCACTGGCGTGGATGGAATAAGCCCGTAAACTTTTTTCTATTGTCATCAGACATAGTCACTTAAAAGATATGAAAAGAAAAAATATTTGTGTAAAACATTCTCTGAAATCAAACGAATCAACGTTTAGGTTATGTTACCCGTTGATATTTCAAAATAAATAGATGCAACATATCAATTAATTGAATTGAAGTTTCGTCTTTTTATCAAACTTTTTTTCTATACTTAGTCCAAGCAGAAAATATATCATCATTCAACTATAATAAAGGTTGAATACAAATTTCGGGAAAATCGAAAATAAATGATGTAAAAGTATGTAATACTAGGGTCACAATTTTTATCTGATTTTGATGAAACTTAAAATATATGTTAATTTCCTATAGATCTCAGCCCCTTTCCATATTTGCGCACTTCAGGTCATACCTTTCTGGATTATTGGATATGGCCCCTGATTGTACGAAAAATCGCTTTTGTTTTTAGCTTGTTCACTATCTATCTATCTCTTGCAAAATGCGGGCGTATCTTAACCGGCAAATGCTGGATATTTTTATATGCATTTTAGTTTTAATGTTAGTATTGTATCCAGGTCTTAGTTAAACTGGTTTTGTTACACTTTCTGTGTTGTTTTAACTATTTTAAATTATCTCTTGTCTATGCATTTTATACAGTTTGTTCATCTGTGGATCATATACCCTAGCTAATTGTTGCTACTGATTGTACATATATATTTCATTTGATTTTGTTAATTTGTTATATAAAGGGGGTATGGGATGGTGCTTCAAACTCTAGCTGACATGTTACCATGGCTTGGGTCGTGGTTTCGATCCCTGCTCTGAGCGCGTGTGGCTTGGAGATGTGGGCGCCTTCTGAGTTTACTCCGGGTACTCCGGTTTCCTCCCACAAATAAATAATTCTTAAACATAAAAATTTTTTTCTTTTGTTTCCACGTTGCCATCACGAAGAACAGATATACGTGTCCTTTCCTTAGATCCCCGTTGTTAGTGTCAGAGAACAGAGGGTCAAAGTATAGTCGTTTGGATGGGACAAAAAGCCAAGGTCCAGTGTACACATTGGCGTGCATGTAAAACACCTCTTGGCAGTTGGGATTTGATGTAAGGGTAAGCCATAGCGCCGCTGTCTGTGAAAAAAATCTATCATTTCAAACGGTATGGCATATCCATTTCATTGTATACAATCCTGGGGAAAGTCCAAAAAAGACATTTCAAGCCAACATAGAACTACCTTTTAATTAAAAAAAATTCCAAACAAACAGTGCTACATGTCATTAACTTTCTAAGTTGGCTAATGGAGTTATATCCTCACAAAGTGCCTAGCAATGTAATAACTCGACAAATCAAAATAGAAAATCAATGAAATTTGGCATGCCCAAATGTTATGCATTAGTCGCAAAAGCGGATCTAGAAATTTTTGCAGGTTGTTTGCCAGCAAGTTCCCGATACAATGTATATTTTGGAGTTTGGGGGCCCTGGGTTCTCCCCCCCCCCCCGGCCTTGAAAAATTTTGAGACATACAGGGTGATGTCCTATATGAGTATATTAAGAACCTAAAACGGTAAATCTCTTTAATCTTTTGGGGTATAGTCAGTGCCTTGAATAACTAGTGGTCTGAAAGTCAGGGATGGCTTTGGATATATACAGGAGAATTCGGCGTTATTCTTCTGAAAGTTTTTCTTCAAAACCCTAAAACCCTTAACGGTTATTCTTCCAGTGTAGGGTTGGTTTATAAGCAAGATAATATATGCTGGGGAAGAAAGACTTTAGAAAAAACACCTCGACATACAAACCTTGGGCTATCGGCCTCGTTTGTTTTTTGTTTTTTTTCTCCGGTTATTTTTGCAGCATTTCTTTCACCAACATAACCCCAGTCTCGTTTTTTAAAGAACCAACAAACTAATGCAACAACAACGTTATTATCGTGAAAATAGATCGCATTAAACGGAGTACCCAGTAAGCCAAATTTCAACTGAAGCCCAAATCAAATCTAGCCTGAAACAACTAGACAAAGTTAGGATATTAAGATGGAATTTCAGTAAGAACTTTTATTGTCAACTCATACTAGAACAAAATTAGTCAAATTGACCTTGTCGTGTTTGTGCGACATTTTTCAGTCTGTAGCCATGATTTAGGGGAGAAATTTAAGTGACGTTAACGCGAAATGGTGAAAATGGTAGTGTCCGACTGGGATGTCAGTATGTAAATATCATGCTCAGCTTATGACGTCAATATGAATATGACGTCATATTTTCAGCCAATCAGAGGCCGAATAAAACTGCAATGATGTTGGTTGGGAAAAAAAATTCGCGGCTGGGGCAGGAGGGCAACGTTGTGGTGGTGAAGGGAAAATAGGTTACCATTTAAACCCGAACAGATCGTAACTCAGGTCACCGGGAACAGGAAACGGTTTGATGGTCTTTGACGTATATATGACGAACAAAAATCTTCAATGAATTCAGGTTCCATATTAAAGAGTAACCAACTGAAGCAGCTCAACCCCCGATGTATTACCTTTTAAAGAATATAGCAGTCGGGCAATTATCCGTGAATATTAGAGGGCAGTGCGTCTTGTGTATGTCTCGCCGATACTGATATTGAACCAAGTGGCGTAGTGTCAATTATTGTGGAGAATTTCGCAGGACCCCTAGTTACCCAACCCACCCCACCCCCACTACTAAAGACCTCTAAACATAAGCGAATTATTGGTGTAAAATTGTACTGCGTGTTAGTACCAAAATTTCCGTTATTGTACCGCGTGTTAGTACCAAAATTTCCGTTATTGTGGACTTGAACCTACATTTTTTTTTATTAAAGTCAGCCTGAACCCAACAGTAGTCGTCACAACCTAGACAAAGAATGGGACCAGCAATGACCAATCTATTGAAACACAGATGTTGATTTGCTTTAGTTGTGTAACAGTATAACCAACGACATGGTCAGGGACAATATAAATTGATTATTAAGTTGGTCAATATTGTAAGTTTCCATAATATTTCAATTCTAGCTTTAGATATTTGATAAAAAAATGTTTGCCATAAAAGTGTTATACCCAACCCTGTTTGTTGTTATATCTCTATTATAACCGGCGATAAACTGGTCCATACTTTCGAGTAGGCAATAACCAGTTGACGGAATTCCATACAAACTTGATACAAAATAAGCGGACCATTTAATTTGTTGATTTGAATAAAGGGAGATAATTGAAGTCAATTTAAATTTGAAACCCTAACCCGTGGCCGATATGTATTTCTAAATAATGGAAAGATGAACAGCAAAGTTATTTGAAATCAAAGTATTGAATTACTTTCTCTAATGTTCATCAAATTTAATATATCCGTGAGCGGAAGTCGGTAATAAATAATCTACTGACTGCAATGAAACATTTGTATATACTGAGAAGGAGGGGTGGGTGTTTCTATCTGTATTTTCCCAGTCAGTTAAAGACAATGCTATTTAACACCATTAAAGTCTTAATATTATTTTTTAATGTTCTAATGATTCTAAATATAATCATTATTATAATTTTGAAACCATATAAGTCTTCTGTAGACATCGTTCTCCGAGGGACAAGGAAATCGTCATTGCGGATTAACACGCGGCGTACACTTATGGCGCGTGCTAATAGTTTGTGGCTAGCATCAATGTCACTTTACACTACACTCGGCAAACCTCGACAGATTCCGGAACCTACATTCTCGGTTGTATTACGAATTCTGCCATACTGGAACTACTTTAAAGGACCCGGAAGAAACATGGCTGCACCGAGACTAGATGTAGGTTCCGGAAACTGTCGATGTTTGCCGGGTGTTTAAACTACACTTACCATGATGGCGTATGCTACTAGTATAAGCATCAGTATTACTTTATAACGACATTTACCATGATGGTGTGTGCTAATAATATGTGGCTTAAATTAAGCGTCAATGTTACTTCATAACTACACTAAGAAAAAAGTTTATAGGTGTGACAAATCAATAACGTTCTGACATCCCCCACGATTGTTTCAGCGGTCCAAATGTTAAATTGCATGCAACAGGTTGGGATACTACGGTGTTCATAATACAGTATCAGTAATCTACATTTATATCACAAGTCATAGCATGCTAAGAATGGACGAGAGATATGCATAGACTGTTTCCATAGCCATTATTATGTATTCGAATGAAATGAAATGAAGTGTTTTAAAGCCGTATTGTTCTGAACCAACAACGTTAATGAAGACAGGTATACCCCATGTAGCGTGCATTGGAGGGAATTTGCCCGGGCAGTGGCGTTACTACCCTTACAAACAGGACCTAGTGTTTTCGTGTGGTGCCCCATGGCAAAAGTTTCAATGAACCCCAGCCCTACACTTTGGTAACTACTTTGTTCAGTGCTTGCGCACAGCTGATGTTTATGATAAAAGAAATTTCAGAGCACATTTATTTTTGCCCACATTGAAATGTAGTCGTATGTTGTCGACATTAGTCCATAATTGTTTGTGGACCCTCTATAGAGGTTAAAGTGATAGAAGCTAATCGCTAATATTTGGAATTGACACAAATGGGTCGCAACGCATATGCCGTGGGCGTATGTTTTATACATCTGACACATTATCTAAATAACTATTTATTTAATCAACTTATATATAAAATATTTATGTTTTATTTCCCCCCAACTCTCCATTTGATCGAAAAACCCTGTCATATACCTTGCAAAATCATACTTCTACGCTGTCTATTTGCTGAACTTCTATGAACTAGCTTACACAGATTTGCTGTCTCAGCCCCCAAGGAGGCTAATCTATAAATATTCAAACAGTTCTCTTGTATGCACTTCGTCAGAGAGAGAGATAAATGGTGTCCACTAGACACAAACTAGGCCATTTCGGGACTAACATATGGTTTATTTTAATAATTCGTCTTTAGCAGTGGGAGGAAACCGGAGGACCCGGAGAAACCCCACGAGTTTGGACAGCGACCTTATCTTATTCCTTGCCACGTACAAACGGGTATTCGAACCCACGCTAGTTGACTCAATGACAGGTTTTATGATACAGCACGCACATGCTAACCGTTCAGCCATCCAACCCCGCCGCACTTAGATAAGAAGTGTCGCTATATAGATGGGCACATTCCACATACCATTGACTGGACACTAGGGGTCAAGGTGGCTAAGTGAGTAAGGATGTTCGATCCCTGCATTGCACTAAAATATTGTTTCCAATTTATTTCAATAATTCGCTTGCGCTTAGAGGTCTTTAGCCGTGGGAGGATACCGGAGTGTCAGGAGGAAACCCACGAGGTTGAGAAGGCCCCGCTATCTCCATGCCACACACGCTCACACAAAGGGATCGAAACCACAGAATTAGATGACTTTGATAAAATAATGCAAGCAATTAAAAACTCAATATTTTATTAGACTTAGGTAAGTGTCTTTAAAAGACAATGTACCTGAATTTAACAGCATCGACCACCATATCTAGATGGGCAATGTCGTTTTCCAATACTTCTACAATATCTAGCAATTCTGCTGTTAGCTCTATCGCTTTCTCTTCTTAATTCCCTAGGGATATCAACATATCTTTTGTCACGGTGAAATGATTTGGCCGATTCACTGCCTAGAAAAATGTTTCCTGTAAAAATCATAGTTTGAAAACGTAAACAGTATTGAATGACAAATGAAAATCAAATAAAATTATCTGTGATTACAATTAATATGAGCACTGATAACAAATAATAACAAAATTATTCATAAATAAGATTTATTGTAAACATAGAAAATGCTATATTTATATTTTCCAAAATTACCCAAGCGCGCTAAATCCCTGTTTATCATTTGTCTCCGTTCGTCTAAGTTTTCACGGCCCAATGCACACTAATATGTTTTGAAATTGTGATTATTTAACATTCAATTAGGAAATCAACATACCAACGGTAGATTGTGGATTTAATACTTGATTAATATGTATTGAATATGTATTGAAATTGTGATTATTTAACATTCAGTTAAGAAATCAACATATCAAGGGTAAATAGTGGATTTAATACTTGATTTGAAGTAAATTGTAGGTGATCTGGCAGCTTTATATATCTTAATATCGTCAGAAGTAAATGCCGGAGAGAATTCTATCATATAGTCCACTACATCAGGCATTTTGAGGAATTTTTGAAAAATTAATTTTCATATGAAGGCCTTAAAAGCGATTCTGTTTTGAATTAGTAATTACTTAAATTCCTCACCAGATTTCTCAGCAGCTGTGGTAAGATCAGCTATCACGATACCTGGAATAAAATAAACAGAGTATGGTCTACACTTCATTTTAGAAGATTAAATAAAGGACTAGCATTTCTCATTATAATTGTTAAAAACTAGATAATGTAAAGGCAATTTGCTGAAAAGTTCAGTCAAATTGATCAAGACTGAACCGTGATTGAATTTTAGACTCAGCCTCATCATCATTACTAAAGTCGGTACGATAAACAGTCCCAATTAATTATTATTGATTTAATCATCAATGACCGTTGCGCCGCAGGTCGGATTCCAATCCAGTAAATATCACAGGCTAGCGATGACATCGAGAGTTGATTATGGTCTGGATATGTTGAATGAGATAAACATTCAGGCCTAAAGGAAGCCCTACAATAATGTATGCTTAAGATTAGATTCTTGCATAATGTATGTTTAAGATTAGATTCCAATGTAAAATCCCATCCGGCATTCATATTATGGTTTACATGCAAAGATTTGAGTTCTGTATTATTTGTCAAACACTACTTCATACCAAACAATATCAATAATACACCAACAATTTCACCTTTTCTCTGTGGGAAATGGATATTTAATGGACAGTGCGCAAACGATCTATGTAAGGGTTTGAATTCTCTTTACCAGATGCTCTATAGCCCCAAGGTCTTCGTAAAGTGGACATACTTCTGCGAAAAATAAACTCTATATTTTGATACGGTTCCCCCATTTGCAAAATAGAATAATCACAGATTGTTAACCTTTAGACTGAAAAAAGATCTTTCTCTAAAACTCGACTTGTATAATAACCGATCCGGGTCGAAGTAAATAAACAACATAATATATATCAGAAGACGACGATTCGGTAACCAGAAGCAATAATTCCGCCCTAAAAGTCTAGTATAATTTGTTTTCTTCAACTTCTACAGGAACTCAGGAATGTTTCATGTATTTGGAATAGTGTAATGTGCAGGTTTAGATAATAATATGCAATAATTTACTTACCCAAAAGCAACAGAGACGCAACTAGTTTTGCTTTAGCAACCATTTTGCTGATTGTAAACAAAAACGTGGCTTTCCAGTAGACTGATTTTTGTTGTAGTCATCGATTACATTATGCGACTGTTGTGTCTACGCTGCTTTTATAATGTCATATCCGGATCTCAATATTAAAAAGTGCATCCACAGGAAGTAATTGGCTATTACAATTGTTATTCTACACTGTCTACAGCAGGGAAGTTATTACAACACCGAAAAAAGTACGACGGAATTAAAATATCATCTATATTTAATTAACTTTTATTACTTATTATGACCATTGGTAAACAACTTGAACTTTTCAGTAGACTGGTCGTAAAATATATGTAGGCTGGCATTAAAATATTATGCATATTTAATTGGTTTTTGCTAGTTATTATGACCACTGATAAACAACTAGAACTTTCCAGAGAGAGAGAGAGGGGGGTAGGTGTGTTAACGTCCACTCGACACAAACTAGGAGTGGGGTCGCCTGTCCAACCTCATGGATTTTCGTTACCTGATGATCGCTATGTTGTAAAACCGGTTGGTTATGAACTTATATGAAGACCAATCTTTAGTTTGTTATTTTTAAATTTTAAGAATATCGAAGACATAAACCATGAACATTTAACTTTTACAGCTGTATATATATATATATATATATATTAATAATTATATTATTTTCCTTCGACCTGTCTCGTGAAGTACCAACAAGCTACGCCTTAAACCTTTTTCTATCCCTTCATCTCTGATAAAAGAATAAAATAAACCCGAATACGCCATTGCCTTTTATCATATCGACATATAATACTGGAAAACGGTGAACAAATCTCAGTGGAGGAACAAGAAAATCAGTTCTCGGATTAATGGATAGGAAATTTCCACTCAACTCAAAGTTGGTTATTTCAGAACATAAATATGGCACATTTGAAATTCAAAAAGTAGCCGATGGTAGGCTATAGAAAAGATCCCCTCTGTTAATAAAGTACGAGGCCTGGCTAAAAAGCTCAAAGTCCATCTGTGAAGTTCTGCATAGCCCCTTCTAGCCTATGATACCGACCAGGAGTAAATCATTTTCTTCAGCCATCCCCCAAATTCGTTCCCAGCTGACATGACGTCTTATTACTATGAAAATGGCCAGTTCCTTTTTTATTTAGATATGGTTACATATCTAGCCAAAATATTATCAGGATCTGCTTTAAAACGGCACAGAATATTTTGTCATTGCTAAGCTACTGGCAATAGTGTGCTCAACCCCTCTCTCTGGCAATATGTCGAGTGGCCAATCGTTCATCAGCCGAATAATATTTTCTTGAATGGTTGCTGTTGATGGCCTTCCAGAACGCCGTTTATCGCCAAGGTTCCTCTTGCCACGCTTAAATTTCGCAGCCCAACCATTTCTTTACTGTGGAAATGAAATGAAATGGGGTTTAACGTCCTACTCTTTTGCGCCTAACCTGGGCTAATGGAAGACGGGACTTTACTGTGGAAAAGGAAGGGCATCATCCCCTAAAGTGAAGACGGTAACAGCATGTATCTGTGTTGGGGTTAGTCTTTTTAGTTGCAGATGGCTGTCATATAGCCAGTTTTCTCCATTGCTGTACATTTCAATGGGTAGGTTCACAAGATGGCCTTGAAGCAAGACAATAATAACACTAGTTGTAGTTGTTATGTCTATGATTCATTCAATAATTGTACTTGAAGGCAAGGGTCTGTTTCAACCCAAATCGATCTAACCTTTTCAGCTAGTTCTCGAACGTAAGATAAACTATATTTTAGTTCAGGACCGTGGTGTAACATCTTGTGACTGCATCACGTCCCCCACCTAACTTAATACCCAATACGAATAAAGGGTATACTTGTTTTTAGTGTTCGAATATCAAAACAGAAAATAGCGCCACAAGTGACTATCACTTATGTAACATTTTCTAAAAAGACAAAAAAGTAACACGTGCATTTAATACCAAGATTTATTCAAAAAGTATAATAATAGACTACACGTGTACATGAGTTTGATTAATAATAGTGTAATTTAATCTGCTCGATTAGTCACCACATAAACTTTAATCTTACGAAATATAGTGACACATGAACACATCATCTATATGACCACATTAAGTTTTTGTGATCCCAATCAATGCAACACAAAAATATATTTATCATCAATATTAATCATTCAAAATATACAGCGTGTACATGCGCAACCGCTACCAAAGTTGAATTTGTGTAGGTATAAGTAGCAAAACGATCAACGTCCGTGTTCCAAACGCATCGACTTGCATTCTGCATGCCCTGACCTAACTGCTCCATTATAGTTACTGTACACACATACTTATAGCGAGGGAAATCTAACGACTTAACTTTAGATTTGATAAAGGCACTAAGATCGACGGACAATTTTTTACAGATAGCAGCATTGTATGTCACATCGTGTAGCCTTGATTCCAGGATATCTTTTATCAGCTTGGTAACTTTTTCTGGTTGAAACTTTTCATCTGCATTGGGTTCTAGTCTGTACGTGTTCTCCTGTTTTATTCTAGGCCTCGAGTTCCGTCTCGAATTAAGCCTAGCTTTTTGCTGCCACGCCCTGGCACCAGCGACAAGCCTAAAGATAGACAGACCGGGATTGGACCTAATTGGCGATTTGCCAGAATTCGAATCTGTCACACTGATCAATCTGGACCGCCTTCTTATGTTTAAACCCCCCTCATCGGGTTTACTGACTTGACTTTGCTGCAAAGAGAGGTACAAAGCATAAATTAAAATAACGACTTCTTTTGATTATAGATGAACCTACATGCATTTTTGAACAAACACGTCTTGTTATAATTGTTGATAAATAAATAATGAGAAATGAATCCATTGAAAATCTCAATCAAATTACTTTATTCTAGGCGAAGTCACGAACTAGCCTTAAATGTACGAGCATGGACAGGTGGAAACTGGAATGCCAAGTTTCATTGACACTATAAAATAATCGATTATAAGTCCTTTTATCGGTTTTACACAGAAATATCGCCCGAACATAGTCTAATGAATTCAATACCAACTACGCCCGATTGTCTAGAGAGTTTATCATTTGATGCTAGAAAACACCCTGCATTAAACAAGTTTAGTTCTTGCAGATTTATTCTGTGGGAAAATCTTTAAGCTGTGTGAACAAACCACGCCCATAAATTAGACCAGTGACAATTTGTACGAGAAAGAATAAACACACACACATAGGTCGTGTTCAACATTAGAATGGGTCCATAACCATCTAGTGTTTAGAGCAGAATAGGCGCTCAAATGAAATGTTATAATTAAGCCTACCCTGAGAGATTCGGCATATAAACTTTTCCTAGTCGTAAGTATCTCCAACATATTTAGAGTTTTATTTCATAACTACTAGTCCCATGAAATAAGAGATGCTAACACTAGCTAAAACATTTAAAACGTTAAGAATGAAAATCAGTCAAATCGGACACAGAAATATGATCATATAACACCAATTGAAGACTGGATAACACTGTAGGCATTCACAATCAGATTAACCAAGTAAGAAACTCGATCACATAATCTTTGTTTACTTCCTGGGAATCAACACATTGATAGAACTATTACTTCCTATATCGACATCACAGAATTAATTATGTATACTATATCTATCGCTTCATTCATTTCAACATGTTTTGTTTGTCATCCACATTGAAAGGATCTAAGCGAAATACATATCCATTAAATGGATACGATCTCGAATAATGTAAACAAACGTTCAATTTTGCCTGCCTTAGAAACCAAATCCTGGCATTTCTACAACGGTCATTAAAACTAAAAGTAGATCTGGTCGAGTATATTTACTACTTTGTATTTATCAAGTACCGATAAAGAATCGATAAAACGGGTCCACTAGACTACTTAAACCTAACTTACCATTTTATAGTATTCATAAACTCTTTAAAGAATAAACATATCACAGACACACAACTTATTTTCGAGAAGTAGAATTAAAATCGATACTGTCTAGATCAGTGACATTAACATCGATTATCGCATCATAGTTCTACTTAATCAGTTGCCTTTCACATCCAAAAATGATATACACATCAATGATTTCCGATTATCTATAGTTTACGACCAATGATGGTAAGCCTAAATACACATGGAGATAATATTGATGGGCACTATTGTGGTACCATCATATCCATTAAATACACTACAAAAACGTTTTATTCTGAAAATCACCATAAACGAAATATTCTGCGAAATTGTAATCAGAGATTATAACTTATTGGTTGCATTTTAAAAAACAGTTATATCCTATAACTCATACGTGTACATCATCCATATACAGGCGTATACCTAAAGGTGTACTAAGTAGTGTAATAGTATGCCGTTAGGTCCAGGGTTATCTATCAATTTCACCCAAAGTCATCAATGACATTCAATAGCATACTACTTCTAAGGTGCACTCCTTTTGTTCAATAGTTTATAAATTACTTATCAACGATAAAATGTCCACACTATATATCCGATTACAGTCACTTAAATGATACTCATATCGAGAAACATACCTATTCGTTTCCACTATCTTATAGAGGTTAATAGTATACAAGATGGGATTAAGGAAGAACAAAATACAGAAATTTTAAGGCTAGGGTTTTTAAAGATAATAGGTGAGCGGATTTCTTCTATGGGTCACGATAAGGACAATACGATTAAACAAAATACAATACTGAACTCAAGCAAGGACATAAATAATTGTTAGCCTTTCGTTGACCAACCTTTGGAGTACCACAAGATTCCGTGTTTGTTCTTGTTATATTCATAATATTTACCAAGACCAATGTTTTATAAGCAGGTTTTGATGCACGGTTTATATTGAATGACTTGGCACCAACATTCAACAAATCAACACAGAGACACGTTAATATATATACCACCTTGTCTCAATTGATAACCTTCTCAAATATACTATTCCAAAAAAGTAGGGGATATTTGATTTTTAAGTGTTATTAAAGTCACCTAATGAAACTGACGAAGAAACAAATGACAAAATGAAATGAAGTTCACATTCATCGATTTATTCCAAATGATGTTAGACTAAGTAAGGCACAGACTGACCATTATAAGGGTAAAATGATACCCGGGGTCAAACAGCAAAGTTACCACACCATCACAACAAAGTCAGTAACGGGTAAATCCTCCTCTGTTTGCCAAACAAGCACTGATCCGACGTGGCATACTCCTAATGAGACGTCCTAGGTCATTTTGGTCCAGATTGTCCCATTCCTGTTGCAACGCAGCAGCAAGTTCTTGGACATTGGCAGGACGTTGTTGACGTTGACGTAACCTCTGTCAAAGCATGTCCCAGACATGCTCGATGGGGGAGAGGTCGGGACTCAGTGCTGGCCAAGGTAATGTGGTGATGTTCTGTTGTTGGAGGTAACCTGTAACGATCCTGGCCCTGTGACATCTTGCGTTGTCATCCTGGAAGATGAAACGGCGGCCACGACGTCGTGCGAACGGCACAACATGGACTGCCAAGATGTTACCCCGGTAGTACTGGCCTGTAACACGCCCTGCAACAACATGTAAAGCCGTTCTTCCAGCAACGGTGATGCCTCCCCACACCATAACAGAACCACCCCCAAATCGATCATGTCTGATGACGTTAACGTCTTGGAAGCGCTCGTTTCGACGACGCCACACCCTCCAACGTCTGTCCAAAAAATCAACAGTGAACCTTGACTCATCTGAAAACATCACATTGCTCCAGCGTCGATTATCCCAGTGTTGACGATCCCTACACCAACGACGTCTTGCCTGAATGTGATGATCTCTCAAACAAGGGATCACGCGAGGACGTCGGGCGCGAAGGTGACCCCTTGACGATCCCTACACCAACGACGTCTTGCCTGAATGTGATGATCTCTCAAACAAGGGATCACGCGAGGACGTCGGGCGCGAAGGTGACCCCTATGCAGTCGATTCCGAATCGTCTGGTCACTCACTCTCACACCAGTGTCTGTTTGAAGACGAGCGCTGATCTGATTTGCTGTGATAACACGATTTCTCATGGTCAAGGTACGGATAAATCGATCCTGGGCTTGAGTTGTCGCCCTTGGTCGACCTGAGCGTGGTCTGTCCTGTACAGATTGTGTATCACGGTATCTGGACCATAGCCTGCTTATGACAGACTGAGAAACATTCATCGTCCGTGCCACAACCGCCTGTGTTGTGCCGATCTATAGCATTGCAAGGGCACGTAACCTTTCATTTTGGGTAAGCCGACGCATATCAAAATTTGTTTTCTGGTCACTAAAACAATTAAACTGATGTTTCCACCCTGGAATTCAATACCACAATGACTGTAACATTCAAAGTCAGAGTCGTGCAAATCTTGGGTTGGACCCCCATGATGATCCCAAGCATCACCTGCATTCCATGCGGTAGCTATTGGTGCGTTTGGGCATCACATGTAACTGGAAATGTTTCTTCTGTTAGGTTCTATAGTGACTTTTTTCGTAGTCATTTGCATATTTTAGTATTATGCCCCCAAAATCAAATATCCCCAACTTTTTTTGAATAGTATATTTATATATAAGACTTTTCTTAAATGTATAGATGTTATATGTCAAAATGATTTCAAAATATAACTTGTTTATTGTTTTGTGCACAACTTTCGATATAATATACGTAAATTCCGATTACCTATAACATAATATTATGTTAGTTCTAGAAATTGTGTAAAAAATCTAAAAACTTCGAACCAGCTATAACATAGTCGCCAAAAAGGCATGGGGAAGATTCACACAATCAAGATTGAGGACAATATTTGAATGCTTTGTTAATTTTCTGTCATGCTGTGTTTATATCTAGAAAATGCAAAAACATACAACAATTATATCCCGCCTCGTACAAACTCCCATAACTATATAATATTGATAACAAAACCAATTTACAATTTGGACTTGGAACCTTGAAGCCAATGGTTACTGGTTTAAAGACAAGGCAGCCCCTCCCACATATTTGTTTTAAAAAATGCCGAATTTAAATAATTACCGATCTTTGTCTTGTCGGGGACAGGGAACTGGCTTTGTATGTTGGGTGAATATTATCATGCTGTTTTACTGCATGTTCTGTTAATTTATCTGTAGACATTTTAGACATCTTGAATGACAGTAACCTGTAATATAATACCAAATGAAGTAAACATATTATAGCATACTTAACGATGTCAAATTATCATAACAAAACCACGCATGAAAGTGTCCGCCGAATTTAATTCGTTGATTTGTTTTTATGTTCTCTTTAAAATGTTTAAAATCTTTAAAACCAAACTAATCGACTCGTGATCACATAGCTGAATATCTTCAACTAATGGACGTGGGTGGTGGTCACCGAATGGTGTAATGTGTGTGATTTACATCGCAAGGTGTTTCATTGAGTCCAAGTGGTGTTGTTTCGATCCCATACTTGTACGTGACAGGGATTAGGGTCGCTTATTCAACCTTCGATCACCTCCGACATCTATGGTTTTCCGACGTGGTTTCCCTTTGTCAGTGGTGCAGGACGAAAGACCCGAGGCGGAAGATAAACTTATTCCCCACGTACACCTTGGTGTGCACGTAAAATATCCATTGGCAGTTGGAATTCCATACAAGCGTAGGCCGTAGCGCCGCTGCCCGGGCAAATTTTCCCTCATCGCGCACTGTATGGCGTATGCCAGTCTTTATTATCCTAGTCGGAGCAGAACAGTAGAAAGCCAAGCACAATTTTATTTCATTTCCTCCGACACACAGATAAGATGGAATATTTTAGTCTTCAAATGATGTAGACATTAAACCCCCGCTCATGTCTGTCTCTCTCTTCAACTTAATTTCATATATGCTGCACATATTGCGAACAGAAGTCAGGTCACTAGCTTAAATAACTGCAAACAATTTGACTGTCTGGGGCCTGTTTCACGAAATTTTAACTAAGATAACATCGAAATTTTATTAATTTGATTGGATAATATTAGATGATTTTAGTGCTTAGCCAATCAAAATCGAAGTGTCTACTAAAATTTCGATTTTATCTTTAGTTAAGTTTTCGTGAAACAGGGCCCAGGTCACTAGCTTAAAGTTCCAATAGCATTTTTTTAAGTCATATTTTTAAAATTTATTAAAATAAAGCCCCCAAATAGATTGAACCTATAAACAGTCCTACCTTGTTAAAGAATAATCCTATTAATCCTATAATTCACTATTGCCAGTTGAGAAATTGGCAAAAATATCATTTTCAACTTCAAATTCAAACGTTTGAAGATGGCCGTCCATGGAGAAGAATGGGAAAACAAGGGAGGTAATTGAGTAACTATTTCCTCAATCAACCAGTGTAACCCTTTCTAACCCCCCCCCCCCCAAAATTTTGTCCATGATCGTATAATAGTGAGTTGACAACCTTTTCAGCAAAAAACATAGAAATAATTATATTTTGACTTTCTTAGAAAAAGTGAAATTGGAACTTTAAATAACTGCAAACAATTTGACTATGTATAATCCACGTGTTGTCATCTCAGCAACAAATTATGTGCATGTATTATTTAAATACCTATTGAAGATTATATTATAACAGATAAATATATAGAACTGTATTATAAAGCAAGACATAAATTATCAAACATGTACACATTGAATGGTAATATATTATATTGACTATTTACACAGTAATCGTCTTATAACAACTGTTTGTCTATTTGGTTTTTTTTGCAAGGGTTATCGAGGGGGATATCATCGTATGTTGTTGTGTGCTCTAAAGAATTTCCACCAAATAAATCAAACGCTTTAAAAACGTTCTTTGAACTATTTTAACGTTTCTTTGCAACAAATATGATTTACACTTTTATTTTCAAAAAGACCGTGACTACAGGCAGGGTCCAGTTCATGGCAAAAAGAGAAACAATTCAAATTCGAGATGAAAGTTTCACGGTAATAGATCTAACAGCGCGATGGTGGAGACTGGGCTATCCCTCTGATGATGATTGGTCTAGGCTTCGAGCGACGATTTCACTTGTTATAACAGTTCCCCGCTGTAAAATGCCATTTCCACGCATTATGTGCCATTCGTAACTGTATTAAAGACCGTGTAATTGTGTGTTACGCATGCGTGCCATTACAAATTGTATGCAATAATCTTTTCGTCGCGTTAGGGGACCCCGCGATTCTAGTAGTCCCAGGGCCCCGCTCCGGTTAAGCTGGGCTTTGACTACAGGCATATAAGCTGAGGGGTGGGTGGGTTGCGGTGGGGGTGTTGATATTTGGGTAAACCGTAGACGAATAAAGTGAAAGAAAAAAGGAAATGTCCGAAATTCGCTGACTTTTCGGCCTGGATCTACTCCGCATACATTGTACATCTTTCGAACATCGATCATTGTTTATTCCATCAATATTTCGGGAGTGAAAATTTTGTTTAAATTGACTAATGGATAAATATTTACAACATTTAAAAGCAGTGTAATAAAGGCTTTATATGCAACATTTGATTCATCAATTTTTCGGGAAATTCCTCGTGTCCAGTGAATGCAATTGCAGCGGTTTGATTGATTGGTTATTGACTATGGTTCACGTGGGCAGAAAGTTCACGTCTAAATGTCATTCTAACCCATAGCAACTGTCCGAACCTCTGTGATACCACGATATGTTTTCAAAAACATACCAGCGTAGAGCTGTCGAATTTTCCAGGTTATTGCCGTGTTTGAATGTTTTCTTGTCAAATGTTACAAAGGTCAACGATTCCTTGTCGTTAGTGTTTAACGTCCGCTCCCATCGAGGGTGATATCACAGATACGTTTTTGTAATATTTTTATCTTTATATTATCTCAGCGCACGCCCCTTTCTTGTGGGAGGAAACTGGAGTACGGTACTCAAAATAAACCCACGAGGTTTATAAGGCGCCCCTATCTCCAAGCAACGTACGCTCACACTGAGGATAAAAAAAAAACGACCGCTAGCGGGGGTGCCGGCCAGCTACAGCTCACCCCCTACACCTCGATTACTTAACGCGTACACCATTATGCACCCCGCTTGAGCGTCTGTTGTCCAATCTGAAAATCTCGGCAACGCGTTCCTCCATGGTAGGTGTCGGAAGGGCTAGGCCCGAGAAATCGGAGCCGGGCTTAAACAATCCGTAGATTCCTTAGAGCCGTGCGTTAGAAACAAAGACACCCAGTCAAGAATCCATTGCCCTAATTGCTAAATTACCATGGCCCCATAAACCAATTGAAATATGAGTAAGATTGGGTTTTATTTATGTGTGAATTTTAGAAACTAATTTATTAAGAGTTAATTGACCATCTCAACTTCCTTAATTACACCATCATTATCTACTTTCACCTGTACACGACCTTAATCTGACCTTCTAATAATATCAGTTGAGCGTGATGACAACGTTATTTACCACTGGTAGATTACACCCAAACAATACATATTTCCTATGTAAGTATATGGCCTTTTATCTTAGAGTATACTGTATATCAATATTAGCTCTACAATAGTCCTATAGATACCATTCTTGCTTATCAATAGAAAATGTAACTAACATGATGAAAACTTTAATAACAATGAACATGGAAGAAAAATTACCATTTCGCTGTTGGTGACTCTCATAAAATTGTTTTATTATTTCTGACTGGAAATGAACTATTGTTTGCATTCGTCACCGATTTTTTTGTGTGGTAATATGGTGCAGCCATGACAATTTAATGGCCTTACCACCAATAGAAGACATCCACAAATAACCTGGACTGTATTTACACTGGATAGTCCAAACAAGCAGACTATGGCCACTGTTATGCTCAATATGTATACATATCATGGTATGGTATATTAAAGTTATATTGTACAATAAACACGTACTTGATTCTTATATACAATCTATATTAAACAGGTAGAGTAGGTAATATAGAGTTATTAAAATTCATATTAACACTTTATACTGTAGATGTCAAGTATTTTATTCATAATTTACCTTTCTTATGAACTTTCTGTTTGAACTTTCTAATGAAAGAGAGAGCGAGAAATGGGGTTTGACGTCCACTCAACACAAACTAGGTCATTTCGGGACTAACATAAATATGGTTAATTTTATTTCAATAATTCGCTTGCGCGTAGGGGTCTTTAGCAGTGGGAGGAAACCGGAGTGCCCGGAGGAAACCCATGAGGTTGAGAAGGCGCCCCTATCTCCATGCCACATACGCTCACACCCTTGGCAGTTGGAATTCGATATAAGAGTAGGCCGTAGTGCCGCTGCCCGGGCAAAATTTCCCTCATGGCACACTGTATGGCGTATGCATGTCTTCCATGAGCCCAGGTTAGGCGCATAAGAGTAGGAATTTAAACCCTATTTCATTTCTTGAATATTGCCTCATTAATGTTCGTAAATCGCCAGAATAAAAAATACAATAAATTAACAAATGAACTAACTTCTGCTGTGAAAGAATAAAAGGCTTCCCTATTCGTGTAGGTTGCTTTGTTTTCTTTAGATCTTATTCATAAGATGTCTTGGTTTGTTTTTTTTTTTTGTTTTTTTTTTGGGGGGGGGGGGGGTGTTGTTTAACTCGCTTTAATGAATCCCAACAGCGTAGGGTATTTGGCACGATGGACTTATTCTTCGTCAACCACGACGTCAGGGTGTTTTCTGTCACGTCATGAATATTGGACCGTATTGACCAACACCAACCAGCTCCTTGCTAGCTTTCGTTATACTTTTTGCAGGTGACGATTGTTTGTGTCAGTTTTCTTATGACTTGACTTCCACGGCAGGAAGACAAGACGTTACGTGATTCGACGGACTGGAATAATATTTTCATCGATGCGATTCCTATGTTACAAAAGAAATGTGAAAAAGCCGAGAACCCTGGTGGTTCACTTCCTACTGAAATTTGTCTTTAGTCGTCCTTATAGAATCGTATACTATTATCTCACCGAATGCGAGTATTGTAAGCGATTTTTATACGTCCACATGAAAATTGTCGTCGCCCCTGTTCGTCCGTCCGTCCGTCCGTCCGGACGCGGACGTCCGTCCGTCCACAATTGTTTGTGAACTGTCTACAGGTCACAATTTTTATCCGATTTCAATGAAACTTAAAATATAGGTTTATCACCCTAAGATCTCGGTTCCTTTCGATATTGGCATGTATCGGACTGTAACTTCATGGGTTATGGACCCTAATTGTACGAAAAATCACGTTTTTTAGCTTGTGAACAGTGTAGAGGTCACAATTTTGAACCGATTTGGATGAAACTTGAAATGCATGTTTATATCCCACAGATCTTGGTTCCTTTCGATATTTGCGCCAATCGGATCGTAACTTCCTGAATTATGGCCCCTGATTGTCCGAAAAATTGCCCTTTTTAGCTTGTGGTCCCTCTGGAGGTCGAAATTGTTATCCGATTTAAAAAACCGTTTGATTATATCACCGTTCCATAGTTATGAAGGTTGAGTTCGAATTTCGTGAAAATCGGACCAAAATTGACGGACAAAATGGCCGCCGTTTGTACGCGAATGGTGTGAAAATATGTTATATCAAGGTTGTGGACCTTATAGAGGCCCAATTTTGAACCTATTTTGATGAAACTTGACATGTATGTTTATAACCCAAAGATCTTGGTTCCTTTTGATATTTGCGCCCATCGGATCGTAACTTCCTGAATTATGGCCCCTGATTGTCCGAAAAATCACCCTTTTTAGCTTGTGGTCCCTCTGGAGGTCAAAATTGTTATCCGATTTAAAAAAACGTTTGATTATATCACCGTTGCATGGTTATGAAGGTTGAGTTCGAATTTCGTGAAAATCGGACCAAAATTGACGGACAAAATGGCCGCCGTTTGTACGCGAATAGTGTGAAAATATGTTATATAAAGGTTGTGGACCTTATAGAGGTCACAATTTTGAACCGATTTTGATGAAACTTGACATGTATGTTTATAACCCAACGATCTTGGTTCCTTTCGATATTTGCGCCCCTCGGATCATAACTTCCTGAATTATGTCCCCGGATTGTCCGAAAAATCGCTTTTGTTAGCTTTTGGTCCCTCTGGAGGTCAAACGTTTGACTATATCACCGTTACATGGTAATGAAGAGAGAGTTTGAATTTCGTGATTATATCACAGTTACACCGTAGTTATGGGTGAGTTTGAATTATGATTTTCTGATGATTACTTAAAATGCAACAACTCTTGTTGACTGTCCGGACGATTTGGCTGCTGTGTGGGCGTATGTTTCGTTGCCAGGCAACCTTTTTTTATCGCTGCTTACGATTACTATACTACTAGTATTGATGTCGCTTGATTTTTTGGCAGATTTAAAATCATTTGCGATTTGAGGATATATGTGTATTAAACTTACAAATGGCCGACATTAGGGTATAGCATGTGGTGTACTAAACTGACGTTTAATTCGGCACTAAAACTGCTAGAAATAAAAGCTAGCAAACAAAACCGTTCAATAAATACTTTTATTGTGTATTGTATACCTGTATTTTCTGATTTTGCGTTAAGAGGTCAAAGGTTGGCATGTCATAAAATACTATCTATAGTTCGTTTTTTATTTCTATTGTGTTTTGTCTATTGTGAGAATTTAATAATAAATAATCCATAATCTGACTGTATTGGTAAAAATAAACGCCTATTTAATACAAGCTACATAGTATACTACACTGAGTTATTCAGGCCCGGGTTTTTTGTGAGTTGCTGTTAACTATATGATTGAAGGTTTATAACACAACAGGGCTGCAAATCAATTTTACTTCAATCACAAATGTTGGTGCATGTTTTATTATCGTCTTTCAAAGTTGGTGCTGGTCTTTCTCCGCATACATATATAGTGTTTATAAATATTATGTTTGATTTATAAGCACTAACATCGACGCCAAGAGATTTTTTAACCATCAAATATTTGTAATTTACTGTCTAAATAGCACTCTCCATTTCCCTATTTTTTAAGAAAAGAAAATCCCTCATAACACACTGCATTTCCTATGCCCGTCTCCATTAGCCCAGGGTGAAGCAGAAATGTAGGAAGTTAAACCCCATTCCATTTCTTATATAGACTAATGCAGGTAGGATGTGTCCAGAAAAATCGGACAACTGATGACTAACTACATTCAATAAACTCAAATAATACCTAATTTCGATTGTGGCATTTAATACGGACCTGAGCCACATTGATTTAGTTAAAGGGACAATAACATTCTTGCTGGCTTGGTAGATCCAGAAAATAAATAATACCCTTATTCTAAGTGCTAGATGTTTAAATGTCCTACCTGTTGTGTAAATTATCCATTACAACCTATTTTATTTGTCCAGAGGGTTCGAAAATATTTTAAAATCCAAGTCACATTTGAAAAGGTTTACGTCAGACTTTTCAAATCAATTGGTTGAATTTTTCCAATTTTTTAAACTAGGTGTGTTAAGATGAAATTTATATCATCATTTAAGTGGAATATTCTAAAATAATACGATTTGTTGACCAGAATGAAGATTGGGACATATTTTTCAGTTAAAACAAGAGTGTTATTGGGGCTTTAAATAAAGTATTGGAAAGTAAATGTATGTGTTATTTTTATCATTTGGGTTTCGAAAGAGTCAGTAGATACCATTACAGACTGTCATCTTAAAAAAAAATAATATCAAAATTCATCAGACATGAATACAAAAATACTTTAGATATAGGATTCCATGTATTGTTTCAACTGTTACCCGCAGTCATTTTATTATTGAACTTCAATATAAGAACATCGTTTTCATTAGCCCGGTTGGAGCAGAACAATAGGACGCTAAACCCCATTTCATTCTTTCATTCATTCTCAGAATTGGGGGGGGGGGGGCGATAGGGTTTAAACCTAGCTATAAAGTCGCTGTCTACCAGACAATGTGTTCCTGGGTTAGGTTTAGGATCACCAAGTCTCTAAAAGAACTGGCGGACAGAAGGGCTTCTGCTTATTGCGCTAAGCCTTTATGTAGTCTACACTGGTTAAAATGTAGAAAGAATGAAGACAACCAGTACAAATACATGTTTTAGGTTATAAATATAAAACAACAATAGCTATTGTTGATCATGTGAATCTATATTAAACTAGAATCTTGTCTTAATATTGTTGTGCTTGAACTATTAACTTCGAATTAGAATTTAATATGTAATAGATAAATAGATATTAGTTTGACAAATGCATTCACTCATAGAAATTTATCATACTCGTTCATATTTTGTTTGACTATTAAAAGAAATTAGAAGACTGCTCGTGGGAGCTTTCTGTTTATTTGTTTTTGTGTTTGTTTGCATTTTAAAAGCTTTTTTTACATGACAACTGTATTTATGATTCCCCTTTATTTACAATTTTATATATTGTTTGACATGATGACTGTCAGTTTGGCATCTGCCAAATCATCCCGTTTTATATACAGATCATCATTTATTGACATGTGAAATGCTCCAGTACCCGAATAGGGGAATCGTGTGTTCGGGAAACTGTGTGCATAACCCGATTCCTGCACGATATTACACGAACGTTTATAGCAAAAGTTTTGAATTGTACTTCAGAATTGAAAGCAATTTTTAGTGGGCGAATGTCTACTAGTTATCATACATATTATAATCATTATATTGACTATAATTTAGCTACCGCACAAAATTAAATCCCTCATTTTGGGACTAATATTTAAAACAACGTTATTATTAAGTCTGAATAACATGTAACGTCCCTATACCCTTCTCGAGACAGGATTTACAATCAGCCGATTCCCATTACAGGAACAACCATAATTGTAGAATTATACAATTACATGTGTCAGTTTACAGACAGTGTCACACTGTTATTGTCACATAGCACACTGTATGTCCGGCATCGTGTTAGCACAGTCGGTGCAGAAAGTAGGACGTCAAATTCCATTGCATTTCTAAAGTTTACAGAAGTGTTAAATTGTGCGATTCTTACCTGACTGTTATTCAGTTCCAAATCCAGAATTTTCGCAGTTGAGAAAGCTGTCTGTAGGTACAACAATTGCTTAATCTGTGCAGATTTGTGTAAGATTTCTCAGTTTATTTTTTGCTCATTACAGTACAGTATTCAAATGAAAGTTCAGATTACAAAATCACTTTATTCGCGAATTTTAGTCTGGAATTTTTGAATATTTTTGTTTGATCTCTTCATATAACGTAGGCCTATTAAATTCAAAAGTAGGTTCTTTATAAATTCTTCTTCAAATTCGATCAAATTATCTGCTGCTCCTCATAGTCTATACTGCAGTCGATAATCCACTATATTTCACACCCGTCCTTCCGTTTATCCGCCTTAAGTCTGATGATAATCCGCCACAAGTATGAAGTTGAAGTACTTGAGTTAAGTTTGTTAATCTACAGTTAGTCTATTGACTAGTCTAATATAAATCGACTTTGTAGCCTATACCTGTGTCCATATCTGTCACTAGGCTGACATACAATATCTAGCCTACCATACACAAACACCATTCACTTTAGCCCAGAAAGGGATATAGCTGTATGGGGGAGAGACTACGCCAAACATAATTTCCTATAATTTATTATACGAACACTTTACGTCTACATATTGAGAAGAACAAACAAAAGTATTGTTAATGAGTGCTATGCAAACAATGCCCATTTTGATACGCCACGTTCACACATAGTGTTATCTTCACACAGACGCATGTAACATAGAAACTAATTCAAAAATAACATTAAGATTAAGATATTTCTACGTGTAATATCTGAAGTCTGTTACGTCCATGTTCGTACGCGATATTATCAAATAACTGGTCTGATTCCGATTTCTAGCCCAGGGGCAAATAACTCGTCTGAAACCGATTCTCTTTCGGTAGATATAATATCAAGGTGAGAAACGAGTTGGAATTAAATAATTGGGATCAATGTTCACTATTCTCGAGATTTCCGTCAACCAGTGGCAATACTCAGTAAATTTCGCTAGGTAGACGATCAAAATAAATGAAATGCTATGTTGTGATGTAAATGTTGTCTTTCAACGAACATTCAACCATTAGGCTATAAACATTACTCGTGGACCTGAACGTACCCCAACCCCAGCATGCATAAACAAACACGCGAAGCATTGCCGCCACTCAAATCATTGCATGCGTCTAAATAAGCAGATAAATTTAGTCCCAGAGCTTTTTATTTGATAAAAATTGTCGGGTAATTCCCCAGACCTCACGCCCAACTCCACACTGTCTCCACCATGGACTCAACGCTGCCCAAATTATTTAAATTCCATAGCATGCTATAGTGTCGGATAAACTATATTCAGTCATCAACGCATGTGTTTAAATGACTATTGTACAGACATTGCTAGTGTAAACAATGAAATTAAACTGATAATATGATATATGGGATGGCATGTGTCAATATCATTTTATTGACGGACAGCTTTGAACACACCGCAGATTGTATGCTATAAAAAGACACTGCTTTATCATAAACTTATAGATTTCGGGCCTACTGTTTACACCTAAAAGAAAAAAATACATTTGATTTCAAGGAGATAACTTTCAGTCCAAAAATGGTTAAATTCCGTTCAGGATCCACAACGATGTGACCAATTAAAAATTCTATTGATATAACGATCTATGTAACAAGCCCGGTGTCATATATATTTGTCATGAACAAAATTGACGGACCGTTTTTAAAATCAATCGAATTCAAGTAATTTTAGACGACTGAAAAATGCTGTAAACATTGCCGTGTTAGTGTTATAGGAATAATATCAAACCATTTGTTTGTCCCGAAATGACCCAGTTTGTGTCGAGTGGACGTTAAGTCCCCCCCTCCCCTCTTTCTCTCTCACTCTCAAATTCAGAAAAGTCTATTAGATTGACCAAAGCTGTCCAATGAAAGAAAATAAATACACAAATTGCAGTTATCAGGGAGTATCGCTTTAACTATTCTGTATGTTTACAATGTTGATTACATTCTGTCAATCAATAACACAAGTAATTGGATTTTATTGTTTTTTAGATCTCATCTTTCGTTATCTAAATATCGGATTAATAAACCAACAGAAATCCGTTTTAATTCTCTGAGAATTCGCAAATTGTTTTCCATAAATTTTAATAGTACTGTGTAAGTCATGTAAGTAGTTTCGACGCTGCAATTTCATTTCATTTAAATTTTAATTTCCACGTCATTTGAAAAATGATTACACGTTTGTCTCCAACAAACTTTCTGCGAATTAGAGAACATAGATTATATTTTTAGATTATGTCATCTGAAATTTAACTGTACCGAATAAATAACCATATCTGTCAAAACTTATGAATGAAAATTCAACTTAAGGGAGATAAATCCACCGATATACCCATCACACTTTTCTAATGCAGACGAGAATTCGCCAGGATAGTGGCGTTACGCCAATTACGGACTATTCCAAATCAGATTTCCAACTTCCAGGGGATCCTTAACGTTCAGCCAATGATTTACACGAAACCCCACTAACAAGGGAAAAAAAGACCGGAAAATGATTTTTATGCGATTTTATTGGCGATTTTTAGCCCTTTAATTTTGGAATTTACCTTCCGGAAATACGTCAGTAAACGATAAAAGTACATTTATTTTTGAAAAACAACACATTTGTCACTGGTACACTATAAATAGATTACCGTAAAACGTTACTTTTTATAGGGATTAACTTAATTTTTGATAATAATTGCCTAAAGGTCATTTTACACGATCCTACATTTGTTCAAGAACATCATCCAGCATTTGAAGGATGATGTTTACACCATACAACATTTAGTAAATATGTTCAAGATGGTTGATAGATGTTTTACGGATTTGGGAGGGAAAACTCACAATTTTTTAGAGAAATCTCACTTTTTCGTCACAGAAGGCTGCTTTCCATTGGGACTGTAAAAATCGCGTGTTTGGGCAAAGCAGTGGATACAGAGGAGTGGGGTGAATGGTGATGGTACATATCATTCCCTCCTCAAGGAACTGACGAATGAAAATCACATATTCAAAAAAAAAAAAAAAATTCCTTCAGAAGGATGTAGCCACTTTTGAAAAACTACCAAATGTAAGTCAAGACACTAATTTTGACATCGTGGTCTAACTGGTCTTGCCTTGGGATGTTGAGACCGCTGTTTTATTCACTGTCATGTGATCAATACACCACGTGACCCAATACACCACGTCAAGGACATGGACACTGTCCTAATGACATAGGATGGCCCGTTTGTGGAAATTTCCTACACGGAAAGATGGACTCGAAACATCGAAGTACTAAAGCCTAGGAGACTATAAATATCCATCGCACGTGCAATTATCTGTACACATCTATCAACTATTACAGCTGTATTAAAAACATATTGGTGACGATTCTGAATAGCGGTAAAATTGAGCTTTATGGTTATTGCAGCAGCTTTAGAAATTATGTTCGTTTTATTTTTAAAATTGCTTTATCATTAACTGTACCGTTAGGGGCGGCACCTTTTGGTTTAGTACAAGGTTCTTAAAAGAATTGTTGAATTGCCTACCGCGCCTGTTTCTAAATTCATCCCATCTTTCTGTTATTTATCGTAAAAAAAAGTATTCTTGATTACCCCAGCCTGTCAATAATACGTTGAATGGTCGGTAGACTGGCTAAGGTAGACTAATGTCAAAACAAGGGCATGTAACCTAAGTGCCCGGATGTTAAGGCCGACGCCTGTAACCATCTTCCAGTGTATTATTTACAGATGGTTAAATGGTCATACCTTATTAAGTACAACATGGCCGTTTATTTAAGGGTTGGTATATATATATATATATATATATATAAACCAATTGAAAGGTTATCTACTTCGACAGAATTATCCCATTAAGCTTATTTTGGATGCAAACAAAAAAGCCCTCTCCCTTGATCAGACAAAATTAAGAGCACCAAAAATTTACGAAACTGTTCCAACAAATAAGGAAATAGCGTTAGTTACAACTTTCAACCCATCACAAGAGAGGGGTAAATTAATATATGACAAACACTGCCATATTCTTCAAAATAGCGAAAAAATGAGCCAAATTATAAATCAAACCACAATAATTAACAGTCTTAAACAACCACATAGTTTACGAACAATGTTGACATCTTCAAAATTTGATTCTATATCTCCTACACCCACAGTTTCTAAATGTAATGATAATCGATGTTTAACATGTAATGATATTATCGAAGGGTCGTTTATCACTGTCACAAATCATCAAATATTTACAGTCAAACAAAATATGAATTGTAAATCAAATAATGTAATTTATTTGATGATATGTACAGGTTGTAAGGGTAGATACATAGGGAAAACAGAATTACAATTAAGTAGACGAATGAACCTCCATCGTTCTCAAATTAAAAACGCAGAAAATAGAACTATTCCTTTAAGCGAACATCTAGATCTCTGTGGCGGGGGTAAATACACGGTTTTCCCTATGTATAAATTAAATGTATCAAATCAAGCGCTATTAGAAATAAAAGAAAGCGCGTTCATACGGAAATACAATCCCGAACTTAATGTTAAAGTTTAACTCATGTATTTTATAAGCATATTTCATTACATAAATATGTATATTTCATTGTATATTAAACTGAATTTCAACGTAAATTGTTATTAACAGTAGTAACTCAACATATTGTAAACGTCGGATGTGACGTCTTTCTATTGTTAACATTTTTGTTTATATAGTTACGCTATCATATTAAAAAGTCTGAAGAGGTTCCGACGGAACTGAAAGCGCTAACTTTAAATATGTAGTCTGTTTTCTTTTCAAACATCTTATTTATTTTTATATATATATATATATATATATATATAAATATCGTGGTGTAATTGTCGAGATATTTGGAGATATTTATTTATTGTGGGTAACCCTAATCAATGTTCAAATTAATGTGCATTCTCGCAAAGCACCCAACATGTTCAAGCTTTTCCAAGCTTGTTCACAATAAAATTGTTTAAATTCTCACACACACGATAGGAAATTTTCCTACGAACATCATCCTACAAATGAACACGCTGGGTTATATGGCTATTCGTTCTAGAACACCGACTACCATATATGTTGTTTAATTGATGTAGATTACCCAGATAGGAATTTATATTGTATTTTGTATTAGTTTGTAAAAAATCAAAATATTGTCTTATATCTACAGTAGGGTTTAACAGGCGCTTTAGGGCATTTGTTTCTATTTGTGCCAAATGCGTATATTTATTATCTATTTATATATTATACATATATTTATCGACGTATTTTATGTTAAACGTCTATCTCCAATTGATTACACTGAAGGAAGCCCCCAACCCTCGTCCTCCCCGGTTCTATGTGTCATCAAGTCTAATCGAAACGTACGTGCATGTGGTTTTATAAATAGAACTCGGATCAAAAACCGAGTACCCGTGAAAATAATGGGAGTGCACGTAAAAAAAACCCCTTGAAAGTTGGAATTCGATAAGTAGGCCGTAGCGCCACTCTCCGGGCAAAATTTCCCCCCGTAGCACGCTGCATTGCATTTCATTAAAAATGTAACTACCCGGAATTCGTTAGAAGCTCACTCCACGTAACCCTATAGCCTAGATATTACATTGACAGTCATGCTTTATCGCAGCTTGTGGGGATGACGTTAATTATTAAGCTTTGGTGACTGAGTCTCACGAAGATAAATGCTGGCTCATGTTATATCCAATTCAATTCGACCCATGATCTCTCCGGACATAATATGTACATCATAATCACCCCAAAGACTACTTCGACTTGAAGTAAAAAATTCATAGCGACTGTCATCTATTATTTCGACAATCTCTTATTACAGGCTGGGTGGGTACCGGTTATATAGATGGCGTTGTCATCCGGGCGATGTGCCACAATGCAGCAATTCACGTCCAGTTTCATTTCATTTCTAGGTCTCACCACTTTAAATCCGATAAAATATCTTGCAAACGAATCCTTAGTGGGGTGTTTTTCTACAGGCTACATATTAAGCTAACGGGTGGTGCATGTTCAATCATATCATCCCCGCCTCAAGGAACAGATGAACGAAGACCGGGCATCCAATAAACATTTCCTTAGGATGGATGTAGCCACTATTGAAGAATTACAAATTACATCGAGACACTAATTTCGTCATGGTGGTCTAACTGGCGTTGCTTTGTAATGTAGGGACTGTCATTTAATTGATTGTCACGTGACCTAATACACCACGTTGACCAGAGATGTATTCTCATTAGTTCAAGGCTAACACCTGAAAGCAATTTGGAGCAGTTTGTTGTCACTGACACGATCTAATTTACACGGCTTAATGTGGAAACAATGATAGTAAACCAATTAGGTTCTCTAATTTTGAGGTTACCTCGATAATCCAGTCCGATCTTCCGGAATAGAAGTAATATACTGCCTAATATTCTCGTATTTTTAATCCGAGCACGAAATAACTTAGCCAGTTAGTGATATCGACTGTATTCTAAGCATATTATCGTACGGAAGTGCATAGGGGTCATGGAAAATTATGTAGAAAACCTCGAGATTATCCCATCCTGTGATACTTTCTCGAGATCCCAATTTAATGTTCTGATATTTCTCTGAAGATTATCCCATCGTATGTTAACGATCTCGAGAATTCACCTTAATATTCTCGGAATCTTGACATCCTGTGTAAATTTCTTGGGGAGCTTGAGTATTTTTTTACTGCTTTTTTTTTAGTGAGATTATGCGGGATTTCGAAGACATTAAACTGGGATCTCGAGAAAGTATCACAGATCCACAGGATCTCGAACTCTTCTACAAAAATTTGCATTACACCTATACGCTTTCGTGGCAAATAACTTCTTTTGTTCTGATTTTTTTCATGGATGTTGTTAACAGGAATATAGCTATGTCTTTAAAGATAAAAACTATTTTCAAGATGTCCAACATTTCGTCTTGCGAGTTTGAATAGTTTTGTGAAAGTACAGTGTTGGGTAACATTCTTGTATCTCTGTATAAACTATACACATATACTATTCAAAAAAACTAGGGGATATTTGATTTTGGGGGCATAATACTAAAATATGCAAATGCCTACGAAAAAAGTCACTCTAGAACCTAACAGAAGAAACATTTCCAGTTACATGTGACGCCCAAACGCACCAATAGCTACCGCAGGTGATGCTTGGGATCATCATGGGGGTCCAACCAAAGATTTGCACGACTCTGACTTTGAATGTTACAGTCATTGTGGCATTAAATTCCAGGGTGGAAACATCAGTTTAATTGTTTTAGTGACCAGAAAACAAATTTTGATATGCCTCGGCTTACCCAAAATGAAAGGTTACGTGTCCTTGGCATGCTACAGATCGGCACAACACAGGCGGTTGTGGCGCGGACGATGAATGTTTCTCAGTCTGTCATAAGCAGGCTATGGTCCAGATACCGTGATACACAATCTGTACAGGACAGGCCACGCTCAGGTCGACCAAGGGCGACAACTCAAGCCCAGGATCGATTTATCCGTACCTTGGCCTTGAGGAATCGTGTCATCACAGCAAATCAGATCAGCGCTCGTCTTCAAACAGACACTGGTGTGAGAGTGCGTGGCCAGAGGATTCGGAATCGACTGCATAGGGGTCACCTTCGCGCCCGACGTCCTCGCGTGATCCCTTGTTTGAGAGGTCATCACATTCAGGCAAGACGTCGTTGGTGTAGGGATCGTCAACACTGGGATAATCGACGCTGGAGCAATGTGATGTTTTCAGATGAGTCAAGGTTCACTGTTGATTTTTTGGACAGACGTTGGAGGGTGTGGCGTCGTCGAAACGAGCGCTTCCAAGACGTTAACGTCATCAGACATGATCGATTTGGGGGTGGTTTTGTTATGGTGTGGGGAGGCATCACTGTTGCTGGCAGAACGGCTTTACATGTTGTTGCAGGGCGTGTTACAGGCCAGTACTACCGGGACAACATCTTGGCAGTCCATGTTGTGCCGTTCGCACGACGTCATGGCCGCCGTTTCGTCTTCCAGGATGACAACACAAGATGTCACAGGGCCAGGATCGTTACAGGTTACCTCCAACAACAGAACATCACCACATTACCTTGGCCAGCACTGAGTCTGGGACATGCTTGGATCGAGGTTACGTCAACGTCAACAACGTCCTGCCAATGTCCAAGAACTTGCTGCTGCGTTGCAACAGGAATGGGACAATCTGGACCAAAATGACCTTAGACGTCTCATTAGGAGTATGCCACGTCGGACCAATGCTTGTTTGGCAAACAGAGGAGGATTTACCCGTTACTGACTTTGTTGTGATGCTGTGGTAACTTTGCTGTTTGACCCCGGGTATCATTTTATCCTTATAATGGTCAGTCTGTGCCTTACTTAGTCTAACGATCATTTGGAATAAATCGATGAATATGAACTTCATTTCATTTTGTCATTTGTTTCTTCGTCAGTTTCATTGGGTGACTTTAATAACACTTAAAAATCAAATATCCCCTACTTTTTTTGAATAGTATATATCAACATGTATCTATATAAACTAGACAAATCATGTCAATTTTAATTACATTAATATAAACATTGCCACTATACAAAATAGATTTACTGTTCTAGATAAGATGAGTATGGCTCTACCTGTCTCAATATAGCCTGTTCGATGAAAATTGGAACAATAACCTGTTTGCAGTGATAAAGAGAACAAAATGGAACTAATGTCCACTTAACCTATAATATGGTTGTGCGTAGCTAGCAGTCTTGAGCAGTTGAAAGAAAGAAGCGAGCCCGGTGAAAACTCACGATGTTCGTAAAACGACTCTGGTCTTTTGATTCAATTATAAAACATACACACGCATTAGAAATGAAATGAAATGAAATTGGGTTTTACGTCCCACTGTTTTACTCCGACTAGGTTAATGAAGACTGACATCCGCCATACAGTAAGCTATGGCCTACTCTTATATCGAATTACATCTGCCAACGGACCCTTTACGTGCTTGCCAATGTATACACGGTACCTCTCTGTATCACGTCCCACCCGAACAACTAGACAGTTGTTTTTGTCAGGTTCTCCTTAACTCACCACTGAAAAGGAGAAACCAAGCCGGAAAATCCCGATGCACTTTCTGAGTCAATGTAGCGATCAAACATGCAAGGTCCAGGAATAGCATGCCAGCGCCTAAATTAACCACAATGCCCCCCTCTCAACCACACACATTACACAACTCTGTCTTATATGCTTAGCTGAATAATTCCCGTTTCCTTGAAATTTGACGTACAGATGAGCAGGGGTGACGACAATATATGACCTACTAAAACTCTAATGGTGTGGTTTCGATTCCCCGGTTGTACGTGGCAAGGAGTAAGGTCGTCTCTCCATCCTCATGGACAAGGAGTAAGGTCGTCTCTCCATCCTCGTGTTCTCCGGGTTCCCCAATTTCCTCCCATTGCAAAAGACAAATTATTGAAAAAATGATAAAAATAGAATGCAATGTAAATTTTTCCCGATCATTGGCTTTACGGCTACTGTCTAGGGTTCTAAACATACACGCTAATGTGTAGACGAGGCAATGGTGGTTATTAGTCCCACTCGAACCACTAGACAGCGTTTCTTGCCATGCACTCCGAGCCAGGGTCTTACTGAGCTACAGTAGCTCATTCGACGAACCGATTAACGGGCAAAGGATGACGATAATATTGATAATCGACCCTGTTTAGTTCAGTTTGACACGAAAATAACCTATCTGCCTAGGGCTTGAATACTGATTAGCCAAACAACTCCTAATAATAAACACTGTACTTTCTAAACAGATAACATTTAGATTAGATTTTATTAGCAATTTTAGATCACTTTATTTATACAAATATTAATTTGGAGCACTGTTTGAAATATTGTGATTTTCTGAAAAGAAATGTCCCAGCAACACGAACACCTGCATAGAAATAAGCAATGCTGTGTTGAGATTAGAATAAAGAGTCGCATATTCAAAATCGCTATCGAATTATTTTATCCGCGATGTGGGACGGAGGGGGGGGGGCTGACAAAGATTTCTTGTAAATGTTGGCGGCACGCACGATAAAACTTGACAGTTGGAATTTGATGCTGCTGGAGCAAAATTTCCCCTAACACCGTAAGGTGTATACTCACTTTCATTAAGCTGCATTTCCTTTAGTACGGGTCAAGTCCGGCTCCGGTCCGGGAGCAGACATGGCACACGGCAGTTTGTGTATCCTTATATGCGGTTTTTCAAGCGGAGGGGCTCTCTCCTCAACACGGCACGTGTCTAAGAAAGGGCGAAAATTGAATTTCCCTACCTATTTTTAGCTTTTTACCGTGCGAGCTACCCAAACTGTGTTTCCTTGTGTGCGTTATGTGTGTTTATGAACACGGTTTCCATACGTTTCTGTACCGAACGCGACATGGTCCGTTTCGAAAAACCGTACCGGGTGCCGCATAGAGAACCGCATCCCCACTCGCACATAAGGAAACACTCTTACTAAAATTCTATGAAAGTGTTTTTTTTTCATATCCGCAAACGGACCGGATCCGTACTAAAGGAAATGCAGCTTTAGTCCGGTTGGTATATAGAAAAGTTTCCTCCGGGCACTCCGGTTTCCTCCCACTGCTAAAGACCCCTACACGCAAGCGAATTATTGAAATAAAATTAAATCCATATGTTAGTCCCGAAATAACCTAGTTTGTGTTGAGTGGACGTTAAACCCCATTTCTCTCTCTCTCATATAGAAAAGTCACACACAGACGTTTCATTCATTTGTCGTTGTAAAATATGCAATCTTAATGTATATAATGGTATATTAATCTTATTAATATATAAATTTACATACAAAATATAATCTATCTAATATATTTATCGACGAGTTAAACATCTTCTTAATCTACTTCAAAATATCGAATCTGTATGTACATTGTATATTAATTTTATCAAAATATAAATATACATACAAAATATGTTTATATTACCAAACGCCATTCTGATAAATTAAAATAGAAAATTACAACATTATGAGGACATAAAAGTACAATAATATATATATTTACATGTTTTGGTTCTATTAAAACAGTAACATTATTATACAATAAATATAGTAACATTAATCTGGGAGTTCGGTTTTACTCCAATACTTTACATTTCTGGTTAGCCATGGTATTAAACAATCATTTATCAGCATAGTATTAGTAAATATTGTGTTCAATACAGAGCATATACTCACACCTCTTCACTGTGTGGGATCAGTCACACCAGCTGCTTCTTAAAAACGCCATCTATTTTTATTTGCCTATAAGACATATATTTATATTACACGAAAACTGTTTACTGTCACCAGCCTTCATTTCATAATCAGTTATAATCAGGTTTTGTAAAAACGCACCATAAACAATGTGTATAGTTTTAAACTAACACTTTTAATCCGAATCCAAAAGTTTCACAGCGGCCATGGCGGCAAATCCTACACCAGCAATAAATATGTTCCATATACCACGACCGTGTTTAAAAGCCTCTTTCAATATTTCTAAGAAAGTCACATATAGAAATGTACCAGACGCCACTCCTTGGAGTACTGCTGCTGTCATGGTTTGTGCTGCTTCATTTATATTAGCAGACGTTACCAAAATTCCAAGACCTATCCCAATGGGTGACATTATAGAAAACAGTGCGATAAGAATTACTGCTGTTCGGAAACGTTGCATGTATGCCTGGAACAGTTGGAGACCAAGACAGAATGCTACCAAAGCTTTGTGTATGCTGATAGCAGCTAAAACCTGCCATACGTCGGTATCCAGGTCTTGAAGACCAATTGCCAAACCGTCAAAAATTGTATGGAAGGACAATGCGATCAGCAACAAAACTGCACGTACAGTAGATGTTTTTGCTAGTTGGTCAAAATCATGACCATGCTCACGATTATGTGTATGGTGGCGAATAGTTGTTACGTTAGTGCTAACAACTTCCTGAGTTGTTGGATGGGTCGAATGATTATCGCTGTTGTTGTCATTATTGAAGGTGCTAACATCGCCTGTGTACGTACGATTAACTAGAGTTATCCCATTTGATCTAGGAGGCTGTTCAGCTACGGAGCGCTTTGATTGATTTTCAGTAATAGCACCATAAGGTAGTGTACTAACAGGCAAGTGTGCATTTGAATCCCTAAAAGCTGGGTTTACTTCTCCGTCTGGGGCGGTCACTGTTGAATTTTGTTTCTGTTTCCCGTCTTCCAAAACGATGCTGGTTGATTCGTGCAGACATAGCTCAGCAACAAAATCCACAAACACAATGGCAAAAAATCCCACAGCGACTATTACTTCGAACAAAGGATATTTTATGTCCTCTATATCGTATAGTTTGAAAGCTTCCTCGAGTTCCTCTCTGCCTTCATCCATGAGATGGAGCAGACATGCTCCCAGAAATACACCCCCCAGAGAAAGCATTAAACACAGATAGGATTATTTCCCATCGTCTCCCAAGTCCCTGAGCTCTGTTTCTACGCTTAATAATGAAATATGGAAGGTTTCCTAATATAAAACAAATCACTAGTACTATTACCAGAGAAATCAATTTAGCTACTAAAATTGCTTCCATATTTGGTGTTGAACAATATTAGTAAAAGTAAGTAAATTTCACTGAAGCTATCCTCCTGGTAACTCTTCAATTTTGGCATAAATTCGTTGACATCGGTTTTCTGATCTTTTACATACTAATGTATGATGGACATTTGAGTTTGCTCTGTAGATACCTTGGCTATACCATCGGGGTTGTGTGCCTGAAAGTGAAAAAAGATCACATGTGTGAGCTTTTTATAAAACTCACAATGATAGCTATACGTGATGTTGGTATGACATAAAAGATAACAGAATTTGCAATGTGAAACATACATATCTTACAGACTTTGGTCGGTCACTTACACGTGAATCATCTGAGAAATGGGCAATCTGATATTAGTGATGTTGGTATGACATAAAAGATAACAGAATTTGCAACGTGAAACATACATATCTTACAGACTTTGGCCGGTCACTTACACGTGAATCATCTGAGAAACGGGCAATCTGATATTATGGTAGACTCAGCCTTCAAGTATCTCCATTTAACAATCGCTTTTTGACAGACTGTAGATATACATTTAAGAAATTACTATCTGGATAAATTAATTTCGCACCAAATATAAGATTTGAATTCAAGAATTTCAGTCAGTATCTTTTAGGTAAAATTAGTGGTCGATTGAATTTAAATTTCTTTCCACTCTTTATTTTTCTCTTCCAATATTATGGCAATCACCCCGACCTCGCAGCCTATCAAGCTGTTAGCAGAGAGACTGGATCATCTGGTCTATAAAATATCAAACATAATCTCGCTTTCACATAGCAAGTTTTCAAAATATGACAGTCAACATATTATTAAGTCACATTTTAAAAACACACAGGCGCGTTATCTTCCCAAACCTATTTCTAGATAACGCTACGAACACATTACAGGGTTGTTAAGTAACTTATATAACCCCAGATTTATATTTAGTCCATCTACCTTTCATACATAATATTTCTGTCAAATCACTACATTGATTTATTATAACAAAACTATTTTGACCTTGTTAAATCGCTGGTATTCAAATTAGACTGTATTCAGCCCCAACAATTGTAACCATTGCTGGGATATATCCATCTTTTATGGGTCACATGGGGTGACAATGGTATTCTACCCAAGTAAATAATAAATATATAAAAAATACTTACACAATATTAGCAATTGTTATTCCACTATGTCAGACTCTAAAACTAATGTCCCAATGCTCTTCGTTGACACTTGAAATCATTCTCACCAAATTGCAATTAAAGGAATTGTGGCTACATTTTCAAATGGATTACAATATGCAAATTCAGACTATTAGATTGATCAAAGCTGTTGAATAAATGAAAATAAATACACAAATTGCAGTTATCAGGGAGTATTGCTTTAACTATTCTGTATGTTTACAATGTTGATTACATTCTGTCAATCAATAACACAAGTAATTGAATTTTATTGTTTTTTAGATCTCATCTTTCGTTATCTAAATATCGGATTAATAAACCAACAGAAATCCGTTTTAATTCACTGAGAATTCGCAAATTATTTTCCATAAATTTTAATGGTACTGTGTAAGTCATGTAAGTAGTTTCGACGCTGCAATTTCATTTCATTTAAATTTTAATTTCCACATCATTTGAAAAATGATTACACTTTTGTCTCCAACAAACTTTCTGCGAATTAGAGTACATAGATCTTTATACGTTTAGATTATGTCATCTGAAATTTAACTGTACCGAATAAATAACCATATCTGTCAAAACTTATGAATGAAAATTCAACTTAAGGGAGATAAATCCACCGATATACCCATCACACCTTTCTAATGCAGACGAGAATTCGCCAGGATAGTGGCGTTACGCCAGTTACGAACTATTCCAAATCAGATTTCCAACTTCCAGGGGATCCTTAACGTTCAGCCAATGATTTACATGAAACCCCACTGACAAGGGAAAAAAAAGACCGGAACATGACCTTTCTCGCCTGGGAGTTCCGGGTAAGTAACCCAGCGATCCGAGGATCTCTTTTTAACAGTACCAGGAATTCTTGTATTTTAGCACTGGGCTTAATTTCGAATTTGACCATGTCAGTGAAAAAACATTTCTTCTGAAATTAAGCCCAGGGCTAAAATTCGAAAAGAGGTAAAAAAACAACAAACATTTGGGTTCTGTCTATAATTGTCACATTTAGTGTCCAAGAATTCACCTGCAATTGGAGTCCAATGAGTTTTAAAGATGTGAAACTCTCTCGTGGTACTAACAGGATAATGTTCACCAATTCGACGAGACTCCATCAATGTCAACAGATGTGGTTTGAAAATTTGATAGGGAGACCACTCTAAAATAAATTTTAAATTTAAACACAGGGGCTTAAATTCAAAACATAAACTCGTTATTAAGCCCATGGTCATAAAAATTGGAGGACTTAAATACGAGGATTCCCGGTACTATCCATTTGGCCTGGAATAATGACGTCACCTTTTTGTTATACTTCCTCTCTGCTCCCCCGAAGTGTAGGGGGATTTGTAAACACAATATTACCCAATACCACCCCAATACTACCTAAATTTACAATATTACCCAATACCACCCCAATACTACCTAAATTTAAAGATATATTTGGACTAAAAACATATTAAAACATATTAAATTAACATAATTATGCTCCAAATCCTTCTCAAAACATCCCGAAACCCTTACATTTTTAACCTGTATGTGCTTCATGAGTGTTTTTCAGGGAATGTAGTATTTTTCTTGTAAGATTGGATACCAAAATTGTCATACTTTTATTGGAAATAACCACAAGATAAATATTTTTCTGGGAACGTATCTTTAAGCAAATATCATCACACATTACCTAAATTCTTCAATTCATGGAAAACTTGAAAAATATGTATGGCAAAAGTGATTGTCAATGAGTGGCTATTCCAGTTACCGCCCTTGATAAACCAACACAACTATAGCTACTATCAGCAACAAATCCATATCTATAACATAATGGGTCAATGTTAACACAAAACGATAAAAGTACATTTATTTTTGAATAACAACACATTTGTCACTGATACACTATAAATAGATTACCGTAAAACGTTCCTTTTTATAGGGATTAACTTAATTTTTGATAATAATAGCCTAAAGGTCATTTTACACAATCCTACATTTGTTCAAGAACATCATCCAGCATTTGTAGGATGATGTTTACACCATACAACATTTAGTAAATATGTTCAAGATGGTTGATAGATGTTTTACGGATTTTGGAGGGATAATTCACAATTTTTGAGGGAAATCTAACTTTTCCGTCACAGAAGGCTGCTTTCCATTGGGACTGTAAAAATCGCGTGTTTGGGCAAAGCAGTGGATACAGAGGAGTGGGTGAATGGTGGTGGTACATATCATTCCCTCCACAGGGAACTGGCGAATGAAGATCACATATATTAAAAAAAAAAAAAAAAAAAAAAAATCCTTCAGATGGATGTAGCCACTTTTGAAAAACTACCGGATGTAAGTCAAGACACTAAGTTTGACATGGTGGACTAACTGATCTTGCCTTGGGATGTTGATACCGCTGTTTTATTCACTGTCATGTGATCAATACACCACGTGACCCTATACACCACATCAAGAACATGAACACTGTCCTACAATGCCATAGGTTAACCCGTTTGTTGAAATTTCCTCCACAGAAAGATAGACTCGAAACATCGAAGTACTAAAGTTTATGAGACTATAAATATCCATCGCACGTGCAATTCTGTACACATCTATCAACTATTACAGCTGTATTAAAAAAATATGGTTATTGCAGCAGCTTTAGAAATTATGTTCGTTTTATTTTTAAAATTAACTGTACCGTTCGGGGCGGCACCTTTTGGTTTGGTACAAGGTTCTTAAAACAATTGTTGAGTTGCCTACCGCGCCTGTTCCTAAATTCAATCCAGCTTTCTGTTATTTATCGTAATAAAGTAGTCTTGATTACCCCGTCCTGTCAATAATACGTTGAATGGTCGTCAGACTGGTTAAGGGAGACTAATGTCAAAACAAGGAATGTTCAAATTAATGTGCATTCTCAAAAAGCACCCAACATGTTCAAGCTTTTCCAAGCTTGTTCACAATAAAATTGTTTAAATTCTCACACACACGATAGGAAATTTTCCTACGAACATCATCCTACAAATGAACTCGCTGGGTTATATGGCTATTCGTTCTAGAACACTGACTACCATATATGTTGTTTAATTGATGTAGATTACCCAGATAGGAATTTATATTGTATTTTGTATTTGTTTGTAAAAAATCAAAATATTGTCTTATATCTAGAGTAGGGTTTAATAGGCGCTTTAGGGCATTTGTTTCTATTTGTGCCAAATGCGTATATTTATTATCTATTTATATATTATACATATATTTATCGACATATTTTATGTTAAACGTCTATCTCCAATTGATTACACTGAAGGAAGCCCCCAACCCTCGTCCTCTCCGGTTCTATGTGTCATCAAGTCTAATCGAAACGTACGTGCATGTGGTTTTATAAATAGACCTCGGATCAAAAACCGAGTACCCGTGAAAATAATGGAAGTGCACGTAAAAAAAACCCTTGAAAGTTGGAATTCGATGAGTAGGCCGTAGCGCCACTGTCCAGGCAAAATTTCCCTCATAGCACGCTGCATTGCATTTCATTACAAATGTAACTACTCGGAATTCGTTAGAAGCTCACTCCACGTAACCCTATAGCCTAGATATTACATTGCCAGCCATGCTTTATCGCAGCTTGTGGGGATGACGTTAATTATTAAATAGCATAATGCAAGAGAAAAATCTGCTTATTACAGGTCTTTCATTAGGCCTGAGATTTTATCTAAATAATCAATTAGACATTAATTAACATATTCAGACCATAATAAACTCTTAAAGTGAAGGCTAGCCTTCGATGTTGGCGGATTGAATTCCTATATGCCGCTTAATGGCCGTTGATAATTAAATCAATCAAGTGGATAATCGAGACTATGCTGTTTATATTAATGATTTGAGTAATGATGGTCGAGGCTATGTGAATATTTCAAACGTTTTTTTCTCGGCTAATAGTTGACCAATATGATTGAAATTTTCAGCAAAATACCTTTACACTATCTAGATTTTAACTATTATAGTGAGAACTGTCATCTCTTTATCTTATCTCCCATAATGTAGCTTTAAGCTTTGGTGACTGCGTCTCACGAAGATAAATGCTGGCTCATGTTATATCCAATTCAATTCGACCCATGATCTCTCCGGACATAATATTATGCACATCATAATCACCCCAAAGACTACTTCGACTTGAAGTAAAAAAATTCATAGCGACTGTCATCTATTATTTCGACAATCTCTTATTACGGGCCGGGTAGGTACCGGCTATATAGATGGCGTTGTCATCCGGGCGATGTGGCACAATGCAGCAATTCACGTCCAGTTTCATTTCATTTCCAGGTCCCACCACTTTAAATCCGATAAAATATCTTGCAAACGAATCCTTAGTGGGGTGTTTTTCTACAGGCTACATATTAAGCTAACGGGTGGTGGGTTGTGCATGTTCAATCATATCATCCCCGCCTCAAGGAACTGATGAACGAAGACCGGGCATCCAATAAAAAATTTCTTAGGATGGATGTAGCCTCTATTGAAGAATTACAAATTACATCGAGACACTAATTTTGACATGGTGGTCTAACTGGCCGTGCTTTGTAATGTAGGGGCTGTCATTTAATTGCTAGATTGTCACGTGACCCAATACACCACGTTAGCCAAAGATGTATTCTCATCAGTTCAAGGCTAACACCAGAAAGCAATTTGGTCATTATGATCGCAGTTTGTTGTCACTGGCACGATCTAATTTACACGGCTTAATGTTGAAACAATGATAGTAAACCAATTAGGTTCTCTAATTTTGCGGTTGCCTCGATAATCCAGTCCGATCTTCCGGAATAGAAGTAATATACTGTCCTGCCTAATATTCTCGTATTTTTAATCCGAGCACGAAATAACTTAGCCAGTTAGTGATATCGGCTGTATTCTAAGCATATTATCGTACGGAGGTGTATAGGGGTCATGGAAAATTATGTAGAAAACCTCGAGATTCTCTCATCCTGTGATACTTTCTCGAGATCCAAATTTAATGTTCTGATATTTCTCTGGATATTATCCCATCGTATGTTAACGATCTCGAGAATTCACCTTAATATTCTCGGATTCTTGACATCCCGTGTAAATTTCTTGAGGAGCTTGAGTATTTTTCTACTGCCGATTTTCTGCTCTTCGCTTCGTTCCGTAATTGTCCCCTTTTCAAAATCCTTGTTAACACAATATAAGCTACAGTTTATTTTCAACGGACTTTGTTTTCCAATGTGGTGTGAAGAATCGGGTGTATCTGTTTCCCAGGGTTACCCCCCTTGTCCATAAAAGTTGTTGATGTGATTGCGGTTAAACTTTCGTCAGTTGATTTTTTTTTTCAAATATGGGGTGATCAGAGGATGGACCATATCGATAGCCATCGTTCCGTGACTTCCTGTTCCCTTAATACAATCCTCTCTCCGAAATCCTTCTTAACGTCATGCACTTTTTAAAGTATTTCTTTCTAATTTGATGCGGAGCAGCGGTCAATGAGGGAATGAACTCTATTAATATTTAGTGCACAGCAGTCTTATGTTCCGGACTTACTCTCCATTTACCAAAAATCGTGTTAACGTCATAGAGAAATGAAATGAAATGGGGTTTAACGCCCTACTCTTTTGCACCTAATCTGGGCTAATGGAAGACGGGCATATGTCATACAGTGTGCTATGAGGGAAATTGTGCCCGGGCAGCGGCGCTACGGCCTACTCTTATATCGAATTCCAACTGCCAAGGGATCTTTTACTTGTACTCCAATGTACACGGGACCTCGGTTTTTCGTCCCACCCGAACGACTAGGCAGCTGTCCTTGTCAGGCCCTCCTTCTGCATCACTGACAAGGGGAAATCACGCCGGAAAATCCAAATGAACTATCTCGGCCAATGCAGGGATCGAACACCCGACCGCCAGTCTAGCGAACCAGCGCCTTATCCACTTAGCCACCGTTATCCCCCAACGCCATAGAGCCGTAAACCTTAAATGGATTTTCAAAATGGAGTGTTACGCGACAAGGATGAAGCCTGTTGATTTTCAGCAATGCGAGACTTGTTGTTATAGAGATATGTTATTATGAACATGATTATATTTCTTTGAATTGCGAACTTACTTCTTAAATTTTATGGGTTACGTTGTACTGAAAATTTCATTTTTTGCATGGTTTTCAGATAATATTTTTTTTTATTAAAATGCAGCTATTTTGAATTACAGCTTTCTTGAATACAGCGGGAGTGAGATTATGAGGGATTTCGAAAACATTAAACTGGGATCTCGAGAAAGTATCACAGATCCATAGGATCTCGAGCTCTTCTATAAAAGTTTGCATTACCCCTTATACGCTTTCGTGGCAAATAACTTCTTTTGTTCTGATTTTTTCATGGATGTTGTTAACAGGAATATAGCTGCTATGTCTTTAAAGATAAAAACTATTTTCAAGATGTCCAACAATTCGCCTTGCCAGTTTGAATAGTTTTGTGAAAGTACAGTGTTGGGTAACATTCTTGTATCTCTGTATAAACTATACACATATATCAACATGTATCTATATAAACTAGATAAATCATGTCAATTTTAATTACATTAATATAAACATTGCCACTATACAAAATAGATTTACTGTTCTAGATAAGATGAGTATGGCTCTACCTGTCTCAATATAGCCTGTTCGATGAAAATTTGAACAATAACCTGTTTGCAGTGATAAAGAGAACAAAATGGAACTAATGTCCACTTAACCTATAATAAGGTTGTGCGTAGCAGTCTTGAGCAGTTGAAAGAAAGAAGCGAGCCCGGTGAAAACTCACGATGTTCGTAAAACGACTCTGGTCTTTTGATTCAATTATAAAAAATACACACGCATTAGAAATGAAATAAAATGAAATGGGGTGTAACGTCCCACTGTTTTACTCCGACTAGGTTAATGAAGACTGGCATCCATACAGTAAGCTATGGCCTACTCTTATATCGAATTACATCTGCCAAGGGACCCTTTACGTGCTTGCCAATGTATACACGGTACCTCTGTATTACGTCCCACCCGAACAACTAGACAGTTGTCTTTGTCAGATCCTCCTTAACTCACCACTGAAAAGGGGAAACCAAGCCGGAAAATCCCGATGTACTTTCTCGGTCAATGTAGAGATCAAACACGCAACATCCAGGCTAGCAAGCCAGCATCTAAGTTAACCACAATGCCCCCCCCCCTCTCAACCACACACATTACACAACTCTGTCTTATATGCTTAGCTGAATAATTCCCGTTTCCTTGAAAATTTAAATTTGACGTATAGATGAGCAGGGGTGGCGACAATATATGACCTACTAAAACACTAATGGTGTGGTTTCGATTCCCCGGTTGTACGTGGCAAGGAGTAAGGTCGTCTCTCCATCCTCATTGGTGTTCTCCGGGTTCCCCAATTTCCTCCCATTGCAAAAGACAAATTATTGAAAAAATGATAACCATTACAAATAAATAGAATGCAGTGTAAATTTTGCCCGATCATGGGCTTTACGGCTACTGTCAAGGGTTCTAAAACATACACGCTAATGTGTAGACGAGGCAATGGTGGTTATTAGTCCCACTCGAACCACTAGACAGCGTTTCTTGTCATGCACTCAGAGCCAGCGTCTTACTGAGCTACAGTAGCTCATTTGGCGAACCGATTAACGGGCAAAGAATGATGATAATATTGATAATCGACCCTGTTTAGTTCAGTTTGACACGAAAATAACCTATCTGCCAATGGTGGTTATTAGTCCCACTCGAACCACTAGACAGCATTTCTTGTCATGCACTCAGAGCCAGCGTCTTACTGAGCTACAGTAGCTCATTTGACGAACCGATTAACGGGCAAAGAATGATGATAATATTGATAATCGACCCTGTTTAGTTCAGTTTGACACGAAAATAACCTATCTGCCTAGGGTTTGAATACTGATTAGTCAAACAGCTCCTAAAGATAAACACTGTACTTTCTAAACAGATAACATTTAGATTAGATTTTATTAGCAACTAATCTCAATTTTAGATCACTTTATTCACACAAATATTAATTTGGAGCATTGTTTGAAATACTGTGATTTTCGGAAAAGAAATGTCCCAGCAACATGAACACCTGCATAGAAATAAGCAATGCTGTGTTGAGATTAGAATAAAGAGTCGCATATTCCAAATCGCTATCGGATTATTTTATCCGCGATGTGGGACGGAGGGGGGGGGGCTGACAAAGATTTCTTGTAAATGTTGGCGACACGCACGACAAAACTTGACAGTTGGAATTCGATGCTGCTGGAGCAAAATTTCCCCTGACACCGTAAGGTGTATACTCGATTTCATTAAGCTGCATTTCCTTTAGTACGGGTCAAGTCCGGCTCCGGTCCGGGAGCAGACATGACACACGTCAGTTTGTGTATCCTTATATGCGGTTTTTCAAGCGGAAGGGTTCTCTCCTCAACACGGCACGTGTCTAAGAAAGGGCGAAAATTGAATTTCCCTACCTATTTTTAGCTTTTTACCGTGCGAGCTACCCAAACTGTGTTTCCTTATGTGCGTTATGTGTGTTTATGGACACGGTTTCGCATGCGTTTCCGTACCGAACGCGACATGGTCCGTTTCGAAAAACCGTACCGGGCGACGCATAGAGATCCGTATCCGCACTCGCACATAAGGAAACACTCTTACTAAAATTCTATGAAAGTGTTTTTTTTCCTTAACTGCAACCGGACCGGACCCGTACTAAAGGAAATGCAGCTTTAGTCCGGTTGGTATATAGAAAAGTCAGACACAGACGTTCCATTCATTTGTTGTTGTAAAATATGCAATTTAAATGTATATAATGGTATATTAATCTTATAAATATATAAATTTACATACAAAATATATCTATCTAATATATTCATCGACGAGTTAAACATCTTCTTAATCTACTTCAAAATATCAAATCTATATGTACATTGTATATTAATTTTATCAAAATATAAATATATATAAAAAATATGTTTATATTACCAAACGTCATTCTGATAAATTAAAATAGAAAATTACAACATTATGAGGACATAAAAGTACAATAATAATATATATATTTACATGTTTTCGTTCTATTAAAACAGTAACATTATTATACAATAAATATAGTAACATTAATCTGGGAGTTCGGTTTTATTCCAATACTTTACATTTGTTGTTAGCCATGGTATTAAACAATCATTTATCAGCATAGTATTAGTAAATATTGTGTTCAATACAGAGCATATGCTCGCACCTCTTCACTGTGTGGGATCAGTCACACCAGCTGCTTCTTAAAAACGCCATCTATTTTTATTTGCCTATAAGTCATATATTTATATTACACGAAAACTGTTCACTGTCACCAGCCTTCATTTTATAATCAGTTATAATCAGGTTTTGTAAAAACGCACCATAAACAATGTGTAGAGTTTTACCGGATGAAAATAGTGTCAATCTTTAAACTAACACTTTTAATCCGAATCCAAAAGTTTCACAGCGGCCATGGCGGCAAATCCTACACCAGCAATAAATATGTTCCATATACCACGACCGTGTGTAAAAGCCTCTTTCAATATTTCGAAGAAAGTCACATATAGAAATGTACCAGACGCCACTCCTTGGAGCACTGCTGCTGTCATGGTTTGTGCTGCTTCATTTATATTAGCTGACGTTACCAAAATTCCAAGACCTATCCCAATGGGTGACATTATAGAAAACAGTGTGATAAGAATTACTGCTGTTCGGAAACGTTGCATGTATGCCTGGAACAGTTGGAGACCAAGACAGAATGCTACCAAAGCTTTGTGTATGCTGATAGCAGCTAAAACCTGCCATACGTCGGTATCCAGGTCTTGAAGACCAATTGCCAAACCGTCAAAAATTGTATGGAAGGACAATGCGATCAGCAACAAAACTGCACGTACAGTAGATGTTTTTGCTAGTTGGTCAAAATCATGACCATGCTCACGATTATGTGTATGGTGGCGAATAGTTGTTACGTTAGTGCTAACAACTTCCTGAGTTGTTGGATGGGTCGAATGATTATCGCTGTTGTTGTCATTATTGAAGGTGCTAACATCGCCTGTGTACGTATGATTAACTAGAGTTATCCCATTTGATCTAGGAGGCTGTTCGGCTACGGAGCGCTTTGATTGATTCTCAGTAATAGCACCATAAGATAGTGTACTAACAGGCAAGTGTGCATTTGAATCCCTAAAAGCTGGGTTTACCTCTCCGTCCGGGGCGGTCACTGTTGAATTTTGTTTCTGTTTCCCGTCTTCCAAAACGATGCTGGTTGATTCGTGCAGACATAGCTCAGCAACAAAATCCACAAACACAATGGCAAAAAATCCCACAGCAACTATTACTTCGAACAAAGGATATTTTATGTCCTCTAGACCGTACATTATGAAAGCTTCCTTGAGTTCCTCTCTGCCTTCATCCATGAGATGGAGCAGACATGCTCCCAGAAATACACCCCCAGAGAAAGCATTAAACACAGATAGGATTATTTCCCATCGCCTCCCAAGTCCCTGCGCTCTGTTTCTACGCTTAATAATGAAATATGGAAGGTTTCCTAATATAAAAGAAATCACTAGTACTATTACCAGAGAAATCAATTTAGCTACTAAAATTGCTTCCATATTTGGTGTTGAACAATATTAGTAAAAGTAAGTAAATTTCACTGAAGCTATCCTCCTGGTAACTCTTCAATTTTGGCATAAATTCGTTGACATCGGTTTTCTGATCTTTTAAATACTAATGTATGATGGACATTTGAGTTTGCTCTGTAGATACGTTGGCTATACCATCTGGATTGTGTGCCTGAAAGTGAAAAAAGATCACATGTATGAACTTTTTATAAAACGAACAAAGATAGCTATTAGTGATGTTGGTATGACATAAATGATAACAGAATTTGCAACGTGAAACATACTTACAGACTTTGGTCGGTCACTTACACGTGAATCATCTGAGAAATGGGCAATCTGATATTAGTGATGTTGGTATGACATAAAAGATAACAGAATTTGCAATGTGAATCATACATATCTTACAGACTCTGGTCGGTCACGTACACGTGAATCATCTGAGAAACGGGCAATCTGATATTATGGTAGACTCAGCCTTCAAGTATCTCCATCTGACAATCGCTTTTTGACAGACTGTAGATATACATTTAAGAAATTCACTATCTGGATAAATCAATTTCACAACAAATTTAAGATTTTAATTCAAGAATTTCAGTCAGTATCTTTTAGGTAAAATTAGTGGTCGATTGAATTTAAATTTCTTTCCACTCTTTATTTTTCTCTTCCAATATTATGGCAATCACCCCGACCTGGCAGCCTATCAAGCTGTTAGCAGAGAGACTGGATCATCTGGTCTAAATAATATCAAACATAATCTCGCTTTCACATAGCAAGTTTTCAAAATATGACAGTCAACATATTATTAAGTCACATTTAAAAACACAGGCGCGTTATCTTCCCAAACCTATTTCTAGATAACGCTACGAACACATTACAGGGTTGTTAAGTAACTTATATAACCCCAGATTTATATTTAGTCCATCATACATAATATTTCTGTCAAATCACTACATTGATTTATTATAACAAAACTATTTTGACATTGTTAAATTGCTGGTATTCAAATTAGACTGTATTCAACCCCAACAACCCATTGCTGGGATATATACACCTTTTATGGGTCACATGGGGTGACAATGGTATTCTACACGAAAAAATCATATTCTAGCACGATATCTGATATGGCAATATTAATAGTTCAAGAACACACAGTGTTAGCGTTAGAACTAAAATCAATTTGCATCGTCACCAGTGCCAAGAATACAACAAACATTTGCCAACCCACCAACTCGACAAATAATCAGTGCCATATATTTTATAAAGATGGCTAGTCCGTATATCATGCCACTTCCAGCTATTATCCGTAAGTTTACCTAAGTAAATAATAAATATATACAAAATACTTACACAATATTAGCAATTGTTATTCCACTATGTCAGACTCTAAAACTAGTGTCCCAATGCTCTTCGTTGACACTTGAAATCATTCTCACCAAATTGCAATTAAAGGAATTGTGGCTACATTTTCAAATGGATTATTCCGTGTATTGTTCACCAACAAAAGAAAACTTGTAAATGACAAGTAAGAAACAAAACAGACAGTGTTATAATACATAAAGATGGGGCGATTCACATGACTTTAAGATAAGTAAAAAGCCTTAAGTGTCGTTACACAGCACGCATCCTAATCGTCAGTTTGTTTATCGTTAAGACAGGTTCACTGTTAACTACAAACTCATAAGTTGACCTTTATGGCAAAAAATGGCTGAGGTAATTAGATTTTAACGTGTTTTGTGACCCTAAGGTATATACGTAGCTAATTACGCGTACAGCTGTCAATCAGTAAGAGTTTTTAAAATTTATTAGTGGATCTTGGTTTAGTACATACTAAATCACAGTAATTAATTTTTACGCATCTTGTTATGAATATTTTAATCTACCAGTATATAAATATTTTTATGATAGTGATCTGTATAATTTATCTGGTCTACAAACCTATAGTTAAGATCAAAATTAATATCTCAGATTGGGTCAGTTCGATTAGTCGCAGGTCAAAACCGACCTCTTGACATAGCAATAACCTGTTTCCTTAGGGCTGGAGTCCTAATCAGTAATCGACTTCAATAGCCCGGATGGAGTAGAAAAGTGAACCGTTAAACACTATTTCATTTCATTTCACAAACTATGGAAGCCGGGAATTAACAGCGAGAACGCAAGAAGGCATAAGATAATAATTGCCTCGCCAAGAAACCCAGTCACCCCCTATTGGCCCCGTGTCTTCGTGCAAGACGAAATGTTGCCGCAACGGGATGTCGCGGGCTTTTTGGCTTTGCCTTCGCAGTTATTAAACGCGAAGCCAAGAAGGAGCGAAGTGATACCCATCGGCTTCCACACTAATTAGTCACATAACGTATCTGTATTTTGAATGACTATCAAACTCCAACGGATAAAAACAAACCAGCAAATAAATCAAAATTAGTGATAACTCAATGGATTAAAGAAAAAGCACTAGGTTGGCGCTGTAGAAATAAAAAAAAGAAGAGATTTGAGTTCGTTGTCATTGGAACAAATCAAAACACTTTGTATTCATCTTATCATTCGGTTTAAATTAGACATTACCCCATTAATCATGTGTTATTCAAGGATGTTATATTATTGAACATTTTCACCCATTTTCACATTTCGGAACGTCTTTGTTGTAGATAAACTTTATCTATACAAGTACTGTTTGTATGCTTGTAATCAGCTGAAATGATACACAATTGATTAGACGATGAGTTAAACATCTTTAATCTGAAATATCAAATTTATCTCTTTTTATCTATATTCAGCACTTCTTTGTTTACGGTAGATAAATAAATAAATAAATAAAAAAATACGCCATGTTTAAAAATATCAACTACTTTACTTCATTCTGATACACATCAAATCAACTTATTATTGTACAGATCTATATTTCGCTTCATTTTTTTTATACTTTCGATGGCCTACACAACATGAAGATCTGACAAATTGTTGCGGTAGGTCACGTCAAAGGTCATACGAGCGGCCTTTGACTTTATGACGTTAGAGATTTGATTAACCAACCAGCATTGACGTTACTAGTAGATTACCCACAATTCTGTGCAAAACACGCCTTATGCTCGCTGTAACAGACCGTTTGATTGGCTAATACCTTACACCACTCACACACGTCAATGATAAGAACTCTTCCAGATCCCAGTGTAGTAAAGACAAGTAAAACGAAATTTTGAACTATTAAAACGAAACGAAATCGGATCTGTGTTTTAATCAGACTGCAAATTATCATAAAGAAGCTATCGGCTCTTTATCGAGCGTCATTAAAATTAGATGCTATAACGTATGCGTATACAACTCTACATATAAAATGAATTTATTTTATTTTTTCCGGGAATTCAGCTTCGATCCAATACTTGCAACTGTTGTTTGCCTTGGGTGCTTGTTTCGTTTCAAACATTTGTTTTATTAGCAGGTATTGTCGAGTCTCGTGTTCTACATAGAGTCTGGTTATTCTTTCTGAAGCATCTAGTGCCACTTTACTACTTATGTCGTATGTCATATATTTCTTTCACGCTAGAGATGTCTACTCAGCTGTATTAACATCCGTAATTCGACTCGCAACAGATAATAGGCTATCTTACGAACATAGAAACACTATGGAGGATAAACTGTATTTAGAAAATTGTTTAAAACTGTTATACTGTATTTTGCAAATATCGTAATTTAGGCCCATGTAGTAAATTTACCTTAGAACTAGAGTGCTGCCTATTTTCACCCCTTACAGAAATGGTCAGTTTTAAATTAAACTACGACAGCACTTTTAATCCGAATCCAAAAGTTTCACAGCGGCCATGGCGGCAAATCCTACACCAGCAACAAATATGTTCCATATACCACGACCATGTGTAAAAGCCTCTTTCAATATTTCGAAGAAAGTTACATATAGAAATGTTCCAGACGCCACTCCTTGTAGCACTGCTGTCGACATAGTTTGTGCTGCTTCATTTATATTAGCTGACGTCACCAAAATTCCAAGACCTATCCCGATTGGGGACATGATAGAAAACAGCGCGACAAGAATTGCAGCCGTTCGGAAACGTTGTGTATATGCCTGGAACAGTTGAAGACCAAGACAGAATGCTACCAAAGCTTTGTGTATACTGATAGCAGCTAAAACCTGCCATACGTCGGTATCCATGTCTTGAAGACCAATTGCCAACCCATCAAAAATTGTATGGAATGACAATGCGATCAGCAACAAAATTGCACGTACGGTGGATGTTTTAGTTAACTGGTCTATATGGCCATGGTGGATTTTGTTTGTAACGTTAGATCTGGCGACTTCTTCTGTTATTGAAGGAGCTGTAGGAACATCACTGCTGTTATTATTACTGTATACGCTAGCATCGCCATTGTACATATGATTAGTAGGGGTTACCCCCTTTGATTCAGGAGGCTGAAAGACTGCGGGGTGCTTAGATTGGTTTTCAGTAATACTAACACACGATAGTGTACTCACAGGCAGGTGTGCATTTGGATCCACAAACGATCCATTTACCTCTCCGTCTGGGGAGGTTACTGTTGCATTTGACTTACTTTTTTCGACTTCCAAATTGATGCTAGTTGATTTATGCAGACACAGCTCGGCAACAAAATCCACCAATACGATGGCAAAAAATCCCACAGCGACGATTACATCGAACAACGGATATTTTATGTCCTCTATATCGTACAGTTTGAAAGCTTCCTCGAGTTCCTCTCTGCCTTCATCCATGAGATGAAGTAGAGATGTTCCTAGAAATACACCCCCAGAGAAAGCATTAAACACAGATAAGATTATGTCTCCGCGTCTACCAAGACCTTGAACTCGCTTCCTACGCTTAATAATCAAAAATGGGAGATTTCCTAATATTAAAGAAATTACTAGTACTATTACCAGAGAAATTAATTTAGCGGCTAAAGCTGTCTCCATGCTTAATACTTGATGTTCCAGAATATTAGTAAACTAGCAATTTAAAGGTTTCTCCAAAACTATCCGATTTTTTCTAATTAGTAATTAGGCATAAATCCAAAACATATATTCCGCTATATTTTAGGTTCGTAAACATGTACTACATTTTGTCTTGCTCTTTATTTTTTTCTTCTTAATATCTGCTTCTGAAAGGAAAATATTCCAGGTGTAAGTGGTGATAGTATAACCCGAAAGATAATAGGATTTGCAATGTGCAACATATTATTATACATATCTCACAGAGTTTGGTTGGTCACAGAATCACTGACTGAACCCACAGATGGTGTTATATGAATTATATGATCTTAACAAGAATACATTGGATGAGCTTTTTGACAAACATGAGCCAGCAGTCAAACAGGAGATCATCATAAGACCATGTTCAAAATGGTATGATGGGGACATTAAGAAAGTCAAGTTACATCGCAGGGTCGTAAAACGACGGTTGCATAAGTTCAATCTGAAGGTTCGCCTCACCATCTAAAAGTCAGAAAGAAACAAATTCTTAAGGAATGTTTTAAGTCCGTTGCTGTATTGCCCACATTTCTTCTATTACACAGGTTTATGCAATCTCTGCTCGGTGTTCAGCCGAACAAAAAAATTTCCTGATTCTACTGCCTTTCCTATTTTTTTTTATCTTTAAGATAAAATAAGAAGTCTGTTGTCAGTATTACTAATAATAAAAGTTAAATACATGTAAATACAAAATACTTACACAATATCAGTAATAATTATTTGAGATAAATAAATAAATTTATATAAATATTAGTAATAATTATTCCATAAAGTAAAACGTATCCTCGGAAACTGTTTGACACTGGTAATATTCAAACCAAATTGTAATTAAATAAATTGTGGCTACATTTTTAAATAAATTATTCCGCGTATTGTTCAGCAACATAAGAAATCTTGTGAATGACAAGTAAGAACGAAACTAACAATGTTATAATCCAAAAAAAGATTGGGCGATTCACATGACTTTAAGATAAGTAAAAAGCTTTAAGTGTGGTTACACAGCACGCATCCTAATCGTCAGTGTGTTTATCGTTAAGACAGGTTGACGGTTTACTCCACACACAAATTGGCCATTGTGGCAAACCATTAGTGGACGTCACCATACATTATTAGATGACGATATTGGTATTGTTTCTAATAATTTGCTAATTTAGTCAAAAATTTCACACATTTATGATCATTATCCCCGCAATCGATATCATTTAATTTAGAATAAAAATTATTTCAAGGTGGTCGCGAAATAAGAACATTATGAAAATAGTTCTAATGTTTTAGTCCGGCAGCCAAACCCCATTTCAAGCCTTGACATGGAAATATAGTCCACTCAACCCTTTTTTGATAGATTTAGATATCTTCAATATGTGTAGATTCAGAATCCGGATGATGCCACCTGGCACCCTTGGGGAAATTTAAATATTCAAGATGGCCGCTTGGACACATTTTCTTTTTAGTTAGTGGGGTAAAATTCATAGTTTGAAGGTGGTTTCTGTAGGAATTCGACCAGATGAATCCAACGAGCTTGTGTAATTCTCCAAAGGTGACGCCTAATCTCGGTAAATGGCAGGAAACTCACAAAGTTTGAAGATTTCCCTAAAAAGGTGTGTAATATATTAAAAAGTAGGTTTTCGGTGGATTATGTGTCTCCAGTGTGTGTAGATTCAGAATCCAGATGATGCCACCCTGATACTTTGTGGAAATTCAAATATTCAAGATGGCTGCCACGAGGCACTTTCTCTTTATTTAGTGAGGTAAATTTGTGCCACATTTTCTCATACGCATCAGTAAAGCTGGAGTTTTGTATGACGCCGGCAAACATTTTCTATATCTTATTACCCTCCGTTATGTAGTAGAGGAGGTGACATGGACGGGTGTCATAGTGGATCATAACGTATGCTTGACAATTCGCTCTTCGCAGCTTTTGTTCGTATGGCCCCGTAATTTGTGATGTGACAAACTGCAAAACCTCTTAGTTCCATATAGAACTCGATTTAGAAGCTTTGGAAACTGCCAAGGCATCACTCCTCTGGTCATTGTACACATGTATATTGCGCCGTTGTATTCTCATGTCCGTGGTCAAATGGTGCTATTCATACATTTTGACTTCTAAGTCTTAAATGATAACCAAAATAGCCTGAAAGAGAAACACTCGACCACCCCAGAATGAATGTGTAGCTGCACTTTTATATCAGAATTAATTAAGTACTAGATAACTTTTAGCATTATGGTCCCATGGTGGGTTGTATTTGGCTGTGAAGCTCAGGACCTAGCTATTTTGTCGAATTTGCGTTTCGTTCGGTTACGGCACATTTTGCCAGTCAGATATGAAGTCGGTGAACACGAAAACCTATAGTTTGGCGTATTACACTATCACATCTTTTTTTTTGTTTCCTGCCAAAATGAGTCACCATTTTGAATTTGGCATCCTAGATGAATTAACCGTCACCTTTAAGAGGAATACATAAGCTCGTTGGAATCAGTGGGTCAAAGTCTTGTAGAAACCACCTTCAAACCTATGTACAAGAGAATCTGTCACAAATTTTACCCCAATAAATAATCAGAAAATGTCTCTCGACGGTCATCTTGAATAATTAAATTTCCCAAAGGGTGTTAAGAGTGCCGTCATCTGGATTCTTTATCTAGACATATCTAATACATATAATCCACATTTAATCGTTTCATAAATATATTACACACCTCTTTAGTTTCCCGCCAAAGTGAGCCCCCCCCCCCTAGCGGAACTAGCCACGAATTTTAGGAAGCATAACCACGGTCATGGGATTCAGTGGGTCGAATCCTAATAGAAACGACTTTCAAGCCGAAGAGAAAATCTGTCATAAATTTTACCCACTACATAACATGGCGGCCATCTTGAACATTTAATTTTCTCCAAGGGTGTCAGACGAGTTAAGCCGATTACGAAGACTTTCATGGGATAGTGTAATTAAACATAGTGTCTTAGCAGTGCTGTGTATTCTCTTGCAGGCGCACCACGAGGCCTATAACGTTAATAAACTTCTATTTGCTGTAGTGAATTGTCGATATCAAGATCCCATGGTGAAATACAGAAAGTGAAAGTTGTGATTTTTAAACCCTTTGCTTTGACAGCATTCATTGATTACATATCCAATTCAATAATATGCAAAAAATTTTCATTTTATTTTCACCTATATTTAATTATGTAATAATTTTCTTTTGAACGCATAAATATTCGGGTGTTGCGATACCTTTTGCTCAGTGTATATATGACCCGATTTTCTTTTCACTTAAAAATACAGGGTTCTTCATGACACCAATGGCAATGTTTCACCCAAAATTTGGAAAAAAAATATTAAAAATCGGGTTAACAAGCCAATTGTTGACGGAAGGACGGACGGACCAACAGACATTCGACACGACATATTACGCACACAATGAAACAAGGCTTATAGAAATGGCCATTTACTTGTTGCCAACAAAATGTTATTATATCAGTTTAGAAATAATTTATTTATTTACGAGATATTAAAAATGTCTCTTTTTTTTTAGATTTATTGATTAAGGTAATGAAATATCCATGATTTATTTTACTGATAAATCCCAACTTATTGATTAAACTCAATTTAAGATAATCTCTCGTCTTGTTATCTGTGTTTATAGATTGTTTACCCAATAGGATAACCATCGACCATAGAATAATACAAGTTAATTTGACAACGTCCCCGGGAGATTGGCGTAACTGCTCGATGTTAACGCATTTTTTAAAATGTTTGAACACTGCTTGAAGGCAATATTTTCACAAAGATTAATATCCTACTTTATGCATGTTATTCAACAGTCGGGCCCATTTGAGAAAGAGAGCTTATTAAAAATATATTAAGCTCGTCTACTTATTTAATATATATTACGTTTGTAGTGGAATAAAAATGTGCGCACAAAAAAAAGCAACAATAAAACCAACAGGCCATCCCTGTACTTGAAGGTCACGTGCAAGATTGGCATAGAAACCACTACACTTAAATTGATGACAGATTGCAACGTCTAAAGCGCAACAGTTGAGCCACTTGGACATATGACCCCATGCTCCAATATTAGTACTGGGCAAGCAAGTCAACATGTTCCTTTTGCAAAGCAAAGTTTCTAAAAAATGTCCCGAAGCAAATGATGTTTAATTAAATATACTATTTTTTTACTGTAGAGGAAAACGCCCAATGAAACACCTTTTTATTAATAAATACAAGATTTAGAAAAAAATAAAATACACGCCAATAAAAAACACTTATCTTGTTAAATTTAATTTCAAATTATGAAACAGAGGCACGTAATCTCGATGTATTTCAATTCTAAGAAATTGTTCAATCATTTATTTCTATGTGTCTGTTATCCTATTTTGTGATTTCAATATATAAAAGTAATAACTCAGGATATTTATTTTCGATTTGGACATCACGTTATCTTTAATTTTGTTTCGTACTATAAGAATGGAATCGAAGTTAAAAGAGTTAAACATTATTGTCAAACTTGAACACGCCTGGTTTGAATGTATTAATGTTATCAATATCAAACTAGACCACTCTCATTACGCCGCACATATTATAATTATCTGGTTTGAATATATATTAATATTAAAATATTGAACTAGACCACTCTGTAACGTTAAATATTGCGCTAGTCTGGGTTGAATGAATATTAATATTAAACTAGACAATTCTCGAACGCCGTACATTACATTAGTCGGTTTTGAATGCCCTTTCGCTCCATAAGTTATGAAGTCTATTAACGGAATGCGCAACTCAAGAGAATCTAGGTACATCTTTCTCTCTGAGCACCTATATTTTAGCCAACCGTCCATATTTGAGACTATACACGGATATTTGTGTAAATAGAGGTGCATGTGTGAACAGTAAGAAGGTGATCGTTATATGTTAGACTATAACAAGTTGACATTTAAAGATATTGCACGAGTCTTGAAGACGATTATAGAGTCATTTGACCTTTAAAATTGATGCTTATCAGCTGAAATAGAGTATGTTCGTTGCTAACCCCACAATAAGCTCAATTTACAAATGTGAACATGAATAAAATGCAGTAGGTATTCCTCAAGGTACTGCCCTGGGTCTGTTTTTGTGTTTGTGAAAGAAGAACTTACATTTAACGTACTTCTAATTTGTCTATACTTTATTATGATTGCCGGTTCTCCTCTCTCTACCCAGAAATATATCACAACTGCACAATTAGCATTATTCAGGAATTAACTATCATTTTTTATATCATACATTCATTTATTAAAGGGGAATTATGTAATATTTATAGATACAAAATTGACATTTCTCGCTATAATAGTTAAAAAATATAGATAATAAAAACGGAATATGTTGCAAATTTCAGTCAAATTACTTCATCCTGGGTCTAATTATCGGCGATACAATTACACTGTAGCCTCGACTGCCATTGCTATCGTTGTTACGTTGATAAACAAAGTCCTCATTGCCCATGTGTACGGTTATTTCATTAACCGCAAGTGTATTCATATCTACAAAATTATCAGAACCATCCGATGCCATCGAGAGTTGATTATGATCTTGGTAAGTTAATTGATAATTTATATAGCATTTATGGTCTGAAAAAAGAGACCTGCAATGGGCAGATTTAACTCTTGCATAATGCATCTTTAAAATTAATATATTGCATCACATTTACTTTACCTGAACATTACGTTTTAAACCCATGCTGTATATTGTTGTAGATAGAGGTGTTTTGATGAAGTATTCAAATTGTAAATTAACTTTTAATTTAAAAAATACATATTATGACATTAGTCAAAAAAGTATAATATCAGTTTTGCTCAGATAAAAATAGCTTTGGTTTTAACAAATTTGTCTTTTTACATGATTGTTTCTAATCACTTCCTTATTTTTTTTGTCTAAGTTGTTATTTAAAAGTTAACAAGTCAACCATTACGTGTCGTATTAGCACCAATGAATTTGCATGGTTTAAAGAGACAGTTCACCGAAAATGAAAAATTGTGTCTGTTTGATAATATTCTTATTACGAGAACGGATTTTGTAGCAAACTATCTCTTTTCTTTGAAAACACATTTCCCTGATCTTCAACATTTCCGTCATTCTAACGTCACGTAGAGCTTGCAATAAGACATCGTTTCGTATCTTGTTAACTGAATTAATCCTTTTAGCTTCCGTGTACGTCACGTCTTCAACTTCCGATTAACCTTTGATATTAAGAAGAGACTGACCGACATCGCTTTGTCTTAGATTTACAACATCAATTAAATAGTACTAATTATTTATAGGTATGGGACTCTGTTTGTTGGATTTAACCTCCGCTTACACCGATGGTGATGTCGCAGACAAATGATCTTACATTAGTAAATTCAACGGGGGTCTTTCCTTGGGAGAAAATGGAGTATCCGGAGTAAATCACCAGTTTCAGAAAGTGACACTGTTCCCAAACCTCAAATGCTTATACCAGAGATCGAAACCACACGTTCGCAGGCCAGTCAGCAATCAAAGCCCAACACTATAGACCACCAGGTCAGCCAAATCCCAAGACTATTTCATCTATATTTTACTTTTTATATTTGTCGGCTTCGCGGATTTTCAGTTTAGGACACAAACAAACATATATTTGGATATCTACGACATTCATAGTGTTGAATTATATAAAAAGAATTGCCTCATTTAACTAATTAACAAACTTAAATCGCCAGGGTGCAGCGCTCCAAAATATATTAAAACTATTGCGTTGTAGTTATAGGATGTGATACAAGAATTAATTATTTAGTTATTTAAACTTACATTATGCAAGAGCAAAATCTGCCTTTAGGGACAGCTTAGTTATCGGTTAATAGTGGATCAACTTAACTGAAATATTCAGCAAATTGTCTTTACATTATCTGATTTTTAACTATTGTAGTGAGAAGTGCCAACTCTAATCTTCCATAATGTATCTTAAATAAACAAATATATAATTTATGGTCTCGAGGGCGATCTAAATTACTAATCCCAGATTCAAATGCACGTGAACGAACAGATGCCTAAGAGTGTCACAAGTAAGAAATAATAAACTCTTGAAATAAGATATTAACTAGCCACATTTGTTTCCAAGGAGTGGGTCTTTTTTATGATGTGAAATTGCTTCGAGACAGCCAAGATGTCTGCTTTGTTTTTCGTTGGACTCAGACCTAGGAAGTCTTTTAATGTTAAATCCATGACATTTCTTGGTTAAAATAGCATTATGCAAGAACAAAATCTGCTTATTACAGGTCTTTCTTTAGGTCTGAGATCAATTAGACATCAATTAACATATCCAGACCATAATAAACTCTTATAGTCAAGGCTAGCCTTCGATGTTGGCGGATTGAGTTCTTATATGCCGCTTAATGGCCGTTGATAATTAAATCAATCAAGTGGATAATCGAGACTATGCTGTTTATATTAATGATTTGAGTAATGATGACCGAGGCTATGTGAATATTTAAACGCTTTTTTCTAGGCTAATAGAGGTTCAATTTGACTGAAATTTTCAGTAAATTATCTTTACACTATCTAGTTTTTAACTATTATAGTGAGAACTGCCATCTCTTTATCTTATCTCCCATAATGTAACTTTAATCTTTATATCCGCCAAAAGTCCAACGTGACATAATCATCCGATAATAATATTAAAGAGAGCTTACGATCTCTATATTTTGCTATGCCCCCTCAAAGCAATCTTTAGGCTCTGACCCCATTGTTGCACGTGATATTATCCAAAATCTGACAGAAAATGAACATCCACACAACAAAAATGTTACGCAAAAGGGGATGGTATTGATGGAGGGGGTGGGTGGGGGGTGAACGTGGGAATTGCTATAAATAAGAGGATTACATTAGTGCATCATAAGATGAGGGGAAACAATTCTAGCCATAAAGCAACTAATGTGTAAGTTTCAGAAACAATCCATAAAAACTGTGACCTCTATCATACCAACAAATAGACAATTGCAATGTTCGACCAAAAATTTTGTATACATTTTAATCTTGTTTTTCGGACTAAAAGAAATAGGGATCCTTGTATTATAATGCAATGGTCCTAAAATGTTCAAAAAAAAAATAGGTGCACAAGCCGAAAAAAAAAATATTCATGGTCAGTGATGTTAACTTGTGTTAGGACACAATTGTATTAAAGCCCCAATAACACTCTTGTTGTAACTGAATAATATGTCCCAATCTTCACTCTGGTCAACAAATTGTATTATTTTACAATATTCCAATTAATTGATGATATAAATTTCATTTTAAAACACCTAATTTAAAAAATTGGAAAAATTCAACTTATTGATTTTAAAGTCTAACGTAAACCTTTTCAAATGTGACTGGATTTTAAGATATTTTCGAACCCTCTGGAAAGGTAAAATAGGATGTAATGGATAATTTACACAACAGATGAGACACTGAAACATCTAGTACTTAGAAGAATAAGGCTATTATTTATTTTCTGGAGCTACCAAGCCAACAAGAGTGTTATTGTCCCTTTAAACTTCACCCTCGTGGCAGAACCAATATGCACAGATGCACCGGAACCTGACAAGTGGAAACCAGGGCCGAAGATTGAACCGTGTAATAGACCAATTATGTACGGAATAAATTCTCAGATTTCTATGTTTTTTATTGCAAGAATCTTTGTTCACAATTGAATTCCTTACATAATTCAAATCAGTAAGTCAAAAGTTTTCGGGCACTTTTGCCGACAGAAAGCAAAGGTTTATTTTCCAAACGAGGACTATATTTCGAATCCCGAAAAATTGATAACGCAAATAATGATCGATGTCCGAAAACTGTGTACAATGCATGTGACTTCAGGCACTTACTTTTATTTTCCATTTTATTGTCAGACCCCTGTAACACGTATCCCTCAGCAAGGTTCTTGCCAACTCTTGTGTTGAATACATTTTTTAAAGATCGCAATTTTCTCCATTAGAATTGGGATTAAGACAATAGAATGCCAAAGCTGGCAGCAGAAGTAATTAAAGAAAAAGAAATTACAGATGATGAATGCCCAAATGAATAAGGAGAAAAGATGAAGAGAATTAAGAGAAAGGTTGAGAGCGAAAGAAGTTGGTGCAGCGAGAGTAAGAAAGATAAAAGAGTTAAATCCAGATGATCTGAATGACATCATAAACTGAAAGTGTTTTGATTTTAATCAGCGGATAAATTTTCCGGAAGGGCGAGTTCCCCATTCTCCACGACCATTCTTTGGTTGTTTGGGCTTCGGGTCAGCCACCTAAGGTAGACTATAGGACCACGCCGCTGTTGCTACCTGGTCGTTAATTTGAAATATATTTGGGACTGACATACAATGAGAAGATGAAAATATAATTTGGCCTGCGGTATTACCGTTCGAGTATAGAGTTATTTCCCTTGATATAATAACGTTACAACTTCAGAAATTGGAAATAGAAGTGCATTCACAATGATATTATATTTTGTATAAATGAAGAAACGCTCACATTGGTTTTATCCAGACACTTTAAAGTGAAATGGAATGGTGTTTAGCGTCCAACTGTTTTTTTTTCCAAATGGGCTAATGGAAACGGACATATGCCATCATGCGAATTCTTGAAATAATCAATGGTTATACTGGTTATGGAAACATATTTCGCCCATGACACCCATTTCATAGCTAAATTGGACGAAATTTGCATCTCGAAAACAAAATTATCCAACAGAAGGTCACCCTGTCAATTTGAAGAATACTATTAGCAAAGTTTATTTTTGCTCATAATTGAATTGATAAATCAAGGCTTTTCTGGATCGTTATAAGGATTAAGGCTTTTGGTGGTCATTGAAGATTGGACACCACAAGAAACTCAAGTGGGATAATGTACACACTGTTTGATCATCAAAAAGTCATTGCTCTACTTATCGAAAATAAAAGTCATTGCAAGATTTTGGTGGCGTCAAGTATCTTATAAACTTGTAAAATCAGAGAGTGGCATACAAAGGCTTTTGCTGCACACAGCGTCTGTTAACTTGGTTCCATCAATATGATACCAAGATATTTATATTGAGATAACAAACATTGCCACATCTCTATTCATCAACATGTTAGATAGGAACCGCGGGTTTTCAAAGAAATCCAAGAACTTATAAACACAGTATAGATTTAGGTGACATGTTCAAGTAGATTTATGCAACACTCAAGATTATTGGGTAAATATTTCTGCTGGAGAATTCTGTATTTACAGTAAATAGCTCTTCATTGATTAAGGTCAACCTTTTCCACGAATTTGAATCTTGATTGATTTCCTACAAAAGGTTCATATTTCACAATTCGTTTGACCAACCCTTTTATTAAGAAATTGATTTTAATATTGGAAATTTATATTACTTCGCCAGTTTAGCACTTTTCGGTTCCTTGAAAGAAATATTGCGAAATAGTCTTGGTTGTTTACACTGGAAATATCGTCTGGCCTTTTCAGAATAATTTATCTTTAGTAACAATTTTTCTTCATTGTGTGGACATGCTGGCATGACTTAAAAAAGATAATAGTAACGATTCCTTCTATATTTTCAATTTCTGCAAAGTCATCTAATTCTAAACGAAATGGTGAATTTCTATGCATCTTTGGTTAGGGGGCAACTAACGCGAACTGAAAAAGTAGAAATATGAAATTGAATGTTGGTCCTAATGGCACGATCAGTAACTGATTGTTATATTTATATATATATATTGGCTGATATCTATCTCCACATAATGTCCATATCATCCTGAAGATATCTCTTATCTTTTATTCGCCATAACATGCTCCACACTGTCTAAACAAAATTCATACCCACGTTCTATTTTCTGTTGCATTTTCTTTTGTGGTCTTAATTAGTTTTGTATTTTATCCTCAAGGATTTTCTTTACTACATCTTATAGATTACAGAGCTGACATCAAAGAACTCCTTATAAAATTGATATTTACGACTAAGTTTTTGTCATCACTTTTCATCTTAGAAATAAAAGAGATATTTTGTATCAGAAATACAATAATTTTACTTTTATGGATTAAATGATGAATATTACAGTGTGATATCAAAGAATGATGCAGGCAATAATTCGATATCCAGTAAGATACATGATTGTGAATACAGTTTATGTCAAGTAGATTCATCGATGTCAAACTGCTCGGATTCATCACGTTGTGGATATGGAACGACCTTCTTTTTAGAAATTCTTCCAGAACAGCAGTTTTTAAAGAGTCAAGAATATTTTCAAGCTGTTAAAGAGACAGACGATAAGAACACGAGTAACATATTGAGCATGAATTTGAAACACTTTGTTGCTACAGCTGAGATACGGTTAATGATTTTTGTATCTTGTCTTGCTGGCTGTGACCTTCTCTGAATTAGAACTTAACAAGGAACTTTTCATGTAGAAGTATATTGTCGTTGCCTCTGTCCGTCTGTGTTCCCGGAAGTCCGTTCATATTTTGTTTGTAGACACTCCACAGGTCACAATTTTATCCGATTTTAACGAAATACAGGATTATATCTCAAAGATATCGGTTCCATTCTAAAGGTCACAATTTTTATCCGATTTTGATGAAACTTATAATACATGTTTATAATCCAATGATTTCGGCTGTTTTCCATATTGAAAAATATCGGAGCATATCTTGTTGGATTACGGTCCCTGGTCGTATAAAAATTTACGTCTTGTAATTTAACCAACTTTCTCTGAACCATGTTATGTGTTCTGCCAGCGGTTATTTATGGCCCTCCAGCCTAAAGTATACTATTCAAAAAAAGTAGGGGATATTTGATTTTGGGGGCATAATACTAAAATATGCAAATGACTACGAAAAAAGTCACTATAGAACCTAACAGAAGAAACATTTCAAGTTACATGTGACTACTTGTAATTTAACCAACTTTCTCTGAACCATGTTATGTGTTCTGTCAGCGGTTATTTATGGCCCTCCAGCCTAAAGTATACTATTCAAAAAAAGTAGGGGATATTTGATTTTGGGGGCATAATACTAAAATATGCAAATGACTACGAAAAAAGTCACTATAGAACCTAACAGAAGAAACATTTCAAGTTACATGTGACGCCCAAACGCACCAATAGCTACCGCATGGAATGCAGGTGATGCTTGGGATCATCATGGGGGTCCAACCCAAGATTTGCACGACTCTGACTTTGAATGTTACAGTCATTGTGGCATTGAATTCCAAGGTGGAAACATCAGTTTGGTTGTTTTAGTGACCAGAAAACAAATTTTGATATGCGTCGGCTTACCCAAAATGAAAGGTTACGTGCCCTTGGCATGCTACAGATCGGCACAACACAGGCGGTTGTGGCGCGGACGATGAATGTTTCTCAGTCTGTCATAAGCAGGCTATGGTCCAGATACCGTGATACACAATCTGTACAGGACAGACCACGCTCAGGTCGTCCAAGGGCGACAACTCAAGCCCAGGATCGATTTATCCGTACCTTGGCCTTGAGAAATCGTGTCATCACAGCAAATCAGATCAGCGCTCGTCTTCAAACAGACACTGGTGTGAGAGTGAGTGGCCAGACGATTCGGAATCGACTGCATAGGGGTCACCTTCGCGCCCGACGTCCTCGCGTGATATCTGAGAGATCATCACATTCAGGCAAGACTTCGTTGGTGATGGGATCGTCCACACTGGGATAATCGACGCTGGAGCAATGTGATGTTTTCAGATGAGTCAAGGTTCACTGTTGATTTTTTGGACAGACGTAGGGGGGTGTGGCGTCGTCGAAACGAGCGCTTCCAAGACGTTAACGTCATCAAACATGATCGATTTGGGGGTGGTTCTGTTATGGTGTGAGGAGGCATCACTGTTGCTGGAAGAGGAGGATTTACCCGTTACTGACTTTGTTGTGATGCTGTGGTAACTTTGCTGTTTGACCCCGGGTATCATCTGACCCTTATAATGGTTAGTCTGTGCCTTACTTAGTCTAACGATCATTTGGAATAAATCGATGAATGTGAACTTCATTTCATTTTGTCATTTGTTTCTTCGTCAGTTTCATTAGGTGACTTTTATAACACTTAAAAATCAAATATCCCCTACTTTTTTTGAATAGTATATTTGACGAATTATTGAACAATGTTTTACTCGTTAGTTTAACGAACTTTTATGAAAGTATTTATCTGCAGGTATACCAACACGATGCGGCACTCGCCATCAACTTATCATGTAACATCATCCCAAACCTTAAGGAATTACTGGAAGTCGGCTCGTAAGAGGGATTTTCGGATCTAAATATATTGATACCGTAATGATCGATTTTCCTTTGCCCCTTTAAATTAAGTACGATTTTGCTGCATTATTCATATTCATTCAGGTTTATCTTTTAAGTTTTATACACGCACTAAGGATATCTCTAATATAACATATTATATGCGACGTTTGATATTAAACGTATGTACATAATTATGTATGGAATTGCATATACCACGTGATGTAATTTTCAATATAACATTTCACATACTATGCTTAATATAAAAATAGTAACCTTAAAGATACATTATGGGAGATCAGATAAACAGTTGGCAGTTCTCACTATAATAGTTAAAATCTACATGTAGATAGTGTAAAGGTAATTTGCTGAAAATTTCAGTCAAATTGATCCACTATGAGCCGAGAACGAAACGGATGAAATTTTCCTCTAGCCTCGGTCATCATTACTAAAATCAATAATATAAACCGCATAGTCTCGATTATCCACTTTTGAAATTGAATTTTCAATGGCCGTTAAGCGGCATATATGAATCTAATCCAGTCAACATCGAAGGCTAGCCTAGACATCGAGATAAGTTAATTAATGTCTAAATGATAATTTAGATAACATTTCAGGCCGAAGGAAAGACTTGTAACGGGCAGATTTTGCTCTTGCATAATGTATGTTTAATAATAAAAGAATAATATATGCAAATTATTACAAATACGAAATATTAACTTACCTAAAAATAACATATAGTTCCAAATAAATTATATACTCTGATGAAGATACAAACGTTTATTATAAGACTGACATAGTAAGAATACTGACCATATGTCTTCCATCGTATATAAAGCAAACCTTATCACCAATTTAGAAGTTTACTTGGAACTAAATTAAACATGTCCAGGTGATTATAGATAAATTTAAGAGATTAACCCTTTGAACAAGAGATAGTCGTAAGACCATTTAAACACCACAATAGGTAAAGTTAACCCTTCATGGATATTATTTGATATCTTGTGTACTGTATTATGTAAAAAAATTTGGCATATTGAACTCTGTTCAAGTTGTAAGATAACAATAAAGACGAGAGATATTATCTACTGCCACATTAAAGGCAAAACAATTATTTTGAATAACAAAAATATCTATACTATGTCACATGCACAACACCGATTTTTATGTCGCATACTAGTATTTGTTTCCAAATAAATTCACAATTGAACGATGAAAAAGATTCTTTGTATTTATGATCAATAAATTTCATAATTCTCATTTTGTTGCTTTTTTTCTTTTAGCAAATCTAGCTTAATAAAACATGAACGCAGTGGCATTTCTCTTTCAGTTTAAATATACATTTACAAAAGATTGAAATAAGAAATGTTTTTCGATAATCTGTATATCTGACACGACATGATGTTTGCAATTCTTCAAATAATTTTCTTGTACTTTTCATAGTAGAAACTTTAATTTCCTCATGTTCTCTCTTCCCTTTGAACATTATAACAACTTGGTAAGAAGCTGAACGGAAAGCTTTTAAAAATCAATCGATTTTATGTTATATAAAAAAGTAGAACACGCACACACAAATATTATGTCACTACTCTGAACTATCTATACTAATATTTGTAACTGTCGTATGTTTTGTCTGCCAGAATGTTCAGGGTTGGCTAATACACTAGGTTTGTTCCAGGGCTTAAATTTGAGGCATAGGGGTAGCTCGGGCCGGGGAGTAGCATAGATCTGGCGGAGATGGCCTACCACTTCCGGTTTCAGAGTTCTGCTACCGTCGATTCACGCCAAAACCCGAGCTATGTCAGGTGAACCCTCAGGTCAACCTCTTGTATGGTAATAATGTAGATGTCAATGTTAGGGGTTATTGAGAAAACAACAGGCAAAATTTTTTTCACCCAGATTGTGATTCCTTCATTGTCGATTTAATAAATCGTTATTTGTAACTAATTCTCTCATTCCACATTCATTACAAACGACAAACATACGAGAAAGATATAAATTTTATACACACATTTTCATGTCCGTCCGTTCATAATTTGGTTGTGGGCACTCGAACTTGGAGCTAGGTTCCTGTAGAGGTAACAATTTTTTTTATTTAATTTAAAAAGCCTTTTGAATATGACATCACCGCACGCAAAAAGTGTTAAAAATATGGTATATCAAGGTTGTGGACCCACATATCTTGGCTTCTTTCGATATTCGCGCATATCAAATCGTAACGTTTATACCACTGGAATAAGGCCTCTTACCTTACGAACAATCGCTTCTTTTTTTTAGCTTGTTCTCTGTCCAACTCTTGCATAATATGGGCGTATCGTGTTCCTTTAACAGATCTATTCAGTCGGAAAATTCAAATTAGTTTTTTGCTCTTTTCCAGTGAGTAATTAAAATCTGCAGATTATTGTTGAATTTTTAATTAAGATTTTACAAAAGCAGCGTTTGTCAGGTTATCTAACGATTCAATATTTTGAGAATAAAATGTGGACAATCGTCAGATTACATTGTGTTAGAATAAGCCAACAACAATTTCATTTCTATTCAACAATCTGAAGACGAATCTTCTTATTTTACCAAAAAACGGGGTCTTCAATCAGTCGAATATCGGAATGTTTTAATGCGTTTCCCCGACAACCTATTCTTTTTGCAAAGTGTAAAATTTAAAAAAAAAAAAAAAAATTATCTGGACAAAAAAAAACAAAACGAATCGCATTATAAAATCCGCTGGAAAACCTTTTCTGCCAATGCAGGGATCGAACACGGGACCTCCAAGTTAATTAACCAATGTCCTACGCACTGATCCACCATGACTCACAGTTAACCTTAGAATCGACAGTACTGTATTTTAAACCACATGTTTTGTATCTTAATAAAGATATTTATTATTGGTTGGGTTAGGGTTCCCGGATACTATATAACTTAAAGATACATTATCGGAGACAAGATAAAGAGTTGGCAGTTCTCACTATAATATTTAAAAACTATATAGTGTAAATGTAATTTGCTGAAAATTTCAGTCAAATTGATCCACTATAGGCCGAGAACAGAGCGCGTGAAATGTCTGATTAGCCTCGGTCATCATTAATAAAATCATTAATAGAAACAGAGTAGTCTCGATTATCCAATGTTGTGATTTAATTACAATGGCCGTTCAGCGGCATGTTTGAATCTAATCCATCTTACATCGAAGGCTAGCCTTGACATCGAGAGTTTATTATGGTCTGGACAGGCCTAAAGAAAGACACGTAACAGGCAGATTTTGCTATTGCATAATGCAAATTTAATAAAGACGGTTAAAATTTTCCTCATTGCTTAGTATAAGCCCGACATTTAATCCTATTTCATTTAACCCTATGACGTCACCATTGATCAATCAATCAGCATTGACGTTTCAGGCTTTACCCACAGTGCCGTGCAGTGAGTGCCAAGAACTCTCCCTAACAGACCTTTTCATTGGCCAATTCCTCACATCAACGCGAACGCCTATTATATAACAACTCTCCCAAATCTTAGTGTAGTAAAGACAAGTAAAACGAAATTTGAAACTATAAAAAGCGAAACGGAATAGGATTTGTGTTTTACTCAGATTGGTTTTTAACTAAACACACGCATCTGTACGATCCAGGATAAGGGTAAATCTGATATTCCACCGAAAGATGTTTTAACCGTATACCTATCCACTGTGGTATAACATCAATCACCTTTAAAAGTGTCAATGATTTATTTGTACAATACATTTTAGGTATAATAATAACATCTAATTCCTGTGTTCATTTTCATCTTTAAAAACCAATAATTGAGTGTGGTATCCATCTATTGTTTATTTTGACACGTATTCTGTTCGCTTTGGATTTCAACAAAAATCTTTTTCTTTAGAAAACTTCAAGAAGCCCTCCAGCTAGCTGAAAACGTATTTTAATACAAACTTATTGACATTAATTCTTGTCCAAATACCTCCATTCGTGTACATAGGAAACAACAACTTCTCCAAAGCTTCCGATTTCACACAATTTGTTTACATATGCTACAATGTAACGGTTACATATCTGAAACCGATTCCTTAATTACCACTAATTAAAGCACTAACGCGTGTCATTTTCGCTCAACAACCATTCGCTTTAAATTCAAGGATGTGTGTATTGATTGGATGGATTCAAAATATAAGTCACTATATTGGGTTTCCTAATATCCCAAGTAAAATTATTATCTAGAAAAAATTGACGATACCACCATTCTTGATCGTGTATTGGTTGGATTATATAAATCATTATTTGGACTATTCGCATGCCCAGTCTATAATCAACTCTGAAGATCATCAGATGGTTTGGATTCTCAACGACTGCCAGTTTTTTAAATATTAATAATTGAATCAAAAATGGATAACGAGACTTTGTTTACTACCACAACAACGGTAGCAAAGATAATCGAGGCTACACGGTTCTTTAAAGGGCGATAACTCCGCTTAGAATGAAGTAATTTGACTAAACTTTTCAACCAATCTGCATTCCGTATCTATTTTGTCAGCTGTCAGCTCTTTATCTCAAGTTTACATAACGCATATTTAAGGACCCAATTTAATTTTCACAGTGACTTTTCTTACAATGTTTGGCATTGAAACCCTGATGATATGAACTCGGAAAGGCAAATAAGACAACATAAAGAGTATAACCAGTTGAGAGATTTTAATAAAACCAACATCGTGACTGGTGATGAACAAATTGGTTTTGAGTCCGCAGTGAAGACAGTTAATAGATTTACATTTAATGAATCAATATCCGAATTTTCGGAGTCCTTATGACATTGTTTGCATATTGTGGAGTGTCTACCTAGACCCCGTGTGGTAGCTGTATACATGTAGTCTGAAAAAAAGAATATTGAGTGCAGTGTATCCATTGGGGAATTAGCATGACTCCTTTCACTTTAATTACGTAAATCAGTACATTATTAAATAGTATACACGCCATTACGTAAATCAGTACAGTATTTAATAGCATACATGCTGACAACTTCTGGGACTTGAATAATTCTTAAACCATTATTTTGATTGAGCACAGACAGAATTCCGATATTTTGGCGACATACTATTGGCAGGCGCGGATCCAGAGGGGGGGTTTGGGGGGTCCAAACCCCCCCCCCCCCTGCTCAGCTACATAAAAAAAAATAATGCCTTGCATCAATGAAATTACACACAAAGTGATCCTAGATCAGTATAAAAATGATTTCTCTGTTTAAAAAGCTCAATTTGTATGTCTATGTAAGTTAGAGACGATGATGGAAGATTTCTGTAACAGAAACATGGCAAACCCCCTCCTGCAAAAATTCCTGGATCCGCACCTGATTGGATGATTTTAGAAGCAATAACAACAATTAAGTAATCAACTTATAATCAAAATTGTTTAGACTAATTATATGAACGATTTAAATTATTTATGGGAATCGCCTATATTAAAACCTAGAGTTATTTGACATCAGACATAACAAAGCATCTAATTTCTGTCATCATTGCTGAACCAATATAGAAACTACATGTTTGGTTGCATTACTTAATTGTTAGTCAATAACTTAACTCAAACCATGGCGAATTAACCCCCTTAATTCCTGACTACCTTCCACAGAAATCAACGTTAATTTCCTAATAATTATTAGACAAGAATATGCTATTAATTTAAGTAACAGTAGGGGTATTTAGAAAGTTATTTACAAAGCTTTTGAGTTTATATTGTGTGGGTAATAACCATGTTCGCTGTTTCCATTTAAAACTTTCTCTTGCACAAATACAGTTTAATGAAGTCGAATCTTGACAAAGGTTAATGGGAAATTTATAATTATATTATGAACTGATAGTATCGACAATAGTAACTTCTGACAATCAGTGGCACTAAGTACCCTTGCAAATTAAAGCCTTGTCAAGTAAGTATAAGACAGATAATCAGTGACCTTGTCTACTGTATCACCCCCGTTTGAAGTGGACGTAAAACTCTAGAAACGGACGAACCAAACACTTTTTAAATCTGCCAGATTAACCCAGAGACATAAAGCGCGTCAATGTCGTTAGTCCAGTCTAGATTAGGTTGGTTGAATTAATCCGTTATCACCCGCAACAGGAGGTCATCGTTCAACTTGCCGTCGCGTCTGAGCTTGATCCATCTCATGTTATAACGAATGGTGTTCTTTGTGATATCGCAGACAAGGGGTATTTTCTATTGGAGGAGTAAACCCACGAATATGCCCCTATCGCCAAGCCACATACGCTCATACCAGGGATCGAAACCACAAGCACAAGCCATAGGTGATGGCGAGCTGGAGGTCGAAGCACATCACTCTAGACCCCACCCCCTTTATAGCCAATGAAGTATGTGGTTTTATATAGCACGCAATACAAGAAAGACAAAATAGGTTAGAAGCACAGTGGGTCAATGGGTAAATGTTGATTCCTGTGGTGGTACTGAACAGTGGTTTTAGGTGGTACCGATATCAGCAAATCTAGCCTAGCTGTGGTCTGGATATTAGATAACTCTTATCAGCGATACTCCCCCACTACAAATGTATGACAATTACATAGCTCTGCCAGGGGTACTCCACCACTAGAAATTTCTGCCATAATCACAGCCCCCTTTAAATATTGCCTAGGTTGTCATAATTACAGCCCACCCTTTAAATATTGCCTATATTGTCATAATTACAGCCCACCCTCTAAATATTGCTTATTAAATTGTCATAATTACAGCCCACCCTTTAACTATTGCCTATTGTCATACTATAATTAACTAGTGTAAATACGTTTTGATGCTCTGATATTCTACAAATGCTTTTAAACTATTCTTTATTGATTTTTAACACTTTAAAGATTTGTATTATTGACTCCAGTTTATTTGTGCAATGTATAAGTGTATTAATATTATCTAATTCCTGTCGTGTTCATTTGTATCTTTCAAAACCAATAATCGAGTTTTATATCCAGCTATTGTTTCTTTTAACACGTATTCTTTCTTCGTTTCGGATTTTCAAAACGTTTCTCACAATACTTCAACAAACCCTCCAGCTATAACACAGTTTAAAGATTACTGGCATTGCATGTCCAACTTCCGTAATTCGTGTACATAGGAAACAGCAACTTTCAGAAAAACTTCTGATTTGACAAATAATGTTTACATACGCTACAATGTAGCAGCTAAATATCTTAAACCAATTCCTTAATTCTCTCTAATTTAACCACAAGTACGTGTCATTTCCGCAATCATTCGAAGTAATTTCAAGGATTGGGTTATTTACTAGTGGATTCCAATTACGTCACTATATTGGTTTTCTTAAATAGCTCTCAAATATATTATGGCCCGAAAAGCTACTGAATAAATTCTCTTGAAATAAACAAAAGAATGGCAAAACTGTTTCCATAGTAATTTGAAAACTATGGTTGATTGAGATTACTAATAAATCCAACGTTTTGTATTTAAAAGAGACGAAACATATTGTAAGGATTAGCGACAGCCATCTTGAATACGATTTCCTGTTTTTATTATTCCCTTTTGACAAAGTCTTGTGACATAATGTACCGATTACATTTATTACAACTTTCTACACAAATCATAATCAATGATATAAGCACCATACCACAATTCAGCATTGTATAATAACAAGAAAATACCTGGTGTCGGCCATCTTAGATATTTTGATTTCCCCAAGGAAACCTATAGGTGGCATCATCTGGTTTAGTGATCAGCGCGTCGACGCTATATAGAACATTAATCATTATACAAATTTGAGGGAATGCATAGTTGATTCTTTAATAATATCAAAGTTGCTAATGGCTTTATTTTTAACTGAATCAACGACGCATTAGTGGGTTCGGGGTGCTTGGGTTTCCAGATTAGTTTCACATTGGCGCCAATAGATATAGATGGTAGTTTGATGACAAACCGTTATTGGGGTTTATTACTTTAAAACATGCACATACCTTTAAAAGCTGAGAGGCGCCAGTCCATAATTGAACTTGAAGCTTAGTTACCAGTTTGTAAAGATGATAAGTTTACTTTTAAAGGAGCTAAATTCCTATGCATTGGCATCTTGAAATGGACACAAATGAGTCGCAACGCATATAATAATGTAATATGAAAATGAAACGCACAGCCCATTTTTTATATGAACGTTGTTTCCATAAATCCTACTTGTTATTAGTGTCATTATGTAAGGAAAAAAAAGAAATTCATTGTTGGTTTTAAAGGTAGGGTCACTAATTGTGACTGGTCATACTTTGTGTCGAAATTTGTTTTTGCTTGATTGCACGAAGACACAAGAGTTTAAAAACTTCGCGAGCTTTTAGCATGGAGGCCTTTAAAATCCCGGGGTTCTCGGTTTCCAAATCAGTTGCGCGTGTAATCGATCAACGAACCAAGTGATGGCACATCTGAACGAAGACCAACGCAACAACGCTATTGGTCGGTTACAAGCAGGTGAATCCCAGACAGACAGATGTAACCAGGCTGCTGAATGTTTCCCCGAGTACCATTTCTCGCCTTTGGGATAGGTACCGATACCAAATATCGCCCAAGCTTGAAGGCGACTACACGCTAGAGTATCAGAATAACATTGTATTACACAATTATTATATCTAATTATAGAAAAGCGAAACTGTGTAGGTGAATTTGTCTTTATTCAACAACAATAATGATAATATTATGTATTTTGTATAACCTTTTTATCTTTTAGGTAAATGCAATTAAAATGAAAGTTGATGCAATGTGAGGACAATATCAAATGAAAGATACTAGTAAAATTATTGAAAAATTGATTTTGATTTTTAATTGAAGAAAATGCCTTGAAATATCGTACCTCAGACATGACTTCATATTATTAATCAATATCTACTTTATATATACATTTATCACAGTCTATGTTCATTCCTACAAATTATATTGAATGGTAGATTAAATAATAATATGGCACAATATGGTAGTTTTAATTTCAATTGCTAAGTTGTGCATTTTTTATAACTTAAGTGCAAGTAATATAGGTATGATGTGTGCTTTATAGATTTGTTCCGGGTTCATGTATTTTATAGTAAACACTGGCTTTAAGTACATACCTCTACATGCCACTTTTATATGTTCATTTTATGTGGTCTTTAAATATAACAATTATTTCTCCAGATACAGGAAATAAATATACGTTCATAATAATCACCAGATACTAACTGCCTAGAAAGGTTTTCTATTTATTAATGTGCAGTGTCATTATTATCTCAGTGATTTAAAAATGCATTAAAATTTAAATTTTAGATATACACTTTATGCAATGAGAAATTGGATAAATATTATCTTTCCAATATTTTAATATACTAGTAGAAAACCACGTGAACTTCAATTTCTATCTTTGGCGCCTTAAAGTCACGTGTAGATGGTACTGGACTGCGATTGGTTCATTTAGTCACAACTTATTCACGCGCAGTAAGTTTGCTTTAAGCATAACACTCGGTAAAGGACACACTTAAAATCTGGGAAGAGCTCAGAATACACGACTATCAACAGCGCTGCATATTAGGGCATAACTTTGCAATCGTGTCTTCATTGACCAAGTACGAACAGAACAGTTGGATATTCAACTCAATTTCAATACACTTTCACCTTGTCGTCTAATATGTTACTGTTGTGCCCCCGACGAACTGTATGCTAATCTACAACTCCATTCAATTTCACTGGCACTCTTAGTTTTATATCTTTTGGGTTCTAATATTAGTCTATTTAAATTTACAAGTTCGGAAAAGGAATGGCGACCACAGTTGCCCACCAATTGTGGACGGGCGGGCGAATATGGATGTCGACAAAAATGATAACAATCTTAGATTGCCTTTATCTATTTAAATATGGATCACATTACTTTCTATGCTGATGGTGGAAGGGAAAATATTTATGTTTGGGTATCCAAGTTTTATTTTAGTCTTTATTTAACAAATTCAGATATACATTATCAGGAACCTATAACGCAATAATATTCAACATAGAGGGCCAATTTGTCTAAGACTGAAAGAACAAATGTTTTTAGATAATCTCAACAAGAGTCAAGTATCTTACACATGATATTTGCAGTTCTTCAAAGATTTTTTCTGTAATTTTGATAGCAAAAACTTTAATTTAATCATGCTCTTTCTTCCTTTTGAAGATTATAACAGCTTAGAAAAAATGTTGGACGCAAAGAATTTAAAAATCAATGGATTTAATCTTAACCTAGAAGTAGAACACGCACACACGAATCACAGTTATTTGATAGTGTTATGTTTAATTTCACTACTCTGAACAACCTCTGTGGCAATTTAATTTTAGGTGTCATTGCTTGGGGTTATTGGGAAATGAACATGCAACTTTTCCTCACTCAGTTTTTGATTCCTTCACAATCGATGTAACAAATGGAAATTTGAAACCATTTACTTCGTTTGATATTCGCCAATCTGAATGAGATTACGTCATTACCATAACATGGGAATCTACCATTTTTCACGTTTTCTGTTTATCAATAACACCAAATTTTTGACCGAGCCATCTGAACTTAGCACGCACTTCCTCTTGCATCAGATTAAAACACATAGCTATAAGAGACAGTCCGAACACAAGATAAAACACACAGAATATATTCTTCTCTTTATTACCCCAGGTGGCGCTGCTAGCTCCGGGAACGAAATCGCCGAATCCTATCGTAGTCAATGTTACAAAACAAAAATAAGAGCCTATCAGATAGTCCCATTTTTCTTCCCACAAGGAAAATATAACAGCGCCTCCAAATATATAGCCGGCTATTATCATTAAGCTTATAAATATGGGAACACGAACAGGTTCTTCCTTGGCTTGTTCTGTTTCCCTTTCTATAGTTACGATTACTTCCCCATTATCATCCACTTTATCCTGTAGAGGATCTTCCTCGACGCTAGGTGGTTCTCTCCGGCGTGAATATTTACTTCTCGACCTGTTTTTTGGTCGATCTCGGCGCATGTGTTGCGGACAACAAAACCACAAGAGAGCGTTACAACTGTGTTTGTAAAGACACCGGAAACATGTGCTGAGAAAGCTGCCCATATTGGCTAAACATAATAATGTTAATGGTATGCCTACCAAAGCGTAAAATATAGTGACTAGACGTCCATAGAATGTTTTAGGTGCTATATGTCCATAACCTGGAAAATAGAGAATAGAAATTATTTTATAAGTTAACCGTAAAGTAAAATTATAAAGTGCCACCAATGTAGAATTGCTGTTTTCGGTAGCAGTTTGATCAGTTACTCTGCTTGATGAGCAAATCTAGAATTATGATGGCAGGATGACGTCATGTTCCGTTCCTGGGACCTTATTCACGAAATTTTAACTGAGATAAATTCCAAATTTTAGTTATTTGATTGGATATTATTAGATTGATTTTAGTGCTTAGCCAATAAAAACTGAAGTATCTACTAAAATTTGGATTTTATCTTTAGTTAAGATTTTGTGAATCAGGGCCCTGGTCTATAGTACGCTGGTAGTTGTTCTTAAAAGCCCCACTGCATTGAAATATAAATAGCGTGATATAATTATGTTCAAGCTAATCATTAATGAAGCTTGATCCCGAACGTGCATACCATGTGTATAAACATATTTGCCTACAGTGAAAAAATGTTTTAAAAGCTTTTAGAATTAAATTCCTGCTATAAGTATAATCTGACATTTTAAAATTTATCAACTGCGACCAGGATCGACCAATTAACGGTGCATGTTTCACAAAACGTGCGGCTTACATCTAGAACAAAATTACATTTCCGTTTTTGTTCAGAATAATTGTCAACTATTATTTACCTAAAATAGAATAAAATCATTGTTTATTTTGGTTAACATAAAATTAAAAGGGGTTTAAATCTAAAATTGGTTCTCTGGAACAACATATACTTTTGAAAGTAATAGTTAAATGAAATTGACATAGTTTTTTTTTAATATTTCTGTGCTTGTGGTCTTGTTTAAAAGTCGACCGTTCTAATATTTATGTTAAACAACATGTTTTAGCTTCAGTAGGTTTTTTGAGACCTTCAATTAAAATCACTATGGAATTTTTCGAAATCTATTTTGGTTCTAATTAAAGGGACATTTTAGATAAAAAGTTATATCCGCTACAAACTAAGCATAAAATTTTAAATTAATACAAGGCGACAGGTGACGGAATACTGGATACGGATAGGGTTCCTCCTTTCATGTCCTTAATGTTTTTGGCCAAATTTGACAATCATCTGTTAAAACCTGACATAGATAACTTTAGATCTGAACGAAAAGAAACAATAAGATGTTAGTTTCACGGTGTTCCAGTCTCCCTTGCAAGAATTATGGTCTATATGTGATGATTATGCTTCCATTTACCCAGATGGCTACAAAGATGGCGATAGGGTAGCTTCGGCTAACCTTAGACCATCAGGAATCATTTTTGTTGGACTTCCACCTAATGCTTCCATATTTACTGCTGAGCTCCAGGCCATTTACTTTTATTAATGATTATCGAGGCTAGGACTAAAATTCAAAAGCTAATATCTCAGTTCAGGGTGAATCAATTTGACTGAAATTTTCAGCAAATACCCTTTACCTACCTTATTTAGTTTTTAACTATTATAGTGAGAACTGCCAGCTCTTTATCTAATATCCCTTTAAGGAGTTGTATAGAGTTTAGAATCTCCGTGGTGTTTTGTAAGTAATCTTTATCCGAATAAAAGGACATGCCAGCATGATCCCTTTGACTCATGAACCAGTACATTATTTATTAGCATACACACTGAAAACCCCCGACTTCCATGATGCTAAAACCATCATATTGATTGACCAGACAGACAGAATGTCGGTATTTTAGAAGTAATAACAACAATTAAGTAATCAACTTATAATCAACATAAGTTTAGACTAATTATATGAATGATTTAAATATTGATGAGAATCGTCTATATTAAAACCCAGAGTTATTAGACATCAGACATAACAAAGCATCTAATTTCTGTCATCATTGCTGAACCAATATAGAAACTACATGTTTGGTTGCATTACTTGATTGTTAGTCAATAACAGAACTCAAACCATGGCGAATTAAACCCCTTAATTCCTGACCACAGAAATCAACTTTAATTTCCTAATAATTGTTAGACAAGTAATATGCTATTTAAGTAACAGTGAGCACTTCAAATGTCATTTACAGTGATGTTGAGTTTGAATTTTAGTGGTAATAACTGTGTGCGTTTCATCTATTCAAATACTTAACTACTTTGATATAACTGAATGAAACCAAGTTTCATAACAAGGAAACGTTAATGGAAAATGCGCAACAAGTAATTATCAATAAGAGCGAAATTGTTGATGGTGGCTTAACGTATAATTGTTTGACAGCGCATAACGGATTAAGATAATGATGACAATAGAACATGCAAAATGTGAAACGAACTGAAGATGGCAGTGAACCATATAATTGATAGTAAGGGTGGCAGTTAATAGTAAAAGAATAGTAGGAATCACATTAAAACAACTGTTTAAACACTAGATAACGATAGTGAAATATGTAATTAACACACACCTAAGCTACCGATAGTGAAATATGTAATTAAACCACGCATAAGATGCCCACAGTGAAACCTGTAATTACCACCAGCATTAGATAACGACAGTGAAACGTAATAAAACACGCATTAGATAACAACAGCGAAACATGTTAATAAAACACGCATTAGATAACAACAGTGAAACATATTAATAAAAAACGCATTAGGTTGCGAAAGAGGAATACAAAATTGATCAATACGATGTACATAGTAACTTAAAATATCAAATGACATTACAACAGCCTGCAATCCAATATTATATCACTGATGATTACATTACTGCTCGTTATTACATGGGGGGTTGGGATGGCTTAGTGGTCTAGAGTGCCGCGCTTCGACCTCTAGCTGGCCGGTCACCTCTGGCTTGCGGCTGTGGCTTCGAGCCCTGGTGTGAGCGTATGTGGCATGGAGATAGGGGCGCCTTCTCAACCTCGTGGGTTTCCTCCGGGCACTCCGGTTTCCTCCCACTGCTAAAGACCCCTACGCGCAAGCAAATTATTGAAATAAAATTAAACCATATGTTAGTCCCGAAATGACCTAGTTTGTGTTGAGTGGACGTTAAACCCCATTTCTCTCTCGTTATTACATATTTACTAAAAAGACTCTTAAAATTACATTATGGGAGATTTTTAAAAGGAGTTAGCCATTCTTGCTACAACAGTTCAAAAATAGATGATGAAACAAGAATATATTGAAAATTTCAGTTAAATGAATTTATTCTGAACAAAGTTATTACCACTATCATTTTTACTAGAAATGTCATCGACACCCTTTTTTGATTATGGCCGATCGTTGATTGACAGGTCTTAACTCCACCTACATAGTCTCGATTATCAAGTAATGTTTACAATGACTGTGGTACCGGTAACGTATTCGGTTTGAGACGGGACTGCAATTCAATTCGTATTACATTTATCATTTACTACAAATTAGAATTAAGACTTTTGATGTATAGATAACAAGAGAAAGTCTGCGACAGGATTTTAAAGTTTGAAAGGAATAGACCAAATCAACGAGGCAGTATTGTAAATAAATTATAATAAATAGCCGACTTGCGTTGCCTGCGTGTACTCTTTTGTACTCCAGACAGGCCTAAGTGACTCCCTAAGCAGGAGAATAGAAAACAGTGATCCAATGGGGCTGCAATTCAATTGGGGTGATGTTAGCTGCTATGTTTATCAATTTCCATAATTTTACTGAAACGCAAGTGACAGAAGCGCGTATGATAACGACAATGTGTATTATAGGGAAGGCAGCGTGATGAGCTGCTAATTTCCGGAAGTATTAAGACGTCAACGTCACGAAGAATCTCCGAATTCCGAGTCCAATCCAAGCCATCCGTGGGTATACAGTGTTAATTTTTGGCTTGTTGTTTAAATAAAGATCTAATTTATAATTTTATGACATCTGAGGCCCAAAGGAAGACCGACAAATGTCAGTTTTTGCTCTCCAATAATGAATCTTTAAGCCGCTTATAAAGAAAGTGGTTCGTAAATCTTTGCAAATTTTTACAAACGTCTTAGGATCACTACAAATTTTGTCTGTCTTCCGATTGCCTAAGAAAACATTGCAAAAGCAATGAAAATATGCCTTCCTAGTGAATTTTAGAATCATGTTACCAGTAGTCGCAATACATGTAGATGCTTCTATTGGAGGAATCTTATATAGGCCATTGCCTGTTTATCAAACCAATTAAGTTTATTAAATGAATTGTTGCTTAATCTAAACGCAGAAACCAGAAACAATTGAATTAAACAAAAATATCAGTGAATAAATCTGAAGCTTGAATTGCTCAAATAAAGTGTACAATAGTCAAGAAACTAATTTGGTAAAATGTAGTTTTAACTAAAATCATCAAAATCAATAGGCGTGTCTTACCCTGTCCAAAACCTAACTTAATCATACTATTCAAAAAAGGTAGGGGATATTTGATTTTTAAGTGTTATTAAAGTCACCTAATGAAACTGACGAAGAAACAAATGACAAAATGAAATGAAGTTCACATTCATCGATTTATTCCAAATGATCGTTAGACTAAGTAAGGCACAGACTGACCAATATAAGGGTAAAATGATACCCGGGGTCAAACAGCAAAGTTACCACAGCATCACAATAAAGTCAGTAAGGGTAAATCCTCCTCTGTTTGCCAAACAAGCATTGATCCGACGTGGCATACTCCTAATGAGACGTATAAGGTCATTTTGGTCCAGATTGTCCCATTCCTGTTGCAACGCAGCAGCAAGTTCTTGGACATTGGCAGGACGTTGTTGGCGTTGACTTAGACTCTGTCTAAGCATGTCCCAGACATGCTCGATTGGGGAGAGGTCGGGACTCAGTGCTGGCCAAGGTAATGTGGTGATGTTCTGTTGTTGGAGGTAACCTGTAACGATCCTGGCCCTGTGACATCTTGCGTTGTCATCCTGGAAGATGAAACGGCGGCCATGACGTCGTGCGAACGGCACAACATGGACTGCCAAGATGTTGTCCCGGTAGTACTGGCCTGTAACACGCCCTGCAACAACATGTAAAGCCGTTCTTCCAGCAACAGTGATGCCTCCCCACACCATAACAGAACCACCCCCAAATCGATCATGTCTGATGACGTTAACGTCTTGGAAGCGTTCGTTTCGACGACGCCACACCCTCCTACGTCTGTCCAAAAAAACAACAGTGGAGCTTGACTCATCTGAAAACATCACATTGCTCCAGCGTCGATTATCCCAGAGTGGACGATCCCTACACCAACGACGTCTTGCCTGAATGTGATGATCTCTAAAACAAGGGACGTCGGGCGCGAAGGTGACCCCTATGCAGTCGATTCCGAATCGTCTGGCCACTCACTCTCACACCAGTGTCTGTTTGAAGACGAGCGCTGATCTGATTTGCTGTGATGACACGATTTCTCAAGGCTAAGGTACGGATAAATCGATCCTGGGCTTGAGTTGTCGCCCTTGGTCGACCTGAGCGTGGTCTATCCTGTACAGATTGTGTATCTGGATCATAGTCTGCTTATGACAGACTGAGAAACATTCATCGTCCGCGTCACAACCGCCTGTGTTGTGCCGATCTGTAGCATGCCAAGGGCACGTAACCTTTCATTTTGGGTAAGCCGACGCATATCAAAATTTGTTTTCTGGTCACTAAAACAATTAAACTGATGTTTCCACCCTGGAATTCAAAGTCAGAGTCGTGCAAATCTTGGGTTGGACCCCCATGATGACCCCAAGCATCACCTGCATTCCATGCGGTAGCTATTGGTGCGTTTGGGGGTCACATGTAACTGGAAATGTTTCTTCTGTTAGGTTCTATAGTGACTTTTTTCGTAGTCATTTGCATATTTTAGTATTATGCCCCCAAAATCAAATATCCCCTACTTTTTTTGAATAGTATATAAAGCGTTCATTAGCTAGAATCTGTAAAAGAAAAGGAAAATGGCGATGGTGACCTTTAACTTTGACAGGTTCATTCTAATCACAATAATATTAAGTATAAAAAGTTTGAAATCAACCAGATACAGAAAGTGTCTGAAAACCAAATGTGTACAAATATTTATTTCGACGAGAACCCAGCAACTTTAGAGTAAAGACGTATACTCCGTCCCATTTACCATATCTAACAACTATTTGAGGTTTGTAATCGGTTATGACAAAGTCTGGACATCAACACGAATTGGACCATTTCGGGTCTATACACCTTGTGTATTTCGCCTGAATATTTTAGCAGTTGGATGAAACCGAAGAAACATTCGACGACACTAATACAATGGGCCCTACAGCTTGTCCCACACAGGTTTGGGGCTAAACCCCGACCTTTACATGGAGGGTAAACATATCAATTGGACCTTTAGCCCACCAAATCGATGTGTGGATAAAGACAGGCGCAATTTGATTCAAATAAACACGAAACAGAATGATGTTACTGTTGTTTGTCGTATCAATGTGTGGCGATAGAAAATAGCTTAGCTGAAAAATAATGTTAAACAAACATTAAACATCTTATTGTTATATGGGCTGAGGGGCTTAAATGTACTGTACGCTGCCATGTGAGATCTAATTGATTTTATTTGGTTGTTTCTAATATATTTTTGTATGGTAGTATGCGGTTACTGGGTAGTAAGCAGTTACTGTTTCCAATTTAGTAACCAAAAAACGTCAGCATCCATTTGAATCAGTATGCAATTATAAACTATGTGTGCTGTGTCGACGTAAGTCGGGTGCACATTGATTAAAAAATACCAACACGAAAAAGAAAACAAAATTGTTCGTTGTTTTAATATCCACTTACATCTACATTCTAAGATGTCACTTATATTTGTTGTGATATAATCTTCTTAATCCTAAACCCCTTTGTCTGTAATGGACTATCGTGTTCAAGAAAGTAATTTTCTAGAAGTAGAGACTGGGAATTTATATAAGAGCCCATAGTGAGCCAGTTTAGCATTCTTGTGAAAATCTGATCGATTTAAGCACTACAACACTTCCAACAAATTGGAAAAATCCAAATGTAATTTAAAGTAAAAGAGAAATGTGTGGAAACAAGGTATGTCACTTTGATATTTCATTGGCAGGTGTTTTAAAAGCATTTTCTATTGACATTCTAGCGTGACATAATATCAATCACTTTATAGATGTGTACAGTCATAATATTTTATAGATTTATGATTGATTTGTACAACATATTTTATTTATGCTAATATTTTAAAATTCCCCCAGTTGTATTTACTTTTATCTTTCAAAACAAGAAATTATGTTTTATTTTCCAAGTACTCATTTTTCGTTTCGAATTTTCAAAAAGCTTGCCATACTACTTCAAACACCCTCCCTCAAACCATAACACATTTCAAAATAGCTTCATTAGTGTGCATATAAAACACTGACTTTCAAAACTTCCGATTTGACAAATATTGTTTACATCTGGTGAAATATATAGTTAACCGAATCCTTAATTGATCCTTTAGTCATGTGTGGCACTACCGCTTAACAACTATTTGATGTAATTGAACCACTAGTACGTGTCATTTCCGCTAAACAACCATTCGATTTAATTGTGCCACTAGTACAACCATTTGATATAATTGGACAACCAGTATGTATCATTTCCACTCAGAAATCATTCCATGTGATTGACCATAAGTACGTGTCATTTCAGTCCAACAACCATTCGATTTAACAGGACCACAAGGACCTGGCATCTCCACTCAACAATCGATATAATGTAAATGGACCAGTACGTGTCATTTCAACTCAACAACCATTCGATGTGTATATTGAAAACTAACGTGTCATTTCCTCCCCTCAACAAGGATAGACGTATTGATTTGGTGGATTCAAATTAAATTTCGTCACGGATTTGGTTCGCTTCAGATTTTTAAATAGCTTCCACGACACCTCAAGAACCCTCTATACCTAATTGGAGCACATTCTAATACAAAGGTATGGACATCGATTCCTGTATAAATTCTTTATTTCCCGGCGTGTACATAGGAATAAACAGGTTTCCAAAAGGTTCCTATTTGTCAATTAATATTGTTAACATGTGGAGAAATGTAACAGCTAAGTATCTAAAAGCGATTACACGATTTTCACTAATTAGACAAGTACGTGTCATTTCCACATAACAACCATCCGACGTTATTTCAAGGACCAGCTTATTGATTGGATTGATTTAAATTACGTCACAAAATTTCCTAGTATATTGTTGATGTTTGAGCTGTGTATTGGTTTGTGGAAGTAAAACGATAATTGCATTTTATTCAAATTTCAAGTGCTACGAATATAGGATAAATATTACAATATTTTCCCTTTAATTAAGCCAATAAAGCTAATTTGTATAGACCCATAAAATCCTAATTGCTATGTAAAATTACTAAGAAAAAAAAAATAAAACCTGCAGCTAATAACACATGTAATATAAACTCAGTAGTCGTAAATTAAAGTACAGTCTAACCCTAATCAATTAGGGAAAGTGAGGTTATAAAATTATTGTAATTTATTCCAATACCAAAGTAATGTTTAAAAATTAAAGACAACTGTGATTTATAGTTAAAACGATGTTCCTTTAATTTTTTTTTTTTTTGTAATGAGACCAATAAATGTAGTTTGGGGTTTCATTAGTTTGAAGAGTAATATTTAAAATTACAAGGCGTCGCAATGTTATAAAGAGTGATATTAAACGTGGCATATATATTACCACATTAAATGTTTAAAGGAAGGATTGAAATTACAACGGTTTGCTAACTGTTGAGTCATATGGAGAGAGAGAAATGGAGTTTAACGTCCACTCAACACACGCTAGGTCATTTCGGGACTAGCATGTGGTTTTAATTTTATTTCATTAATTCGCATGCGCGTAGAGGTCTTTAGCAGTGGGAGGAAACACACGCCCCTATCTCCATGCCACATACTCTCACACCAGGGATCGAAACCACAGCCGCAAGCAAGAGGTGACCGGCCAGCTAGATGTCGAAGCGCGGCAGTCTAGACCACTAGGCCATCCCAACCCCCCTTAGTCATATGGACTTCTGTGGTGTCGTACACGTCGGCATGCTCGTAAACCTTGACTGTTGGAATTCATTTTTTGTCAAGGCAAAAAATTCCCCCATACGACACCGTACAGGACGTTAAACCCCATTTTATTCGCTATTTCGTTCAACAGTCTAGTATATTGAGTTATCCATTGATAAGATTATTTCAATTTTAAAAAAGACTACGTATTCTAGTAAATGTTGACATTATACTTAATTGTAAGCACCGTGTACGAAAAATTTTAGGATTTTCGGTACTGTTTTTTTTTGTTTAATATTTTGACCATTCAATGCTATGATAGATTATCTGATGAATACCAGAAAGCTCATATACCGAAACATATCTGTTCTAAGATTGATTATTCATAATTACTAGAAAGCTTATACTACCATAGATATATCCAATGGTGTGATTGACTATCTCATAAGTTATTGAAATATTATAGACCCTGACATATCGAGATATCCAATGATATAACAGATTATTTCATAATTACCAGAAAGCTTATCCATGGGAGATTTACTTCAGTAAATGAAAATATCCAATGACATTTTGTCGATTTTATAATTTTATAAAATAAAGCTTATACTCTGGTATAAGGTAAAATGATTGATGATTTTATAACTTTATTTTAGAAAGCCTTTGCTATGGTATATGATAATATACAACAATAATATGATTGATGATTCTAAAGTTTGTAATTAATAGAAAGCTGGTAGTGTAAGTTTGGCCGTTCTCATCCATTCTTGATTTGATCTTGGTCAAATGTTTCACCCATGTATACATGTTCGCAGTTCGTATATATTTACTTATTGAGTATTCGCTTTCTTTTACCAACGTATTATTCAGTCACTACTGTAAGGTCCCATTTTTTTTTTAAAATCTGAAAAGCAAATTTTATCATACCTCATTTCTTTACATTACAACAAAATGCGTTCTCTTATCTCAAGGTGATGTGATGTCGAAAACAATCCTGGCCCGTCATTCTCTATTATGCATCTAAACGCCCAGTCTCTCAAATAAATTGAACCATGTCCGACCTGAATTTTTAGGAATAGATATTTTAACTTTTCAGACACTTGCATTCCTAATTCATATGGAATTGATTTGTTAAAACTAAAAGGTTACCACCCACCCGTTTTAGGCAGTCGTATCCATTTATTTTAAAAATCGCAAATACCTAAATTTAGCTTTTAGCATAAATCAGGTTAAAAGTTTAAGCATACTATTTAGAATTACGAGCATACAAATTGTACAATTCTTGAAACTGATTGAAATGTTTTATTTACCAATGTCTATTTTCCAAATGTTTCAAAAAAATTATTCAAGGGCTTTATAAAGTTGTACCTAATAAAGATGCTGTTATAAGACCACGCCACGTTCCATGGATGAACGGTTACCTGGGAAGTGTAATACCTAATAGTATTCATAGCAGATTCATAACCGTTAACAGTCCTTATACATGGAAATTATTTCATTATTAAGTTTAATTGGAAAAATGTTTGAAAAACTAATATTTAAAAAAATATACACAATTTTATATTAACCAAACATTTATTAAACCATTTACAATTGGGGTTCGGATTAAGCGACTGTACTTTTTACTAATTGATTGATTATATTTCTAATGCTCCCGATAACAGTAAGAAGTAATGGACTGCTTTGTGTTATTAGCAAAGCCCTCAACCATGTTCGGCATAAGGGTTTGATTCACAAACTGGGTTGTATGGGACCGAGGTACACTTAAAATCCTATAGTAGAAAACAATCAGTAGTTATTAAAGGCGAAATCTTTAATTTAAATAATATAACCACCGGTGTTCCCCAAGGATCAATATTGGATCCACTAATTTTCGTTATTTGTGTCAATGATATTACTGAAAATATCAATTCTACGTTTGCAGACGGTAAGTCGTTGTGTTGTGTATAACAACCGAAAACCCAGACCAATATGAAAATGCATTAAAATCAAAAACTGAATTTGATTCACAACTGATCGACTAAATGAAAAGTAACCCCGTGAAAACAGACAACCATGACATTCTCTTGCAAGAAATTCCAACCTCTCGTTTGAATTAAATTTTTAACAAAATAACAATTAAGGAATCGATATACTACAAACATTTGGGTAATTTGTTTTACAAAGTAATTGTCAGTAGAATAACTTATATTGAATATGTAATATCTAAAGTTGCACGCTCTGTTGGCTTGTAAGTCTCTAGATATTATTTGACTACGTTGGCATCGTTTGGGACAACTGTAACACATTTGAGCCCTTAAAATTAAAAACAAATCTCGTTCGCGGCACTTTCCATAATGTACTTTACTCTGGATATAACCCACTATCAACAAGACGAGTAAGGAACAGGCATATACGTTTGTATAAAATAGCCAATAAAGTGATTTCGCCGTCTTAAGTCTTCTAGTACCACCTGGAACTTCTGAAGTAAATCCGTTCCCTGTTCGTAATAATGAATTTAAACATATTACTGCTAACATTAATTGTTATAAAAACTGCTTTTTGACTACAACTATTGACCTTTGGAAAAGTCTTTCTAATGATACTCAAAACGCCTCCACTTTTCAAAATTCGAAAATTAAAATATTTGTGAATGCAATCTCGTTCCCAGAGGCAGCCGCGGGGCCGGAGGCCTCTGGTTCCTTTGACTAGCCATTTTTGCCACTTTTTTCGAAACCTAAGCCCCGCCCATTCTGACCTCTGATTGGTCAATTTTTGGGTCGATTTCTCGAAAACTAGAGGTCGGATCGTCGTTTCGTTTGTTGTAAAATGATCCTTGAGTCAAAGTCACACACATATTTAAATCCAAACACACAATGATGTTAAACTAATTAAACGCTTTATACAAATAAGGTAATTGGCAGTTGATAGTGGTTAATGTTAAAGGAGGAGGAGGATGGTGATGATAATTTAATCATTTATCAATGTAAATATGTAAGATATACTTTTGAAATTTTAGTAATTGTATTTATATATTATATTCGGCTTGTTTGCAGATCCATTATACTCATCTTGTTCCTGAAATAAAGATATTGTTTAGCCGATGTTTATTAAAAAAGACTATACTAGTTAGTAACATAGAACCCTTAAACCCATCTAGTTGGTGTTGTACACAAGATATATCCACTCTCCAAAGATCGCGTAGGCAACACATTGAAACCCGAAGAGATGGTGTTTTGGTTATCATAGTATACGAGTTCTAAAGGATGTTACAATATACTGAAAATGACCGAGGACAATAACACGAATTAAGCAGATCATCTATTTTCAAATACATCCATTCACAAGCACGGGTGAATGTCCCTCAATATTAATTAGTTATTTTTAAGAGGGTTCTTTATACCTTATGCAGGACAATATGGCATTAACCACAATTTAATTCGATCATTCTTTATATTATTTTATATGCAGAGATTGAATTCAGTACCATGATAAAGTAGTATATACACACCTTAGTTTATAAATGAATTCCCTACCACCATATTATAATAAACGCTGAGTGCGGATATTTTCTATAAAAGACTGTTGACAAGAATTCAGCGCTATGATAAAAATTTGAAGTCTGACTTTAATGGATGATGAATCAATATACGTTAAATAAACTATTATAGAAAATGTAATGTAATAAACACTACCAATAGCTATATAATAGGCCTTTTGTTGTATCAAACCACCATATGATAATGATTTCCACTGTTTTCTTTGTCATAATCTCATAATAAATTTAATATGTTTTCAAGTGTTAATATAAAAAGATCGAAAACTATTCTGCTGCATAAAATGATCCATAAAATTCATTATAGAGCAGAAAATTGGTTAAGTTATTGTTTCTTCAGTTCCATAAAAATTTCTAAAGAGAACAATTTGGTAGGTCAGACCATTGTGTCTATGAAGCAGAAAGCCATTTTTTTAAAAAATATTAACCAACATACAACTTCTGTTTAACCTGGGATTCGAAAATTATTTCCAATTTCAGTGGACCCGTATTTCATTAATTAAAATTCCAACGCTGCTAGCCGTTACCAAATTTGAAGTCGGAATATTATTGTTAAAAACTTAAACGCATTGTACCGCCATAACTAAATAAGTTCATTAAAGGGGCATTATTTAAGTGCCAAATCTGCCTTTTGTGGATCTTTCTTTAAGCCTTAAATTATTAATTAGATAGTTATTAACACAAGACTATCAACTACTCGTGATGCCATCAGATGGCTCAGATTTTAGGTAGATATGAACGGTTCCACCATTTTTATTGATTTAATTTATAAATGGAGAAGCGAGGCTAAGCCTCGAACAACCGGCACCGTGGTTACGATAATAAAAAGGACTACACATACGTTGTCAAATTGAATGACATTTTTAATATAATCATTTTGCATTAGTTATTATTTTTGAACCATTATAGCAACCATTTTACAAATTGAGCTTTTTAGACAGAGAAATCATTTTGATACTGATGTAGGATCACTATGTGATTTAATTTCATTGGTGCAAGGCATTATTTTTTTTTATGTAGCTGAGCAGCCCCCCCCCCCACCCCCTGGATCCGCCCCTGAAAAGGTAACGTTTGATATGCATGGTATGTAATATGGTGATTGATTTTCAAATTGTTTAGCCCAGCCAGTGCCGAGAGGTAGGACGTTAAACCCCATTTCATTTCAAATTGTTTAATATTAGGGTTTTGATTACATTCTAACAAACTAGTTTATTTGAACAATAAAATATTTTCGGTGTAAGCAGTATCAGTTATGGGGTTTTATTGCCTTACATGAAAATCACCTTGGGCCAACTTTGGCTTTATCTTTTGGAGCAATAATCAATTCTCGCCCAATCTTAATTCTGTAGAAAGCTTCTATCAATTTAATAGTCCTATGAGTCTAACACGAATCGACATCGCTGTTCAGATTACAGGAAAAAAGTAACAAAAAGTAGAAGAAACAATCCACAACTTCGTCATTTGTTTTAAAATTCGATAGGTTGCCTTGGAAACACACAAATACATTCTGTTTATCCGATTATCGAAGACCCTGTGTTAGTAGACGGACATATTGCATTGTAGATTATGCAAGTATATGAAAGGTTGTTAGCGTCAGATGGATAACAACGAATTGCATGCAAAAAAAAAAACAACTAAACAAACAACACCCCCCCCCCCAAAAAAAAAAAACCACACACACACACACACTCCACTAAAACTTAACAAAACATGTCGTACGTATGTTAATCATTGTATACAGATTTTGGGGATCTCAATCATAAGACTTTAATCCATCAGTAATATTTCCAGCAGCACTGTAGTGTGTTTCAGGACCTAGTGCTCGTTTCTTCGTTGGGCCGTCCATTCATGAAGTATAACGCCCGCTTCCACTTGATATCACGAACTAGACATAGAGCTCGATATAATGTTTTAAAAAAAATTGAATGACATTGTTCATTGGTGCATGAGGGAGAGTCCTATCATCCCTTTAACTCGTGAAATGATGTAAAATCAGGGTTTCCCATCAACAAACTTAAAGTTTTTGGATGTTACATTATTATGGAATTAGCGTACCGTAATCCACCACACCCTTTTTAGGTTTGGACTGACGAAGTCTTATATTACCAACTTGATGTTTTGTAATTTGGGAGTATAAGGAGGTTTTGAAATCGTCAATTATCAAATCATTTTCACAACCACCACAACCTAAGCAATTTTCTATGGCTTGAAGATTAGATAAGAAAATTGCATGATGATTGTGACGCTCATCAATAATAGCCTCTTTAACCTTTACACGGATAACGATAGGTCAATACGTGACAGATAAACATTTATTCCTTAAGACTCAATGAAAATGTTGCAGGAAAGATCGACAAAAAATGTCTATGACTAATAAATGTTAAAGTTGTCGTTACACGTAGTTAAACAAGTTGATAAACATGTTCAAACAGTCTGCAACGTTAGCCTTTGCTTATAGACAAATAATGATAGAAAATAGACACTTGGTAACGGTTACTAATACTGGGACGAACGAAAGAAGCAACCATGACGTTTCCTGGGTTAGATAAATTAAGCCAAAATACAGAAAATGGTGTTTGTTTGTTGTGTTCTGTTTTTCTGCGAATTGGATCTTTAACCGACATTACTTTGTCATAAAAAGACGTCGATCAGAAATTATATGAAAAGCAATCACCGGCGCGGGAATAATCTTTGTAGGCTATTATATTTTCAATTGAAAATAACAGATTTTCAAGTAAAGGAAAGCAATATTCATTTTATGCTCTTCCCACTCCTATTTAATCAATGGCGCGCGAACTACTTCCCTTGGATTTATTTCAAACGTTTCCGGTACGTTAACGTCAACTTCCTTTGAAATCTATTACTACTTCCGCTAGGTTTTATGTTCAGTAATTAAAAAACTCATACTGCCCGGCAGTAAATGGCTGCGTGGTAGCAAAATGGTTTATTACAGCTGCAGAGATTCTGACGCTATCGGATACTAGCTCTTCAATTTAATATTTCTTAAACACAATTAACAGATATCTAAAACGTACGGTACTGTCATTTCAAAGTTTCAAGATTTGATATTTATCTGTAGCTAAATTATAGCCCCCCCCCTCACCAGTCTGTAACATTTTTAGGTCATAATAACTGTAATTAAAACACAGTGTAGGTTTTTATTGGAGGAATTGTCTGGTTAAGTTGGATGATTAGTATTTTACGCTTCACATAGATAAACAAAGATAAGCAAGCTGCTTTGGCGCACCATAACTTTGATTCTTATTGAAGAGATTGACGAAACCTTCTGCATAGTTCGACCTTGAGCTGTTATGTTAAGTATAGATGAATGTTCAATTAATTAATATGTGTCATCTACTTAATCTGGGCCGAGAAACATCAGTATCACGGTTACATTTAGGGATTGGTTGTAAATATTTATATCTTTAATATTTGAAATTTTGACCACACGGCAGTAATATACATGAAACAGGTCAACAGATCCAGATATATATCTATACCAATAATTTATTTCAGCAATATATTTTGAAAACATTTAAATTCTTGAAATGAAGCCGAAGCTGATGTTGATGGTGCTGATGCTTAGTATTTTTCCAGAGTAGGAAATAGAAATTCAAATACAGCATGATGACCACCAAAAGTAGTAAATTTCCGTTTAAAAACTGATGATATTTATGAAACGAGAATAATTCAGTGATAGTTCCTTTAAAGTACAATGTACAGGTTTTCAATCAGTTCATTAGGAAAGTCAAACTAATCAAAGATAGAAAAATAAACAAGTTGGCTGATGTGCTTGTACACTTGAGACAGGATTCTAATGAATCTTACGAGATATCTTCCTGATTTGACTTCAGTACGCTTATACTATTAATAGAATTGTCTAAAACCGTATTTGCTCTCGTCAAATTAGAATCGATAATATTATGTTGTGTAATCCATTTCATTCTCTGTAATATTCTAATGCCCATCATGTATGTTAAGACCAACGTGTTCTTTCCTGTCTTTGCTCCATTGTATATGACTTCTCTAACTGGGTGGTATTCTGTTCGTTACAAATGTCCGTGACAGTTTATCATGAGTAATGGCGATGAAAGTATATCCTAAGACCTGTCAGTAAGAACCTACCCAAGAAAGGTCAATGACGAAATGTCAATGGAAGTCTGTCAAAGCCAATGTCAGTGGATGTCTATAAAAGAAATGTCAGCTGGCAAACGACAATACGGCTACTAGACGGAATGTTAACAGCACAACCACAATCCATTTTGAGAAGCAAAAAAATAAAGAAAAAACTAAAACTCAATAAAACCCATAATGTCATTCCCACTAAGTAATAAAAAGAATCCAGTCGACTGACTCTTAATTAAATAATTTAATTGTCAGTAAATTTACTAACAGAATTAGCTGGACATATAGATCATATAACATATAGATCATGTTGACATAATCAGAATTGAGGGTATACTCTGAAGACAACAAAAACAAAAATTGGACGTGGCTGTGTCCTTTGGGGCTGAAGAAGGGACAATATAAATTGGTAAAATCCTGTTATTTGAGTGATTGCTATACTGAATTTGAATAAAATCTGTTCATAATTTCAAGCTATACAGTATTTACAGCCTGTAGGCAAAAACTAAAAAAATGGGCGTGGTTATACCCCTGTGGGTTTATGGACCAATATAAATATATATGCCGAATTGGATCCAAATCTGTTAATAATTGCAATTTGCAGATTATTTACAGACAAAATATTAACAAAGATAAGCTGGCACACAACGAAACATACGTCCACAGCAGCTAAATAGCCCGGTCAGTAATTAAGAGTTGTCGCATATTTTTACTTTTTCCGGTAATGAAACATTTATGATACACTAAAGTCTGATTAAGAGTAACAACTCATTAAGTAATTGCTAGAAAATCATTAGAATTTGTTTGGCTTTTACAAAGTTCTCCTTCATGCTAACGTTTAGTATAGGAAACATTTAATATCATGGATTTAGTTGTTCATTGAAAATTCATTCAAGACCTTAAACTCTGTGTATCAGTCTAAAGTCAATCGGATATTAATTTTGGCCTCTAGAGTGACCACAAGATTTTTTGAAGTTATCAAGGGCCATAACTCTGGCAGCAATTATCGGAAATCGCTGAAAATCAATAGGGTATTAACTTTGGAAGCGCCCACAAGCAATTGTGGACGCTGGACGGGCGGGGGTGACGACAATATACAACCACATTTTAACACCGAAAGGACCTTAGGGCATGCACTGAAATCAATAGTTTGCCGCCCAAGCTTACCTAGTTCCAAGTTATTTCAATCAGATTCGTGACATGTATACGATAAACACAAACATTGGGGGTGGCTTTGCCCCTGGGAATTGAGCTTTCACCAAAAACAATATGGATAATCCTTATTCTATAAGGAATAGGTATGCGCAATCTGTAGACGACAAACGAATATAAAAAATGGGCGGGGTTCTTCTGACCCTGTGGTTGGAAACGCACCAAACGCAATAGCAATCATCCTTGAGGTATTATGAATAAGTATGTAGTTTTAAGCCGGCCAGAGTCTACGATAACTTTTAAAGTTATCCACATGACCCTCTTTAAGTCACATGGTTACGTTTAAACGTCTTCTTGCATTGACCGAGAAAGTTCATACAGATTTTCCGGCGAGGTCCCGTGTACATATTGGTGTGCACGTAAAAGATCCCTTGGCCGTTGGGATTCACTATAAGAGTAGGCCGTTGCGCTGCTGCCCGGGCAAGGGTAGTTGGATGGCCTAGTGGACTAGAGTGCCGCGCTTCGACCTCTAGCTGGCCGGTCACCTCTGGCTTGCGGCTATGGTTTCGAGCCCTGGTGTGAGCGTATGTGGCAAGGAGGTAGGGGCTCCTTCTCAACCTCGTGGGTTTCCTCTGGGCACTCCGGTTTCCTCCCACTGCTAAAGACCCTACGCACAAGCGAATTATTGAAACAAAAATTAAACCATATGTTAGTCCCGAAATGACCTAGTTTGTGTTGAGTGGACGTTAAACCCCATCTCTCTCTCTCTTTTTGTCCGGACAAAATTTGTCCCATGGCACACTGTATGGTGTATGCCCGTCTTCATTAGCCCAGTTTAGGAACAAAACAGTAGGACGTTAAACCCTATTTCATTTCATTCCATTTAAACGTCTTTGTAGATTCGATTGTCTATCTGGCAAATTAAGTGGGTATGCCACCGGCTGACATCTTGAGTAGTGAACTTTGATGCCAATTATTTAATTCCAATCCGTTTCTTACCTTGGTGGTATTATATTTACTGAAGGGAATCGGTTTCATACGAGTTATTTGCCCCTGAGTTAGAAATTGGAATCAGACCAGTTATTCGATACTTTCGTTTAAAGTATGTTCCACGTTACAGACTGGATATGACCGAATTACAGAAACTGCGTTTCAGGTCTTCCGATTTGTATTGTTTCGGTGCACAGGGTAAGAAAAGTAAGTCAATTGTTTTTGAACGTGTTTTCTTATTGTGGCAACTAATTACAACAGTGTACCAGTACTACAGTTGTGCTTTAATAATATGACTAGACACAAGTATATGTAGTTATTATACGATAACAAGACAATCACGCCATACCGCAATTTTTCAGTCCATACAAAGACAGATTTTAAAGACGGACATACGCTATGCATTGTACTATAAGCAAATGAAATAAAATGGGGTTTGGCGGTCTACTTTTCTACATCGTCTTGTTAGGAGGCCGGAGCAGAACAGTAGGACGTTAAACACCATTTCATTTCATTTCATGCACCGACTGGGCTAATATAATGCAATCTGCTATATAGGGAAATTTTGTCCGGACAGCGAAGCTGAAGCCTACTCTTATATCGAATTCCAATTGATCCACGGGATCTCGGTTTTTTCGTCCCATTCGAACGACTAGACAGCTGTCCTTAGAAGGCTCTCCACGACGGAAATCCCAGGGAAATTTCTTGGCCAACTTTCGTAATCGAACCAAGGACTCCAGTTTAGCAAACCAGACCCTTTATCTATTTGGTCGTTAATGTATATGATAATGCAAGCATAAAGTATGTTATGTTCTCTCATAATAGTCTGTTTACATAGGAACTTAACAAAATACTCTCTTTACCCTAATAGGTGATTATATAAATATAGCGGAACAAATTCCTTTTAATTCTATCTATTCTTTGGGGCAGGTTTTTGCAATTTAGCAAGTATTATCCATTGTATTATCTTAATGAAGGTAAAGAATAAGTGATGTAAAATCAAAACATGTCAAGTCGTTTTAGATAATATACCAACTACATCTGAAATTGAAATAAGCTTTCACGCTTAATGATAAATGTAAATGGATTTTCTGACGTTAATGATGATATACGATTACGTGATTTAAAATAATTCTTATTAAGAGATTATCATTTATTTTTAAAAACTGCAATCATTGTTGATAACATAATTGACATGCAACCGACCATTACCGATATTTATGATTATTCATTGGAAGGTTAGAATGCCCCAGAAACGATTCACAGCGGAACCCGATAAGAATCTAGGAATCGTTCATTTCTGGTTCCCACATATCAAGACATTGTCTGGTTGCCTGGTCGTTCGAATAGCACGAAAACACAGATGTCCACCCTTAGTGAATTGATGGTAAAATAAGCCTTTTAGAGTTGAAATTCGATAAAAATGTGGGCGGAGACGCCGCTGTTTTTGTAACATTTTCCTCCGCGCATTCTCCTCTTGACGGGACACAATTTTGAATAAGGAATAACAATATACTATTACAAATAAAATGCTTAATAGACATGGCATAACAACTGGCCAACTCGAAACGGATATCATCAAATATAAAACTACATGAATATAGACCACACTCAACCAACCAAGTTTAAATGAAACCCAACAAAATATCAAGAAATAACAGTATATAACAATACAACATACATAAATAAGAAAAAATCCCACTTCCATAGATGAGTCCACTGGCAGATGGTCTCTCGGAAAAGCCCATATAACAATACAACAACATAAATAAGAAAAAATCCCACTTCTACAGATGAGTCCACTGGCAGATGGTCTCTCGGAAAAGCCCATATAACAATACAACAACATAAATAAGAAAAAATCCCACTTCTACAGATGAGTCCACTGGCAGATGGTCTCTCGGAAAAGCCCATATAACCGGACTCTTTGAGCCAAACATGATATAAGTGACCTTTGTGCACCATGAGTTTGTAGAAACAAACGTAGCCCTACCCAAAAATTACGCATTCATGGAAACACAAAGATAACAAAAATAGATTTTGTTGACCCATTAACGCATGTTACCCTGTATTTGGTAGTTTATATAATACATGCACATATATCAGAATTAATTTGACACAGAAGACGAATTAATTCTCAAATCCTTTTCTTAACTTCAAGAATTCTTTTGACAAAGCATTCTTTTCTTTGAATAAAACTTGATATTCCCTGCTGTAGGTCTGATCAATACCGTCAGCAATATATCAACCTTAACTTCCTTTATATTCACCTTTATTCCACTGCAATAAACATGCATTAAATCTTTCTCTTCGATTACGTTTACACTTAAGAGAATTGGTGCGTAAGAACAGAGAGGAGTGGACGGATGTGTGAGGAGAGAGAGTTTAATATCCCACTTTTCATCATCAAGGGGGGAAAGGGCCTCGGGCGGAAGTGTTTCCAACCAATCACTCCTATGGTCGCATGTCGACACTAGCTAGGTCATTTCGGGTTACCGCATGGTACACATTTGCTTTGATAATACGAGGACCGATGTTTAGAGTTGGGGAGGGGGGGTGGAACCCCAGAGATATCCTACGAGTTTAGGCAGGCGGTCATCAGTCTAATCAATACAACCTTTGTACTATTTGTAGAAAGGAATGATAGAATTAATGAAGATAAATATCGATGATGTATGTCTATTAGGTGTTCGTACTTTTGAGATTCAGGGGAATAACATTGTGTATCATTTGACAATATACTCATATATCTTACAATACCTCCCCATATCTTCCAATACGATTTAGACAATCGCTGTCATATCTCCCAAATACAACTTACATTTCACAATACATATTTCCCGATACGACTTAAATTTCCTAATATACTCCCATAATAATGTCCAAATGCAACTAAAATTTCCCAATATACTCCCATATATCCCAGTACGACTTCACAATATTCTCCCATACCTCCCAATATGACTTAACATTTCCCAATTTATATTTCCATATTCCCAACAGGGCTTAAAATGCATAATCCCACATCTCCCATTGGGACATAAATTCCCGGGACATATTCCTTTCACTACCAATTCCATGTGAATACAAGGAAGCATCTTAAATCACGGCTGGTATGAAAGAATATTAGGTATAAACAGGTCGATATGTCTACAGCCATATCAAAGCAGACCCAGGGGTGACAAAAGAAGTCACCAAAAGTCAGATCTCTAATTAAACAGCTTGTTAAGATCAGGGCAGACGTTCCTCAAACATACTCGTCTAATGACATGATGTTCGAGACAAAATCAATCTTTTCTGATTGTCAGATCTTAAGAAAGACGTGTGAAACATGAATGGTGTATTTCCGTTTTTAGACTGTAATAATATAGAGGTGTTATACCGTCCTTGTACTTGTCCAATGTTTAAAATACTGGCCATGCCAGACGAAACGACTAGTTAATCAATACCAATTACATAAAATGCCATAACGCCGCTACCGATCTGGTACTAAATCAGTTGAATTTTTCGCTAAAATATCAAATTTCTCAAGGTTTAATCCAAGCTAATATGTATTCGGGTTGATTATTCAACATTTAATTAAGAAACCAAAATAAAAACGCCGGATAATGATATCCCAACTTGGATTCAATCGGATCGAAAATAGGCCCATCGATTCTGTTCGCGATGGGGTTTATGACATAACAAGCAGAATATACTTATACTTACTTTACTTTATAACAAGGCAAAACAAATCATTTGCAAACATAGACATTTTAAGTTTACTTATTGGTATATCCATGATGTTATATCACCGAATAATCCTAAATTTAGTGATTATGTAGAATGCATATATCCTGATGAGCTTGAAATTAAAAATACTACTGACAGTGACAATTACGCTTCCTATTTGGATCTGCGTCTCGATTTTGAAAATTGGCATAGACTGAGTGTTAAATTGTTTGATAAACGGGATGACTTTGACTTTCCGATTGTTAGCTTTCCATTTATCAGTAGTATCATTCCTGTATCGCCAGCTTATGGAGTGTTTATGTCTCAGCTAATTCGTTATGCGAGAGCTTGTTCTTTTTATTCTGATTTTTTAAGTAGATCGAGACATTTGTCAACTTAAAGCTTCAACTACAAGGATACTTGCGCACTAAACTTATAAAATCCTTTAAAAAGTTTTATGGCCGTCATATTGACTTGATTGGTAAATATAACATGTCTCTCTCAGCTATTATTCTAGACATATTTAATTGACGTGTATCCTATTTACTATCTCTCTGATTATGTCTACTACATCGTTAACACTGTTCATCACGTGCATTTTGCATACTGATAGTCCATTGGCCAGTCTCGCTTTTTTACCGAGATTTCGACTAATAGTTTGGATGCAGCTATGGCGGGTGTGGCGCCAGGCAGGGTAAGCTTACTCTTCTAAACACCTGTTACCACTGTTTGTCGTGTATTTTGTACACGATGAACAGTCCATTTGCTGATTACACTATTTTGCCTGGAGCGTTTTTTAGGACTTCGAATTTTAACTAATGGTTTGGATTGTTCGTACTTGGTTTTATTTTATAATATATATGTTGATGAAATTTGTGTTTTGTATTTTTTATATTGAACGGAATTGAACCTATTTTTGACCATTTTTTCTTTTATAGATACATTCTTTCGCAATATTTTATTTTGCATTGAATTCCTACGCCGTAATGGGACTTTGAATGAATTAGCGAGAAAGATCGAATGTATTAAGACATAAATAAAGTTGGGCGGCACTCAGACAACTTTAAACATGTATATGTTTGTATTAATGTCCTTGGTAGACTTTGAAGTTAGATATAATTGGTATTTTGTGGATCACAAAGGTAGCAGACCGTCTTTTTAAAAAAGGTTTCATGAGATCATTTACGAAATCGATTGTGTTAGACGTCCACTTAACAGAACTAGGTCATTCTTTATTTGTCCGGTTATTATCTAATAAAAATTAAATATTTATTTCCCTTTGTCTTAATGGTTCTTCTAGATACATAATCAAAGTAAACATTATCTAATACAATCAAAATAATGAAACCAAAACATCGGATCTTAATCCAATATAACTGTGGTATCAAAACTGACATTTGCTTTCATATGGACTACCAGACTTAAGCGCTCTATCGATGAAAATCTCAACTAATAACGTACGATTATATCTAGTTATATTCAATAAAACAAAATGCGTCAAAATATATTTTGGGATGTTAGCGACCAATCATCACAGTCTTAATAATCTGGGCGTTTATTTTGTTCCGTGTATTTAATTGTTTACTCTATTTGCATTAAATATACATGTTTAGGGCAAGTGGTTCCCGGAACTGTGACGCCAGCATAAGAATATAATTGACTTTTCAAAAGACTTCGCAGAGTTTCCGTGTCACACTAATGTTTTTAAACCAGGATCGCGTGAGCCGGAAATAAAACAGACGGAGATGTTGATATGATTTCCATAAGACCGAGAATTTCCCTAATTCAGCTCTTGAAGCGACAGTAACGTTTTAACGAACATTGTCAGCCCACTAGCCATCGCTACACCTGATAACAAACTTGGTATAGAGAGAAAATAGGGCTTAACGTCCACTCGACACAATTTTGGTACTAACATACGGTTCAATATAATTTCAATAATTTGCTTGTGCGTTGGGGTCTTTAGCAGTGTGTAGGGGGGGGGGCACGGGGACCAGAAGAAAACCCAAGAGGTTGGACAGGCGATCCTGCTCCTTGTCACGGACAACAAGGGAATCTATAAACCGGCATAGATTAAGCTTTTTCGGAAATTCCGACAGTTTGTTTCGTGTTCCGACTAATCGACCCGGGGAAGATACCTATA